>PYFS01001583.1:0-372329 GCA_003671545.1 Ophiognomonia clavigignenti-juglandacearum | reverse complement strand
GTTCGCCGTGGTAGAATCTTGGCGGATGATGTGGGTTTTGGAAAGACTGCCGTGTGCCTTGGTCTCATTGACCGCCACCCAACATCGACTTGTCAAGCGTGTCCAACAATCCTGCCAACGAGCAACATCGCGGAATGGGCCATGGCTTGCAGTAATGACGTTGCCAACTCACGGGCAGCGAAATTGCCTGTCTCGGAGCTCCTAGGGGGGTGGCGCTTGGGTCTGGGGAAGACCAGAATTTTTGCTGCTGCTGCTCAGCGCTGCTGCTCAGCTATCTATCAACCCCCACGGGGAACGAGCCACGGAAGAAAAGAAAGACAGGAATACAATTTCCGAAGAAAACCTGGCAGCAGCCCTGGTTTCTTCCAGAACGACGCCGGGGGGGCGTAAGCTTGCTGTGTGGAGGTGGAGTCTTACCCCGGATTTTGCATGCTGGGGCGAGGCTGGGGTAATCTACATATACTTTTAGTAATTACGGGAATAGAAATCTTTTTTTTTTCGCCCCTTCTCACGCGGCCCGCCGCCACCGCAGGCTGCCGAAGGAGGGACCTTCAAACGCTTGCTAAGCGGCTCAGCCTGCTCAGCCGGCCATGCAAGGCCAGTGCGTAAGAATAACGCTTACCCTGATTGAGACCTCAGCTCCCTTCTTCTGGTTGGGGCGCGGCCTTGTGCACGAAGGAGATTGTTGGGTCATAAAAGACGAAGGAAGGTGACTGTGATAACAACGTCCCATCTTGTCGGTGAGAAGCCGGACCTCACACCAGGTTGCCAATAAAGCGTCCTGTCAGACCTGGATCCGAGCTTGACGTGGGGGGAAAGATGCAACTCTTTCATTTGCCATGTTATGTGACAGACCTCCCTTCCACGACATGTAGGCCCCGACGTGCTAATGCAAGCTTTGGATGCATCGCACCGGTTGGGAGCTGGGCCGCCAGGCAGGAACGTAACCCAAGAGTTTGCGGTGTCAGCTAGCAGACTAGTCAAAGACGGTTCGGTCTTGCAACTGGTTGATGGGTTTGCATTGCAGAATTCCTTCCGCTCCATTGTGAGGCGTTGATGTTTCCCCACAAAATCCCAAGAACCTGGGACCCAGGGGATGCAGTAGCGCCCCAAGAAATCGGACATGATGTTGTTGGTGATTGCAGCCAGTTTTGTGTTGTTAGCCTGAAAGCGATGAGATGGAGACCAAACCGGGTCAAGCTGGCCGATGTTGTAAATCTTCAGGAGCTGAGGATGCTGTAGTCTGTTGGTACCTCCGTACCTCCAACAACGGCAAAGCCTCAAACCTTGTTGCTGTCCGCAATCTGCAAAAGGCCTGGCGATTTCCGTCCGATATTGGCGCGGGCCCAGCCCAGACCATGCATCGCAGATCCGGGGAAGACGGGAGCTCGCAGTAAGGAACAACATGCGCCTATGGTATGTGCGGCAGGTTACAAACCTGTTCCCTACACCGACTTGACCGCCGGAAGTCCTGGGAAAGGCCATGAAAAGGGGACAACACAACAAAGCGCGGTTGAACAGCTCCGACGGGTGATGGTTCTCCCAACTGATAGTCAGAAGAGGTTGTGATCGTCGATGAGACAAGAGCGTCACAAAGTCACCCGTGGATGACCCGAAGTATCCGCCAGCAATTTGAAGCAGTACAAAGCGAAAATCGTGCTGTTCTATCCCCGAGTCCGACATCAGGAAACAAGGTGTCACCAAGGCAGATATTGCGAGCCATGGGTCAGGTCCCCGGGCCTGTTCCTGCGAGGTACCTAAACTTCAGTGGTGAGAAAAGGGGTCAAGCGGCATCATCCGGCTCCCTCCCGGGTGGTCTCATATGTCATGTTGGAGGAAGTGTCTACTCTGTATAGTACTCCGTAGAGGTATTGCATTTATAGTAGCCGTAGATGAAAATCTCAAAAAATGTTAAGATGGACATCCGTAAGTCATGGATGGCCTCACTTGTGGTCGCTGCGATGTCCTGATGCTGTGGCCCTGGCATGAGCCCAGAGGAAGATTGAGGACGTTCCATCGGCCGAGGCACTGCCAAAAATAGAGAATGATATTTGATCATCGTTTGAACCCCCAGAAACGTTTGTATTTGCAACATCGCCATGCAAAGCATCTGAGAACAGCAGATGGATTCTCGAGAAGAATATACTGGAAGTGGACATGTAAATGGAGATGCGCAAGCACACACACAGTAGGACGCACTATGGTATTTACTATGTCCAGTACGTACTTAGGCCGAGTGTAAGTGCTTGCATGAGATGTACTGTACAGTACCATGCATGCAGGTATACCTAGGTATCCACCAAGGAAAGATACCTACAAATCAGACACATGAAACTACCTAGGTAAGCACAAGGCGCCACAGCCAAGGTGATGTATCTTTCTTGTGCAACATATGATATTTCTCATCTCATCCCTCATTCCTAAAGTGGCTGTTTTGACTTTGTCACTTCAGAGGGTGGTATTAAAGCAACCCCCACAACTTTGGCAGACCCACTCGGGACAACACAGGGGTCCCCCTTGTACCAGTGCAAAGCAGCTCTTGCACCATCACACACTTCTGCTCATCAAGATATTTAACGACACGCTCCTTCCTTCTCCCCAACTATCTGGATTTTTTCCGTCTACTCTCCTCACAGCTTCTGTATTGAGAACATCTTATTTCATTGGAAATACCAAGCCAAAGCTTCTTCTCTTAACACCACCACAATTACCACTTCGTCAACCAGTCATTTCTACTCCATATCAACCTAATTCACTTGCGCCGCCGAGAACCCTCTTCTCACACATCTTTCAAAGTCGTCAACACCAGTCAATCAAAACAAAATACCAGACCACCCACACCAGCGCATTAAAAATGCCTTCCTCCCACTGTCAAATGGCCTCGCCCATGCCCACCTCCACCTCCCGCAGCAAGCTCCAGCTTCTCACCAGCCAGAACTTCGCCAGCCTCAACCGCACCCTGTCGGCCCAGAGCACCCAGAGCTCTCCCACCCCTATCCACGAGGTCAGCCTGGACGACTACTTCGTCCCCGCTGCCCCTCCCCCAAGCCCCGTCAGCTTCCGTGTCGACAAGTTCACTACCAACCATCGCTGAACCTATTCATCTTCACACACCACTTTGACGACACTTTCTTTCAACAACTGCACTTTCTTCGGAGTTACACACACAGGCAAAGCATGGAGGGAGCAACAAGGGCACGACTTGGCAGCAATGGCGCAATGCAAAGGGACTAAGGGAATTTGAGGGTTTTGGTCTGACTTTTTTTCTTATTCGGAGTTTCATGGGATGGCGGGATAATGAAAATGGTATGGGTGGCATGGCGAACATGGGGAGTCTGTCTGGAATACCCCCCCACATGGGATGAACAAGACTTGGAAGGGTTGTGGGGGAAGAGTGAAGCTGAGGTGGACAGCAGGTGTGAGAAGGCAGGAGGTGGCATTCTGGGGTGGGGCTTTTGATGCACTGAGGGCAAGAGCTAGGCTGGCATGCCTGCTCTTGTGCTGGAACTCATGCTCGGGCTGAGATGAAGCTGACGATGGCCATTCACTTGCAGCTACGATTATTTGCGGTGACATCGATGGAATCAAGATATTCTGCAACCCCTTGTCCCCTTCTCTTTCATTGTGATATCATTGACGGGGAAGCCTCCTTGGTACACAAGATGAAGTACCTGGAGACTTTGTTTCACACCAAGGTGTGCGATTTACTCTTCAGTGGCTCTGCCATCCCACGGCAATGACTGCACAGCATGACCTGCTGTAGCCAGGACACAACCTGAAAAGTAACAGATACCGTAGGGAGGGACTGCCAGGCTCCTCCAAGGCACTGATACCGCTCACCTACGCCAAGACGCACAGCATCTGCACCAGCATGATCGCTGTCTCAGACCTTTCCAGAAGAATTAACAGAATTTGCCGAAAAGGCTTCCAGAGCTTCTCTAGCCTCATTCATGTCATACATGTCCAGCAGGCTCATTGAGTCAAATTACAACCAAGCAGATCGAACTTCCTCCAAGGGATCCATCAGGTAGCTCGAGCACAACTGACTGAGTCTCTGGTTACCTGCCCGCCACAGAGCTCCAAGTAAGCTCTGGTTGAAACTGTACCAGTAATCTGTGCCGAACTGAAGCGCTTCTTGTGCCCATGCACTAGTTTCCTGCGCTGTGGGAAGGGCGATCTGCCTCACCAGAATCCGATCTGTACCTGACATTGGGGCTACATGTAAAGTCCTCCTTGGACGCGGTCTTGATCACTGTCTCCGCTTATTCAGAGGTCGAGGATCGTTCTCTGTCCCGGCTCATCTCAGGACGGTTGATTGCTCGTCCAGTCGGCGGTCGCGATGTTCGGGAAACCTCGGGTCAAGGAAGTTGGCACGCATGGCCGTGTGACTTGGGAGACCACGGGGACGGCGAGACAGGAAGAGGGCTGGAAGCTGGCTTTGCCGTTGCTGTCTTTGAAGTCATCATCTCTACGCCTGGGCAGTGCAACAGAAGACACAGAAGAAGTTGCTTGGCGCATGGACGAAGCGGGAAGACCGGGGAGGGGGGTCTTCGTTGAGCTTGCCGTCAAGCACTTGCAATCTGTGTGGAAATCGGGATACTCGGATACCACAAACGCATGTCTGAGGGAGAACAGAGCAGAGCCGTAGTATCTTTCTGCAGACCGAGAATAAGTAACCAAGTTCAAATTTCTGAACGCAGTCAAGCCTAGGCCCGGAAGTGGAGGAGGGGCCTGGGGCGGGAACACCCGCGCGCAGATAAGTGGATCCCTGTACGACGCGTCTCCCCAGCGCCAGACGCGAATTCAGGACGCGTTTTTTGCAAGGACGCGCTGGCCCACTTCCACGACGAAAGCTCAAGTACCACTTGCAGTGCACTGTGCTCCTTCTTGTTTACATCCACTTCAATTCAATCCGCAACTTCCCAATTTTGACCTTCAACTCGCACTTTCATCATCACTGTCCACCCGCACCTGCCTCAGATTTCATTGCACATCTCTCATAAACACCGGAACCACTTTAGCAAAAACAAAACAGGAAATGGCAGGAGCCTCGAGACGTCCTCGTGGTCGCCCACGCAAGAACCCAATTGCGGCAGCAGCACCATCAGCAACTGCCCCCATCAACACCTTCACTCGCGTGTCCAAACAACCCACTGCAGCAGCCACTGAGAAGGCCCTGGCGGAAGTGACGCCCATCACCCCTTCCGCGCGCAAGAGGAAGGCAGCTCGCTCTCCGGAGCCCGAGGAAGTCACCACCGCTACGCCATCATCGCTCCAGCGCAAGATCCTTACCAAAACCAACAAGAAAGCTCGCCTTGTGCCGCAATTCTCTGAGCCTCCAGTGACACACGCCCAAGAGCCATCCACACCACGGGCCAAAGCTACAAAGAAACGCGCCCTCTCGCCCACGCCCGAGGAATCTCCACGCACAAAAGAAGCAGGCAACCTCTTCAAGCGCCTGCGTCTCGACGCGACGCCCATTGCCGCACGCAAGTCTTCCCCACTAGCCACATCCGCTATCACCACAAGCGCAAGCACACCCGCGGCATCTGTCTACAACGACCGTTCCTCGTCTTCGTCTGCGCGAGGCGACGATGCCGAATCGTCCACTCGCACCACCCCCGAGCCCGAGCCGCTGCCTCAAGAGCTTCTCGACCTCGTCTCGCTCTACGCGGCCTTCCTCAAAACAATTGTCCTGCACTATGCCCATAATGGCACCAACACACCCGTCGACCTGCGCCAGCTGTCGCAGCCCGTCAGCATTGCATGGGGCAAGCGACGGATTTCGCTGGCAGACGTGCGTCGATGTGTGGGCATCATGGACACCAGTGACAAGGGTGACGAGGCATCCCCGTTCTTCCTCGCCGACTATGGCTCTAAGAAAGTCTGCGTCGAGCTGCGGGAGGCGCACCACGCCACATGTCTTGATGAATCCCGCCTGGTGGCCGTGTTTGAGCGCAACCTACGATGCATTTGGGATCATGTGCAGGATGCTGCAGCGGATGACGTCCCGGGCTTTGTGCTGGGCTTGCCCAAGGCGCCTGTGCAGGCTTGTGAGAGCGCCGTGCGGGCTTCGACGATGTTTGCAAAGGGCCAGCGCGCCATGGAGGAGTTAAAGCAGGGTCTTGCGGCAAAGAAAGACGCACAAGAGGCTGCGAAGGCGGCTGTTGCTGCACGGGGCACGACTGCCACTGGTCCAAAGCTGTCGCTCCTTGAGCGCCTTCGTCTCAAGGAGGAGCAACTTGCCAATCTCGCGGCTACGGGTCCTTCGCCTGCTGAGCTGGTGCGACAGGCTGCGCTACAACGCGCTGGGGATATCGCGGCTGTTATTGCCATGCTGGCCAAGTCGGCATCTTCGGCTGGTATGGGTGGGAGAGTCTCGTTCACCATGGCCAATCTTTTGCAGAAGCTGAAGGACTCTCTGCGTCTCCCTATCTCCAAGGATGAGGGCACTGCTTGTGTGCGGTTGCTCGCGAGCGAGATTGCGCCAGAGTGGCTGAGGATCGTCACAATTGGTGGCTTGGAAAACGTGGTCGTTACTGTTGGACGGGCCCCCAACCAGGGCATGGTCGCTGAGCGAGTGAAGACGCTGTCTGGATGAAGATATAGGTTTTTTTGAGGAGGATTGGCGCATGAAAGAACGAAGAATTATGGAGTCGGATATGCATTTTGCGAGAAGGCAGAGCACAGCATGTGACGGCATTGCTTTCGAATCTGGTTTTGTTTCAACGATCGTTCGTTTGAAAGGAGTTGCAAGAAGCAGGAGTTCATCTGCTTGATGGTGATTGAGAAGCATTGCTAAGGAACTTTATCGGTTATCACTCACGCACGGTATGGAGTTTGGTGGTCATTCGCTCTTTGGATATTCGCATATGGATGGCATGGCAGAATTGCATTGTTGAAACCCGGGAGAAACCATACGATGAAATCCTGGAAGACAGAATGGATAATAACATTCTGTGCTCAGAGCTATTTGATACACGATCTTGTGTCCTAATTTGTGAAAGAATTGTGTATGTGAAGCTTCCCCTTATTAAAAACGCGCTGGCCATTGTGGCGCATCGGGGCGCCGTAGTCCCGTAGCCAAAATTTACTTCGTATCAGCTTTCCATGCGAATGAGAAGCTCTATCTATCATGACGCCCTTTAGCTACAAATCAAGGATGAGGAGGCAAGCACTTGCAAGTGTGACTTGATAGCAACACCACAGCAACCGCAGATGTTTGGTGTAACGGCACTCTGAATTCAGACTCTAGAGGCATTCTAATCGCAGCGTCCCCCGTGATGAAAGCTGTGTGGTCGGAAGGCTGCTGGACTTTCAACCAGACCCTTTAGCTTCTCCTCCTGCAACTATCCCAAATCATATGAGCCCGAAAGTGAACAGAAAGAAATTCTTCTGATCACGCAATCCTTCCCTCGATGATGCGCCGTTCTGCGGATCCCCGTGGGGAGAGTGCCTAGGAGCATCCCTCACGGACCGCCCTCGCCTTCAACAGGCCCAACTTTCACCTAGAAGAAATTGCCCATCTCTACCTCCGGGTTCTCTCCCATTTCAGTCCCATTTCCAACCCGATTTCCAACCCGACTCTACTTCTTCGCAGCAGCAGCAGCCTTCTTCGCCTCGGCAGCCTCGAGCTCCTTCTGCTTCTTGCTCTTGAAGACGCGCGGCTTGCCGATGTCCTTGCCCCGCAGCTGGACCTTGAGCACGCGCTCGAGCGCGTCAAAGTGTTTTGTGCTGGGCAGCGCGGAGCCGGCCTCGTACTTGCTGATGTCGTTGGCCAGGATGCCCGTCTTCTGGCCCAGGTCCTTCTGCGAGACCTTGGGGTTGTCCATGGCCTCGCGGGCCGCCTTGATGGCGCGGCCGACCTCGGGGTTGATGGCCTTGAGGGGCACGATGTCTGTGGCGTCGTCGAGCTTCTTTTGGCGCTGGCCTTCGGTGTTGCCCTTGGCCTATTGTGGGGGGAAAAGAGGAGGAGGTTAGCCTTTGATTTCAGAGGGTGAAATGTGCGTTGGTGGCGGGCCGTTGGGGCGGCAGGGGCCAGTGCTTACGGCGTTGCCAATGGCGAACTTCTTCTCGCCAGTGCGGTCGTTGAAAGCACCACCACCGCCGCCGCCGTTGCGGACCTTGCTTCCAATCTTGGTGACGGTATCCCAGTCATCCATCTTGACGGTTTGTTTGGTGGTATGTGTGGGGTAGTTGTTCGGTACGGCTGATGACGTTCGGGCCTGGTGGGCTGGCGTCGGGATCGGCTATTTCAAGGTTCGGAAGTAAGGGTTGATTGTTGGGCCTTGTGTTGTGGAGTGCGAGGCAATGCAATATGAGCTGAAGTGGACGCTGGAGTGAATGATGCTGCTCGGTATGCTTGGTCGTGTGTGGAAAAGCTGAAGGCTGATTGAATGTGGAGAGTTTAGGCTGCGGATTGTTAAATATCAATGGAAGGCAATGGAAACAAGCCACCTGCACTTCTACTTTGGGTTGCCGATTGAGTCAGAATGGACTTAACAAATTTGCCCGTATTTATCGTAGCAAATTGTTAGTCAGAGAAGCTGACGGGTGGCGGGGTTGGGCTGCAGTGCCTTCCGTCTCCAGGAATTCAGAGCATGTCATCGACAGGGGTTGGCTTCAGAGCTGCTGGGCAGAAGTTGCCTTGAGTGCCTGGCGTTTACTCTGTATACAAGTGGGGGTCAAAATTAATCCATTGTTCACATACTGTGACCACACAAAGACTTCCGTTCACCATCTCCATATTCAAGGCCATAGTGCAAGGACAGTAATTGTCCTTTATGAAATAGACTCCCTCTGCCTTCCGTCATATCTCCCCTCCTGCTGGACATGAGTCGGGGTCTGGCAGGGGCGCTCTCATGTGTCCTCTTGTCCCACCTTCTTGGCCTCAACTCACGATATGCAAAGCAACTCATCCTGGGCACCTTCATTGTCTTTTCGACCTATCCACAATATACGATCACACAGCTCTTGTCGTCAGTCTGGGTGTATATTCAGTATGCCGTGATCACAGTCATTGTATTTCAGTTGGCAAGATGGCTGCTGGCTCCCAACATTACCTCCACGTGGGCTGGTCAGGGGAAGGTGTTGTTGATCCCTGGGAAAACAACACACTCGAGGCTCTTTCCAAAGAAACACTCCTTTGACTATTCATATCTGGTTGTTGGTATTCCTGTTGGCTGGGAGGGGATCTCGGGTGGCATGGTCTCTTTGTCCTCGTCAAAGCCCTCATGGTGGTCCTTGTCCAAGAGGGGATGGTATCATATCGACCCGGAAGACTACTTGACCCGCGGTGACAGGGAACTGGGCTTGCGAGGCAAGTTGGATGCATATCTAAAGTCTCAGGTGTGTGCTTCTGAGGTTCTACAGTCTGACCTCGTCATCGCTAAAGACATTCCTAGGGGGTCGATCCAACGGAATATCCGCACGCCTACCTAGTGACGGCAGCGAGGTTCCTGGGATATCACTTCAACCCCGCCTCTTTCTGGTACCTGTACGCCGCTGACATGTCTCTGAGTGGCATGATCATTGAGGTCAACAACACCTTTGACGAACGCCGCATGTACCTCTTGACCCCTCAGGAGCCACGTCCGCTCGGCCAGCTCGACGGCTTGCAGCGTCCGGCCGTTGTCAATGGCCACAGCTCCTCCAAGCCGCCACTCTTCAGACAACAATGGCCCAAGGACTTCCATGTCTCTCCGTTCAATTCTCGCAAAGGGTCATACAGTCTGCTAGCAAGCGATCCACTCCAGGCCTTGGCAGAGGGCCGGATTCCGATCGACAGTACCATCACACTGAAATCCTCGAAAGGCCACGGCAAGATCGTTGCTCGACTTGTCTCGGACGGCCGTGCCCTGGATCCCTCCCAGATGTCATTTATGCAGAAAGCCGGTTTCTTGCTGTCTTGGTGGTGGGTCGGCTTTGTGACGTTCCCCAGAATCGTCAGGGAAGCGGCGCGTCTGTGGTTTCAGAGGCAGCTCCATGTGTGGTACAGGCCGGAGCCCTTGAAAGAGAGCTTAGGGCGCAACGCAGACGCTGCGGAGCGGAAGTTGGAGCTCGCATTCAGAAAGTACCTCCGAAGTCTCGTGGAGCAGTGTTCAGCCGCTGTGGCCGTCAAGTACATCCCGAGCGGCATAGCCAATCCGGGAGAAGAGGTTATGCTCTCATCATCAGCGAAGTCTGCATCAGAGATCGTAGAGGACATGGAGTTCAAGATTCTGACCCCGGCGTTTTATACTCGGTTCGCTTACTATGCCCACGATCTAGAAGCTGTCTTCTCGGAGTTCAGGGAAAGTTGCACGATCTGGGTCTCACGTCCTGAATTGCTTCCGAAGCTGCTGTTCAAGAGACCTGCACCTGCCCTGGAAGCCAGGACTCTGCTGGACTACGTCTTCTTTGAGGCCATTCGTTACCTTCGGCGACGTCCGACGAAAATCTTGCGGCCACTTACTTCGAGCCAGACACCAGAGGAACCAACCAATACATCCGCTGCCGATATCCGGGAGTTCCGAATATCGTGCATGGATGCCTTCGTCATGAGTCAGGAGGACACAAAGATGAGGAGGCAGTACAGAAGTCTCGTTTTGAGGCTCTTCGTTGCAGACAGGCTAGCATTTGGAAGTCTGTTGGTCGTGGACCTTGCTTTGCTCTCCGTCCAGACATGGCTGGCATGGTCAATGGCATTCGCGTTTGGGGGCAAGACGCGAGTTCTCGGGCTCATTCCTGCGATGCTGTTCTACGGGTATGAATAGGCGAGCCGACGCCACAGAATGTCGTGACTATGGCACCGCTATATGTAATGTGGTTACGCAGTCGTCGTTGCTTCTCAGAAGGCCCTCTGCGTATTGTGTATGCATATGTATGTTTATATGTACCACACCGTATCAGCTCGCGAAACCCTTCCGATTGATTGAGCCTCTGGCTGCAGGTTGTTGTCTCAATCATTCGCCCATCTTGATCGAGCCTCAAGAAATATCTTGTCCTAACCACACTCTTCCGTGGGCCTACTTGCCTACTCTACACAATAAGAAGCAGTTAGTCTCTTCCTATTGGCTGTTGTATATGAGGCTAAGGCTGGCGTCCTAGACCCGCGGGCTCAACGGATATGTTCAAGCTCGATTCCAAATACTGGCTAGCAGGTGGTCGCAGTGCACTTTCCCCAGCCCATCATCTTGGGCCACACTGTTACTGCGCTCCAATAGCAGCCCATCTGGCTATCCTGTGGCACATCCCACCGCACGACAGTGTACAACTCTAGAGGCAAGGTACGGCTAAGGAGACAGCTCGGTCTCGGCCCGATGAAACCTTTTCATGTCGCTGGGTACGCAGTGCCGATACCCGGTAGCCTGGTAGCAATCCACCAAAAACTCGTTTCTACTTTGTACAGTACTGTCTTTGAGCATGGCAAGATCTGGCGATAGACACAATGTTCGGGTACCTACATATCATCCTGCCATCGGAGTCGACTAACATCTGCAACGTCAGCTTACAACATGAGCTGGGCCCGCACTGCCCAGCATTTGGAATCTCACCGTCCTTCCTGTCCGGCCTTAAGCAAGTGCTGTCCCGCACCGGAAAGCTGCATTCAGGCATGGTGGCGGAAATGCTCGTCGCTCGTTGGTGTGCCGCCGCACCGGCGAAAACTCAAATTCATAGGTGCCACTTGCTCGGGACCACGCTTGTCCATGTGTCCATTGTCCACTCATAGTACAGTAGAAGCACAGTAGTGCTTCGATTCCTTCGGCTACAGTAGGTAGGTAGTAGGCAAGTATCTATTTGCACTGTGACCGACCAGGAACCGAGCACAATGGAGCACACAACAGGGAATGCTGTGTTCCGACAGGGTCGATCATGCCCAGGGACATGGGATGCGATGACGGTGGGGGATAAGAAAGCTCGTTCCCGATATATATAAGACTGAGGAGCTCGCCTGCGTGGCGTGATGGAAAAGAATGCTCTTCATCTATCACTCAACGCTTGTCGTCATCCTGTTTTAACCCGCTATCTGAATATCCAACACTTGATCTACTCACCCAACAACTTCCACTACCGTCAACATGGTTCTCAACGGTCACTGCCTTTGCGGCTCCGTCACGTACACCGTCGACGTTGATGCGCCCCTGATCACGGGCTACGACCACTGCGATGACTGCCAGCGCCAGTCCGGCTCGACTTACTGTACGTTCCTCTCTCAATTCTTTTCCTCCTGCTTTTTTGCTCTTCGCCGATGTCGTCACTTGGTACATAATAGTGGATACCACTATCTACCCCTCCCCCCGCATTTTTACGGAGACGGGAGGATACTTAGTTGCATCACCGGTGGATCCATCACAGAGTGTCAAAGCGAAGACGGCAACTTCTCTTTCCGAACTTGGAACATATCCAACCCCCCCCCCCAACCCCGCCGGGCAAAAAATACCCAAAACAAAGAAGCTCGAAGCTAATATCACCTCCCAACAGCCCTCGTAGCCGTTGTTCCCAAAGACAAGCTCACGATCAAGGGCACGACCAAGTCATACGCGAGCAAGGGCTCCTCCGGCAAAGACGTTCACCGCATCTTCTGCCCCGAGTGCGGGTCGCCGATCGCGCACGACCCGGACGCGGCGCCCGAGATCATCGCGCTCAAGGCGGGTACGCTCGACACCGAGACCAAGCGCGCGCTCAAGCCCGACACGGAGATCTGGACGCAGAGCAAGCTGCCGTTCATGACGGAGAGCTTGGCGAAGCCGTTCAAGGGGATGCCTGAGTAAAGATGGGGAAAGAACATATATAATCTCGAGTGGATACGGGCAAATACCTAGGCAGAGATCTGGTGTGAATAGGATATCTGTTTGATTTTAGGTCATGGATACAGGTGTACATGTACCTTGTGAGTGTAGGCGAGTGAGCGAGGAGTTGAGGCGGGCGGGTAGATGGGCGTGGTGCATGAAGGAGACATCAGAACTCCGTTAAGTGGCAGTCCAATTTGCAAATCAAGCTACGATTTATGAGATGAGCTGCTGGCCAACAAACTGTTCTGAGTGCTCGTGTTTCGTAAGTAAGCTCATATCAGATGTGCCGGGAGGTCATCTCAGGGGGCAGATTGTAGATATTGATCCGGGCCTCTCAGCTTGGATCCAATTTTGAGTACTGTACATTTCCAGCCAATACACTCAGAATGACAGGTTATGAGCATCTCACAACACAGCGGAAGTGAGCTTGCACTCCATTTTCATGGAGAGGGAGGAGCCTCATTGAAAGACCTCGGGCCTTCGGGCGCCGGCTACCTGAGTAGTCCGAGCCGGCGGGACGCTTGAACGACGTCTCATGTCCTCCTTCACTTCTCACGCCACCTACCGTAGTCTCACAAAGGTCTCACGCAAATTTCAACAAAAGCAACAGATCTCGAGTAGCCGCCCACCTCTCTCACATTCAACACTACTCCCGTCCACCCTCACAATGTCCACCACCACCACCTGGCCCGTCCGCTCCGTCCCCCTCAACCCCCCACCCCTCTCCGCCCTCGCCTCCGCCATCGACGCGGGCCTCAAGCCCAACTTCACCACCGCAAGCGCCACGGTATCCACGCCCCCCGACCTCCGCCAGCCCCCCTTCCACCTCGCCGCGCCAGGCCTCTCCGGCGACCCGCGCGTCGCCGACATAGGCGGCACCGGGAACTTGGGCCCGTCGCCGAACCTGTCCAAGAAGTACGACCTGCTCGCCGTCTCGCGGCTCATGGACATGTCGTCTGGGGGCGGGTTGCTGATTGGCGCCAGCGCGGGTCCGTTTTTTGACTTGGGGATCAATACCGAGCTGGCACCGAATATTGCGTGGGGGAGCGCTGCGGCGGGAGGCGACGGGGAGAAGGAGGGCGTGCGGAATTGCACGAGGTACGCGAAGGTGCGTGCGGACGGCGGCGTGCTGTGTGAGCGGATTGGGGCGTCGACGGGGTTTGGGCTCATGGGGAATTTGCTTGGCTGTGAGGGGACGACGGGGCCGGTGCTGCATGTTACGGCTAGGGGGAGGCCAGGAAAGTTGAACTTCACGGAGGCGATCCAGAAGGCGGTTGAGGACGTCTACGGGAAGAAGCTCGTGAGCTTGGGCGGAGTGTTTGTGGTGCGGTCTGGGAAGGTAAAGATGCACGTGATGCCGGATTTCCCGGACAAGCCGTTTGAGGGACGCGATGGAGTTGAAAAGTGGCTTCGATTTTATGATATGGATGCGCCGATTGTGTGTTTGAGTGTTTTGCATACTGGGGATGACGCGGATCTCGGGCTGAGGATGGAGCATACGCATTGTTTTGGTGAGGATGGGCTTGGGCAGTCGGAGAGAGGCGGGCATTATCATTTTGATTTGGATGAGACGAGGGATATTGTGGAGTATGAGGGGTGGTTCAATGTTGCTGAGGTGCTGTATCGAATCGATCCGACGGGGGCAAGGTGATCATGTCCAGGCATCTCACACATACAGGAATGAGAGAATACATCCTGTCGTGCTGAACGGGCTCCAAAAAACCAGCTTGAGCCTACCTAACTTCAAAAAGACCTCCAGGACCGGTCTGCCCTCGATTTGAGACTGACTTGCCATACAAAGCCATGCGGATAAGCATCTGCTTCCATTCGGGCTGTGTTGGGCGATACTGTCAAGATCTAAGTGCGTATCGACGCCCGAGCGTCTCGAGGCGCATGGGGCAAACAAGGCATTCCAAACCAGAAAGGCAGCTGCCGACCAGACTGGCTTACTCAAATGGTGAATTTATGACCTTCACTATGGACAAAACGTAGTTCTGACCGGGTGAGACATATAAGTCGGTTCAGCCATCAGGCTGCTACCCACAGAAACCAGTGCCGGATTTTTTCAAGATTCGTCCACAAAGTTCACGGGCAACGCATCAGGCGCCAGCTACTGCAGGAGGCCCACTTGATCACCACGTACCCAAGGCTGCCACAGTAAGCGAAAGCAACCTTATGCGCCGTGGCTTGCAGTATGTATTTCCGGGGTTGTCTGGGATCCCTATCACGGCGAAGCACATCCAACTGATTTACGGTATAAAGTGCCGAATGCCACCTCGGAATTGACCATGCAGTTTGAGCAGCTTGTCGATTTCGCTCTGAAAGCCCTCTCGGTCTTCCAAAAACTCTCGTCCTACATGGCTAGTGGCGAGAAGGCAGATTCGGTGTCCGAATGGACATCGACTACTAGTTCTCCCATCTTGACCCCTACGACTACTGTATACGGCGGAGACGTGCCGTCGGACCGCACCTCGAGCACCCCTCATCCCACCGACAACCTCCCACCGACGGACCGCCTCTGGCAAGGCCACGGCGACGTTCCCTGGCCAGGCAATACGTACATCATCATTGAAAAAGGAACCAACAAAGCCATCACCAACCTCGGCGACACGCCTGCGCTGATCACTCTCGATGACTCTTCTCCCCGCGACCCACGCACCCTCTGGCACTGTGTCGAGCACAACGGATACTTCGGGTTCCAGAACCCCACGAGCGGACGGTTTCTGGGCCACGATGGTAACAGCGGCATGCGGGCCGCGGCGCAAAGATTGGATCGGTGGGAGTTGTGGACCCCGCGACAGCATCCTGAGGGTGGATATCAGTTGCTGTCGCCGTTCTGGGACCATACGCTCATGGTGCTTTGTGCTGGGTGGAATGGAAGGGCGCTGGCTAGGAGGACGCATGGAACGACTTTGTGGGAGTTTTTTCGCGTCTGAGAGGCGCTTACGGACGGCGAAGGCAACGATGAGACGTCCGAGGGTCGTTTTGTTCGAATGCAGGTTGCTTCTGAGATTGCCGCGCTCTGCATTCTGTCAGCTTGAAGCATGGCAACCTGTAGCGAATTCAGACAGGAAAACATGGACGTCTCTAGCAAATATCATTTCTCGGGAACAGAGATGGTGACCGTGATCGGAGAGTATGGCAGGAGGAAAGAGAATGCGTCCTGATATTTCGCCTTGGTGTCGGCAGTACTATGGCTTCTGAAGGCAGCTAGGGCACAGGTGCTTCCACAGATCCTGACCCAATGAGGGCATAGCTAGTGGTATGCAAAATTGACTGGCAGATTTCACCCAGACTTTTGATGACTGGAATTGGTGTTTCTTCAGTCTTGGATGAGTGATGTTGGGATTGAAGAATCCTGGTGTACCTTAACTTTGAGGTCAAGTTATAGAGCAGGGGTCCCGATAAATAAGCTTTTGGCATAGCGGGTAAAGAGCTTTGACCAGCACCTGAGCCGGACACTTACAGGGTTCATTCGTCATCCAGGGGTCTCTCATGTTGGGGATCTTCAAATGTTCAAGACTCCAGTATCATCGCGTCCGCTCCTCCTGATACCCATTTCACTCAACAACCAACAACCCTGACAACGCTCAACCAAGCACGATCAACTCCTCGTTATCAGGCCATCCGATATTCACAACAAAGTTCCCAAGTCCTCAAGTTCTTCTACGTCAAAATGCCACCACGCGCGATCCGAGGTAAGCAACACGCACCGCGCAAACCACCCAAATCACCGCTACATCTGACCATCCCCCTCTATCCGCCGCTTCTACTTCGCGCACGCACAATCACCTTCCTCCAAACCCACCGAAACAATTTCTGAATACGACGGATCTCGATTCGACCCCGCCGAGCCTCAACTTGAATCTAATGCATTTGCCTTGATCCCAGGTGTGCTCGTCCAGTGCGACGCATCGATCAAGTCGATCATCGTCAGCATCGATAACGCCAACAACAATGAGTACATCATCGAGGTGCTCGACGACCAGACCATCGTCGTCAAAGAGACCATGGTCAAGATTCTGAAGGAGAAACTCGAGCAGCGCCTCCAGAACACCACCCAGAAGGTGGAGGACGACGACACCGACAGCGGCCCTTGAGAGGTTTCTGAGGCCTGGATAAATTGTCTACGGTTGTCCATCGAACGGATCCGATACACCCTGTTTCGCGCTATGCGCCAACTACAATGAAGCCGTCTGAGAGACGGACGTGGAGGAAAATGGGCGAGAATTGGCTTAAGAACAGGTACGAACAACGTCACAGGTACAGTGGGACAGACCATGAATTGCTCACGTAGATTGCTATGCATAGGCACGCCATGAAAATCCACTAGAGCTTTTCGAACGTCGGCTTCCTCTTCTGCAACCCCGACAACAACGCCGCAGAGACGTCATCCGACTGGAGCATACTCTGATTCCAGATGGCGGTATACCGCAGGCCTTTGGAAGAAGGGGTGGAATGTTAGCCACAAATAGACAGGACAGAAGCAAGAGCCCCAGGACGAAATGGAGACCCACTTTCTTCGACCGTGTGATCGCGCGCGTGATTCAAAATCTCCTTAGTCCCCTGCACCGCCACAGGACTCTTGCTCGCCAACAGATCCGCCATCTTGTACGCCGCCTCGATGGCCTTGACCTTGGTCTCGTGCACCTGACTCACATAGCCTACAGCCAACGCCTCGCGCGCGTCGAACGGCCGCGCCGACAGGCACACATCCTTAATCCAGCTGAAGCTGCCCACGCACCGCGGAAGTCTGCTTAGTGTGCCAATGTCCGCCGCCAGTCCGATGTCGACCTCTTTGACCGCGAAGCGCGTGTTGGCAGCGCATATCCGCACGTCGGCGCATGAGGACATGTCGATTGCCAGGCCGAAGCTGATGCCGTGTAGGACGCAGATCACCGCTGTTGCGCGCATGTCAATTTCTTTTGCACCCAATCGCCCTCATGCCCCAAAAGATCCAGCCAATTACTCACGCTTCTCACACCTCTCCACCTCGGAAATGCAATCCTGAAACTCATAGATATCCCTCCTCCGTACCGTCGCCGCCCGCGCCACATCCAACACCTTCTGGTCCGCGCCACCCGACCCTTGCAGCGTGGGCTCGCTCGCCGCGGCGGCCGTGACGTCCAGCCCGGCGGTGAACGCGCGGTCGCCGGCGCCCGTGAACACGACGACGCGGACGTCCGGGTCGGTGCTGAGCTGCGCGAAGACTTGCCGCAGCTCGAGCCACATGGGCCGGGTGAAGGCGTTGAGTTTGTCCGGGCGGTTGATCTCGACGTGCGCGACGAAGGGGGAGGGCAGGGTCGTGACGAAGTGTGTGTAGTGCGCGTAGGCGGGCGCGAGGGCGGTGGGCGTGGGCGCCATGGTTGGTTGGTTAGTGGTGTGCTTTCGAGGGGCTTGGGGAGGGGCGGGGATCGGCCGATCGGGAAGGGACGATCGCGGGGGGGCGGGCGGGATACAGCTGAGAGAGTTTTTGAAACGGATCGGAATCCGGTGTGCACTATTATTGTCGAGGTAGAGAGGTGTTTGTGGGAGATTTCCGGTGATGGACGTTGGATCGTCACTTAGGATTTGGGGAGGTTTTGTCGGGTGAGGACTTGCCGAGGTTTGGACAGCCGAGGGGGCAAGGGTCCCTCATGTTGAAGGAAGTGCCTCTATTGCGTGGTCCTGTAACTCTACCTACACATCCCTTTGTGGTAACTCGGTTGGATCTTTGGGGAAGAAAGCTCAGCAAATCCTCCCTCCACATTCGATCGTATCATCCAGCCAACTTAACTGCGCCGTTGGAGGAAGGATATGGACCCCTGTGCTAAACTGGTGGCATCCCCAGAAGCATTTCCATGTGAAATTCCCAAATTCCCATGATCCACTGCAACGTGGTTCAAGAGGACCCTGGAAGACCCCCGGACAGATGCTTGGACCCTTGACTCGACTTCCATTATTAGTGTGTGGCTGGGGTGGTGCTAGTGAACTTGTAGCATTTGCATGAACAGACAGTTGTTATGGTGTATAGCACTAGTCGTCGACGTAGTCGTGGACAAGCCTACACAGCACGGGTGGTTATTGGACAAGAGGCTCTAATGAAGCAACTACGAATCTGGCTCGACTTTCCGGATATTTTAGGTTTACAGGCCACGCTTGGTCTTTCACCGCTCAGCGGATGATCTCTGCTGTCGTATTTGTGTGTGTATCCGTCCGAGCACGGCTGGCAGGTGCAACCTGATGAAATAACTTCATGGCCATCATCATTCACAACTAGGAAGGCTGTGGAAAAAAAGGAGAGTCCGGACAGAAACTTGTTGCGCCCACTCGCCGCTGTCTTATGTACTATTGCGATTCCTTGCCAGGCAAGCCAAGCTGTTCCTTTCATGTGGGGGCCAAATAACCCCGTATAAAGCCCAGTACTCCGTACAGCAGCAGCATTCGCCAGTGATCTCTCTCCTGCATGCGGGAAAGGCTGAAGCAGCCCGTCAGATTCATCAACCATTGATCCTCCAACGACCACGACACACAGACAAAGTACAGTTGTTCATGCGTTAACAACCGGCACACCGGAGCGCTAAGGCCAGCCACTGGATATCCCGAATTGCTTGTTCCGTCCAACCGGGCCCGTCCTTCTGTGCGACCCTGTTGCTTGTGTCTTGTCTATATTTGCAGGTCATCAACCTTGCCACGTTTTGCAACAAGACTTCATCCTCCTCCGGCCCGTGGCTGTGTGAATGCCACTTCTTCAAGATCGCCCCACTTGCAGCCATCTTTTCCGTCAACCCTTTTCCCTCGACGGAATTTATTATGTTCCGGACACGTCGGGGTAGCCAACTGTTGTTCCATCTGCCGCGGAACGCTCAGACACCTCGCAAGCTCAATTCAGCTTCTAGCTTGCGACTTGCACCTCGACCTATCACGGCTTGAGCACAGCAGGTGACGGAATTCGGACGATACGCCTTTCTCTTCGGAATCCGTGCTGCAAGTCAAAGGTTGCCACCTTCGCAAGCAGGGGTCAAGAGAACAGAGGCAGGCCCACGTTGACTTCATCTCACGATCCGACCTCAAGAAATCATCCCAAGAAGTGGGCCAAGAAACACATTGACTGGGACCTCCTGAAAGCGGAATAGAAGTGGAACACCAGCCAGGCTGGACCCATTCTCACGGCATCGCTAATCGCTTGTGCGCCGACGCGGGATTGGCATCATTACGCACAATATTGGAACCGGATTGTTCTATCTGCCCTGCTTCGCCTTCGCCCCCATCGTCAGCAGCATCCAAGCAGTTGGCAGTTGTGGCACCAGGTTGCAGCAACTGGAAAAACTTTCCTTCAGCTCTCACAGTAGCTTTCTTCGCCTCACCAAGCCGCCAGATCGTCCAGCTGGCGCCTCACCTGCTCAGCCTCTTTGTATGCCAGCCTGGGATGCCCTCGGTCGTCTACCATCAGGGCAAGCATCAAATCGTCTCATCTTTCAGTAATATCACCAACCCCACTCGCGGCTCCCCAACCGTTGAAGCCGGGTGTGCCTGTGTGCTCGAGCTTCGTGCTTCACCCTTGGCACTGCAAGCACTGACGACCCCCAACCCATCGGCCGGGTATTTGCCGCCGCCCTCGACTCCGATCCTCACCCGCAAAACGACGTAGCTCTTTTTTTGCTCCTCTCATTCGCGCGCTTTCTTTCCCATTCAGCCGGCGCGCCGGTCTGTCTGCATTCCACCAAAAGCTTGAGACATACTCACTTCCACCCATTCGTCACGACTCCAACCTTACTCGACTTCGTGCGCCTTCCGGCTTCAAACTTGACCCTGACTTCGACGCTCATCCACCAATCTCTAATGTCTTGCCGCCACTGACACTCCGATCTCTGCGTGGTCCCTCCTTGACCCGATCTGGTTCGGCCTGCAGCCCGCCATCACAAGCCGCGTCGACACGCGTACTTTGTACAGATCCGAAGCAATTCGAGGGAAGACGACACACTCACCACCCCACGATGGCAGCGCCATCAGCCAAGCCCAATGTGGGCGATATTCTTGTTGTCATTCGTAAGTAGCAACAACCCCTTCTCTGAAAGCGCCCCCCAACATACTCAATACTCGACCTCATCCTATCGAGATGAGCTGTGGATTGCCAATACCAGCCGGGAATTGGCCGGTTGGGTCCCAGATCCCCACGCCATCACGCCATCACGCCAGAAACTCCAAGCGGTTGGCGTTGCGCGGCTGCTCGACCCCATAGATTTTGAATATCCCATTGGCTGACTTGGTGGTTGCCATCCTCTGCAAAACAGATGACTTCACAGCACGAAGCTCCGATGAGTTGAGCTTGGCCAAGGGCGATCGAGTCGAACTGCTCGAGCGAGACGATGAATTTGGCGATGGATGGTTTCTGGGCAAGCATCTGTTGAATCCCAACAGTGGTCTGTTTCCGGAAGGTACGTCAGCCCTCGCTCCTGCCGTCGACCCATAACAAAGGGGGAGAGGCAGCTTCAGTCCGAGGACTGGGACTGCACGGTCATATCAGCTTGACTGTGAATCTCGTCTGCAATGTTGCCACCAGATCAGATCCCTTTGACCTCGTCTTTACACTCAGCATCACTAACCTTGCGTCCATCTCACAGTGTATACACGCCCAGCTCCTAAAGGCACTTTTGCTACTCCCGCTCCTAAATCGCTTTCGCAAGACCCGCCAACACAAGCTGCCGCTCCGCCGGCATACACAACAGCTGCTACCACCCGAGAACAGACTGAGGCCTCGCAACCCCCCCTTCAAGTCAAGACCAATTCCGACTCAGTTCCCCGGCCACTAGCCTCCGCTAGTACTCCCGACATTGCAGCAGCAGCAGCAAGAGACGCCTCGTCCGCCGGCGGGTTTTATCCACGTAACCAGAGCCAGGACCATCCTGTCCTCCACGAGACCCTCAATGTCATCGATGAGCATATCGACGATCTACGGACCCCGAGCAATGGAAACAGCTCGCGCGTCATCAACGATTCCGGTAGCGAATACAGTTCACACATAGGCGCAAGGGCTTCATACATCGCTGGCGAGGAGACGGACGAAGAGGAAGACGGTACTCATTCACGTCTTGAAGTGGAATCCTGGACGCCTGATCAAGTGGCCGAGTATCTCTTCACCGAGGGTGTGGAGAAGCACCATTGCGAAGTTTTTCGAGATCAGGAAATATCTGGAGAGGTGCTTTTGGGCATGGACCAGACATCACTCTTTATTAAGGCTTTTGACCTCGGGTCGGTAGGTCGGCGGTTGAAGACCTGGCAAAAGATCAAATCATTGCAGGACGAGGTCAATGGTCTCGGTCTTGGTGTTTTTCGGAAAGGCAGCGAGGCAGGCTCTGAGGGGGCATGGAAACCGACCAGAAGTAGGAACAACACAATCACGGGCTCGATCAGCCGCTTGCCCCTCGACAATAGGCCTGCGTCACAACAGAAGCGCCGGTCTATAACAACACCGAAGCTCGAGTCAGCAGCTCTTCCCGGATCCCCAGTGCCGTCCAATATTCAAGACAGCCCGAGGCGGCCAAATCATGAGGCGCGGCGACCTTCGGCGGCATCGGTGCGCGAACTGCATCACTCTAGGAGACACTCATCGACGGACTACAGGCTCACTGGCGCCGCCACGATGGGAAGCGTTGCAAGCTCAACCCCGAAACTGATATCTGGCGGCACCTTCCCCTTGGAGAGTGCGCACAAGAAGCAACCCTCGTTCGATAGGAACTGGACGCTTGGAAGCGCTTCTACGCGGCCTAATTCTGGAGTCAGGCCAATATCAGGTTCCAACTTTTTGGCTCCTGATCCCGACTTGCAAGATTCCGCGGTCGACCTGGACCGTGGGTACTTCTCGAGCACGGAGGGCGGCAAGGTCCGGAACGTGCTGAAAAAGCGCGACAGTGTGGCGTCTCACTCCCGCAATACTAGTTACACGGAGGAGCAGAGAGTCAGAAGCGCAACTGCCATGGCACGCCATTCGAGGTACGGTAGCGTCAGTTCGGCTCGAGGTGAACCATTGTCGCCAGCGGCGCAAAAATACTACGGCGTGGCGGCGGCTGGAATTCATAGGCGGACCCTGTCGACAAACACGGCTGAATCGATGCGGCCTGTGCTACCGAGCAAAGATACCCCTCCAACAGTCACCAAGCTCGACAATGCCTCTGCTGACAATCTGACGGTATCACCTTTGACACCGGTATCGCCTGGACAGCAGAAGAGAGACGAGTTGATGAAAGGCTCAAGCAAGATCCCCGGATTGCGAGCCATTTCAGACGCGATTACTGGCCAGGAGCGAGCAAAGTTAGCACCTTCACTGGACTCGCCACTCCGAGACTCACCAATGCAATCACCTTCGAGGACCGGATCTAGTACACCTAGTGTTGGTCCTAGCTTCGAGATGGACTCGCCCGACGCGACGAAGAGCCCTAGCACGGTGACCACTCAGGGCAGTCGACATAACAAGAGGAAAGGGAAGAAGGAGACCAGTGCGTACACGCGCGGTCTGCTCAACATATCACCGCGCGAGGCCATGAAGGATGCAGACTACACCGGTTGGATGAAGAAGAAGAGCAATACTCTTATGACGACATGGAAACCACGACTTTTCATTCTCAAGGGCAGGCGTTTGGCGTATTACTATTCGGAGGATGACGAGCAAGAGAGGGGCCTCATCGACATCTCCTTTCACCGGGTGTTGCCAGCAGATAACGAAAAGTTGACAGGATTGCACGCAACCCTCACCGGTGCGGGAAGTACACCGACCATGCCCGCCAACACCACGATGCCGACCATGGTTGATGCTCAGGCTGACAGAGACCCGACGGCCGTCGCCGACTCCATTTTCATATTCAAACTCATGCCTCCGCGTGCGGGCCTTTCTCGCGCAGTCAACTTCACCAAGCCGACGGTGCACTACTTCGCCGTGCCCAACATCAAACAGGGACGCCTATGGATGGCAGCGCTCATGAAAGCCACTATTGATCGCGACGACACGCAGCCCATAGTGACAAGTTACCAGCAAAAGACCATCTCGCTTGCGAAGGCCCGTGCGATGCGCCACCGCCCACCCGCGCTGATGAATCTGGACGAGAGGATCGAGGGCGGCGAGGCGCCGGACGATGGCTCGGGCGGCCTGGGCATTTCCAACGGGCACGGCGATGATAGCGCCGTTTCCGGACTCGAAAAGTTGGGACTGACGAGAGTCGAGAGCGACATGAGCAAGGCAGGCGGCTACGCGGCCTTAGTGGACAATGGCGAAATTGGGCCGGGCAACCTTCCGCAGAGTGCGTAGAGTGCAGTCTGACGATGGCTTGAGTTGGTCTCGGCGTCGGTGGGCTTACTCCGGCCTGCCAGACGGCATGAAAGTCATCTCTCACCTTTTCCTTTTTTGGTCGTTTGTTTTGGAAGCATCGGGAATGAGATGGATGAGCCTTATCCGGCTTCCGTTTGTTGGTGCGTGGAAACAAAACTCGAAATACCCCCTTTCTCTTGCTTAAATCTTAACCTGGTACAACTTAATCGGAATCGAGCATGCGGGACGGTTTAAGACTGCCAGCCTTTTGCTATTTTTCTACTGTGGATGCTGTACCAGTGCGTTAGTGTTGGACTGCGTGACGAATGCTCGTGTGCCCTTGGTGAGCTTTGGGTGAGTCCTTGAGTGGAACATGGTAGTTGAGACCGGTGGCAGAGCATCCCGTTTTGAAGAGGCTCGCAAGAACACGCTGAGAACGCGGTATCATCAATGCTACTGGTAGAAGGGGGGACATTGTGATTGCGGTTCAGAGCCGATCGTCCTGGTCCATGGATAGTATCGTACAGCTGTGACCCTTGGTAGGCATCCCACGGAAGGTAACCTACGGAAAGTATACCCTACCGACAATTCTACTACGGATGTCTTTGTTCGGAGCGGCGACAACGCTGAATCCATTTGAGTGGGCAAAACGAGATGATACGCTAAGCAGCCAAGTCGGCCCAGCACAAAGTCAATACATCACCACACACAGAACAGAAGTGCCCAGGTGCGAATTTGGTTTTTTCTGCTTGTTGGTCCACGGAGCGCACACAAACAACTTCTTCGCCCTCTGACAATATCGACATCCTTGTTCGTCACGGGCTTGATGCCTACTAAGTAGGTACTGCTACTCAAACGGGTCGAGGATCACTGACAAGCAACTACAAAGGGAGGCCAGCCCGAGTGCTATTGTCACGATACAAACGATCCAAGAGAATCAATCATGCTGCTCAGCAACCGTCCACCCCTAGACTTCCAGTGATGGTTGCGTCCCTGCTGGTGGAGGCGCATGTCACATGTGGTGCGCAATATCACCTGCCACACGGAGCACGCAAAGCCTGCAGGTGCTTACTCCAGCGGTGCGCATCTTCGAGGGGTTGCCACAAGCCGAGGTCCCGCGGATGTAGTATACTGCTGGAACTTTGGAGGCTGTAGATAATAGCAATGTGGTGCTCGGAGTATGACTTTCGATCACTTTTCAGACTCGAATAAACAGATAGTGAACGACTCACTTGCAATGTTCCAGCGTGACAGGGTGTATTTCGACAGTGTTTTCCTTCCGTTAAGACCATACTAAATATGAGCGTTCAGATATTCTTCGACTCGGGTCTAATTACACAGATCATATATCTCAACATCGCTCCAAGCCATCGCTTGGAACAGAAGCAGACAGATGCGGGTAGCAATTGGTCAAAAGCACTAGACTCCATCACAGCCTTTCCAGGACTGGTTCGCCTGCATTGGGGAAGAAGACTTGAAGAGCCTGAAAAGGTTCAACTGCATCTAGGTTGGGTGCCTTCACCCCTACTGTCACTCACTTCCTGAAATCATGGTCTTGTGGTGTATCCGCGCTGGGTTGCGAATGGGAGTCGTAATCTTCATAGTACTGACAATACTGTGACACATACAAGTCTGGGAAACCGAACGACGCAGCAAGGCGTTTCTGTCGTCTGAAACATACACCAAGGACTTCCTTTCCATCGCCACAGCACTGGCTGTCCGTCCGGAAGAAGTCCCCCAGATTCGTCACACGACTCTCCACCACCAGGCCTTGGCGACCCCTTTCGTGCCCCTTTACTCGGCTACCCCATGGGGACCGCAATCTACACCGGCACCGACGTGGCATGGCAGTATTCTTGGCCAACATGGACGCACATCGTTAGGCACGTCGATGGCTGCCGAGGGATCGCTGGTGGCAAGATGCTGGAGCCGGTGGATGGGCTGGAGAATGGCTATGTGGTGTATGTTGCCTGGCAGACGGTTGAGCATCACAATGACTATCACCATACGGAACACTTTCGGCGGCATCGGGTTGTCCTGCAGGTTGGAAACCAGGGCTGTGTGGAGTACGGACATGTTGTGTTTGTGGAGGCGCGAGACGGCGAAGCTGGGAAGAGGGCGAGTCAGCTCTGAAGATGGAAGTGTGAAGAAAAGGATTCTTCACGCGTGTGTTCAGTACAAACTCAATGCGTTTCTCGTACGAGTTTGATTTCTAGTTGATTTTCTCTTCTGTTCAGGATTCTTATCCTTCATGAGGTTGAGTCTCAACTCCTCCATTTGCGGCATGGCGACATCCCCCGATTATGAAACGATACGGCCGTCCACTGGGATTAGTCATAGGGACGTTGCTTGGACGAGCTTCATGAAGAGCGAGATGGAAGAAGCAAGACGGGAGAATGCGACAGGAGGATAGAGACGAGAGGATGGAAATGGAAGGATGGATACAGTAAGGAGAGAGATGGGAGCGAGACGGGAGGATGGAGATAGCAGGTTGGAAATGGGTGGTCCTCGGGGGACATTCAGGACTTCAGAATACTGCACATCAGTACGTAGATATCTGGGGGACACCACCTTTCGTCTTTATATCGTTTTCTCTGGACCCATGATCTGTCTGCACAAACAACTTAGAATTGCAGATCCAATTACGAGTTAACGTTTCCAGATTCATAACTTTGAGTACCGTACCCAGAAAGCGTACCAATCCAAAAGGTCGATGTTCACTGCTGCTCTATCGGCCAATGTACTTCTTCTCAAAGTATCGCGCAGGCAGAAACACCACCAGCGTGAACAGAAACGCCAACTCATTCCCAATATCGCCTCCATCCTCCCCAATCAGCCGCGCCAAGCTGCCCACATACCACGTCTCACTCATGCCCACAACGCAGCCCGCAATCCCAGACGCGAACGCAAATCCACCGGCCCACCCAAAGGGCAGCTTGGAAGGATCGTTCCACGCCTCGAGGTCGTATCCCCGGAAGCCATGCAGCCCGCCGCGGTAGACATAGTGCTCGACGAACAGGATCACAAAGAAGCTCGTGTTCCAGTACCCCAGCAACGACAGGAAGTTCTGCAGGAACGCCAGCAGCTGGTCGCGGCCGACGAGCGCCAGCAGGATGATTAGCACGAACATGACGCACGTCCAGACGAAGCGCGGCACAACGCTCAGCGGCCGCGCGAACTGCTGGACGGAGAGGCCCGCGCTGTACAGCGCGATGGCGTTCATGGCGATGCCCGAGAAGGCGAGGACCACGAGGAGGAACTTGGCGAAGCCGATGGGGTGCACCAGGGTTTGCACGAAGAAGCCGATGCCTGAGTCCCAGGAGTCGAGCCAGTCGCTTTTGTTGTTGAGAGCTGAGCTGCACAGGGCGCCGAGGATCATGCCCAGACATGTTGGGAGGCCTGGGCGAGTGTCAGTGGTGATCTACCTAAACATGATAGCCAAGGGTTCCAGAGAAGCCAACGCACCTATTCCCAACGTGGTGTAGATAAAAACCTTCCACTTCTTCGTGTCGACCGGATACTCGACATAGTAATCACTCACGATGGAGCACCAGCTCGCCGACGACCCGTACAGCGCCGCAAACAGCGTCAGCGACGTGCCGCTGAGCGTCGCGCCCGTCAACTGCGTCGGCGTCGCGATGTCCACAAAGTGGCCGGCATACCCGTACATGATCACAAAGATGACGGCGATGGCCATGCCCGCGAACTTCTCGTAGGTGAAGACGGCCTTGAGCCCGATGAAGGACACGACGAAGCCGCACACGGCCGCGATGATGACGCCCAGCTCCGTGCCCAGCGCGCCGTCGGACACGGCGACGAGTGCCTGTCCGCCGGTGATGCAGCCGACGGACGACCAGCCGATCTGCTCGATTACGTTGAGCACGGCGATTACTTTGGATGGCCACCAGCCGAAGGAGTAGCGCGAGATGGACACTTGGCGGAGGCCGGTGCCGGGACCCATTGTCGCACACCAGCCCTGGAACGCACCATCAATTAGGCCATTTTTTGTTCTTCCTGAAAGCAAGTGACGGCACATAGACCAACACAAAGAGAGACTCACCGTGACCGCACTGCCAATGAGCGTACTAAAGATGACAATCGCAATCGTCCGCCCCAAGTCCAGCCCCAGCTCCCAGCCCAGGAACCCCGTTGAGAAGCAGCTCAAGTTGGTGGTGGCGCTCATCCACATCAGGAACATGACGGCCTGGTTCGACCAGCTCGCGTACGCAGGGTCGCGGTCCTCGGGTCGGCGCCGCTCGATCCCGTG
This sequence comes from Ophiognomonia clavigignenti-juglandacearum, assembly GCA_003671545.1. Lineage (NCBI taxonomy): Eukaryota > Fungi > Ascomycota > Sordariomycetes > Diaporthales > Gnomoniaceae > Ophiognomonia > Ophiognomonia clavigignenti-juglandacearum. The sequence continues at coordinate 344,008 of PYFS01001583.1, read as the reverse complement.
GTTCTCGACGCCGATCTTGCGGTCCAGCGCGGCCTCCCATCCGCGGAGCTTGGCCAGGACGCCCGTCGTCGGGAGTGCCGCCGCCGCTTGGCTCGGGTGGTGGTGGTGGTGAGGCTCTTCGTCATCGTCGCCGGAGCCGGAGGGGCTGGGGGCGATCTTGGACTCGACCGGGACGGCGGCGTGCTTTTCTTCGTCTAACATGTTTTTTTTCTATGGGGAGGGGGGTTGTTGCTGACTAGGCCGCAGAAAGTGAGAACGGTGGTTTGTGGCTGGGCGCTCCGTGATTTACTGTGACATGGAGAGAGGCAGGAACGAGGAACGAGATATAATAGAGAGACAACTTAAAACCTCAAGTTGATGATCGAGCTAGAGGAAGAGATAGGACATCTTCTTATGGGCTTGCGGTCACACAAGTATTCATACAAAAAAGGCCCCTCCCCCCCCACCACTTCCCACGCGTCGACCGGCTCCAGTACCGACGATTTTTCCACGGGACCTTTCGATACCACAGCACCATATCCACCCTGAGTGGCACCGCGAGGTGGGGCGAATCATACTCCTCGCGTGTGTAACAGGGATACATAGGCGATATCTCACGCGGGCGCGCTCTGCTATCTCCAGGCCCTGATCCTCTCAGTCCTGAGCTGCTGCTTTCGTGCGTAGCTTATTGCTTCCTGGAGAGGCCTGGGCCACGCGTTGGTGCAAGCAGGCGGAATGGCGATCCCCTGTGCCACTGATAAGCGTTGGTCTGGAACACACAAAAGACCATCTTCTGACCTCGGGGCTGCGTCGGCGGCGCCCGTCGTCGTACTGTCTGAAGACTTGTGGTGTGAAGCCATCAATGCAGAGAATTAGGAGTCATGTACGCCGCATTGGTGAGATGTTGAGGATTCCTCAAAGCCGGCGGTTGAAATAAGCTTCTGTGCCCTGCATGCCCAGTCTTCCGTCCCGCCATTCCAGCGTCGTGGATCAGCGCGCCAAGACACTGTCGATCCGCCTCGGGGGACGCCGCATCACGCCGCCAGCGTCCACCATTGTTTATACTAATGACTTAGTACCTGGTATAGGACGTTGTACAATATAACCCCAGTTCGTTCGTATGCACAGGAGCCCTTGTTGACGGTCGTGAGGTTTATTTTAGTGGCTGCCTTGTGATGCTACACCGTATACGGACGTCGCCGCCAAAAGTCTTGTCCTGTGCCCCACTCTTGTGCCTACCGCCTTTGAGGACTTGCTCCACTCTTCAGCGCTGCATGCCTTAGCAACAACCGAGCAACACTGCTGTAAGAGGCCGATCTGCCTAGCAGAACAATGGTGGAGTAGGGCGGTGTATATCGAATCCCTGTCGCTTGCGGTCAAGACTTTTGGCGACGACTTCCGTACAGATTCGAACCTTCAACGGTATTTACCGCTAAACCTAAAGCTTTAATAGCACGAAGACCTGTAATTCTCCCAACCCTTCTATATTATAGGTCCAGTAGCGCTAGAAAGAAAATATTCGGAATTTCTAAAGCACTGTGCTTGGGCAAAGGTAGTAGTAGGGCAAATAGAGTTTCTAGGCGTTAACAAGGAAGGTAGGCGCACGAACGAACTAGGGGGATATTGTACCTGTACGACGTTGGGAATTCATCGTGTGTCTTCGTGACCAACGTTATTTTAAGTCGTCCTTGTACTGTTCATATTTGGTACGTTTGCGCAGTAAATCAGCATGTGGACGTGAAAGTTGATACAGTCCTGTTATTAACTTTCCGCCCATGCATCCAACGTTGCTCATCAAACAGCCTCAGCAGGTTTATCAAGAACCGACGAGAGATTTGTGGCCACTCATTCTGCGGACAGAAGTCCGAGTCCACAATTCATACTTTCCACCATGTCCACATCCCGCGGAGGTACATAGGTACTGATACGTTGTATACTGCGTGTGGTCGAGTGTTTCTTCATCGAGGATCAGGTCCTCAACCTCCTCGCCTCTGGAATGGCGTGGAGAGCAGAATGTCAACTTCGAAGTCTACAGATAGCTGTCATATCTTGGGCAAAACCAACCGCAGCCCGGGTTATGTACTGTACAGGCTGATACCACAGTCTTCTTATGGCCAACCGTGCCTGCTTACTATAAGAATACCTAGTTCCAGCGGCACACTCACCACGTTCCATAAACTAAAGCTGCTGCATCAAACGTGTCCACCCCGGATATCAGCCATCTTGGTCCATCGCCGTCTCATCCTGGACAAGGTCTCGTGGGCCAACCGTTTCAACAGATGTCGTAACGGACAGAAGGCCACAACCGGCAGAGGCTAATCATTCTATCGATTCCTGTCTTCAGGTATGCTTTCTTGACAGTGAAGAATACCTCTGTAGAGCTAAATGATGAATTTGGTGGAAGAATAGATAATTCAGAGGTGGCGTAGTATGTAACCGAAGGTTCGCCCAGAGGTTTGCGACACGCCACGCTATGCGTCGCTATCGTGGCAAAGTCTGGGCTGCCAGCTGCTTCAGTTGCGAAAAGAGGTTGGGTTGAGGGGAAGTAGGTAACAAAGAATAGAATGATCGCATGCCTCAGACCGTTGTAGTCTGTATTGTCACGTCACTGTCGCCAATGAAGGTGATTGACTCCATGATATACGTTTTGGTCTCATCATCGGCAGCAGAAGGGGATGTGAAGTGGTGGGATCGAGGGCAGCGTAGCATCCAGCACGCCTCGAAGGCGGGGTGGCCGGTTGACCACGACCTCAGTTGCTGGAGCTCGCTTGAGCTCCACGGGGCCAGCAAACAGCTGCTCGCGATCATGCCGAAGCGGAGCGTGAGATCCATCGCCTAATAAGACAGACACATAATCGTCTGCGTTTGAGGCTGCTGGCTCATACAAAGCTACTCAGCAGAGACAAGTCATCGCGCTTCGAGCGTGGTCGACGGGCGCAAACGCGTCCGTTGTTGCGCGTCTCGCCTCTGCCCTCTGCCGCCCCGTTGTCCCATTGCAGTGTTGCGACAGTCAGCGCTGGCTGCTAAATGGAACGCCCAGCCCAAAGATATATTGATGTGGTAAAGAATGACGTGGGTGCTGTGGCCCAGTGTTGCTGCGGTGTCATTGCGTGTCCATGTGGTTGAGAGATGAAAAGGAGATGAGTAAAATGGAAATAGCTGCCGAGCGCGCAAAAAAAAAATCGTGAAGTCGGCAAAACAAGAAGTGGGGCCGTTTTTGCGCCAAGAGGTTCTGATTGACAGGCATGCCAGTCGGAGGCGGAGCTCGAGGCCGGCGCCGTTGAAGTCAACTGGTATTTTCTCTATTTCCGCAGTAGGCACCTGCAGGAGTACCTGGGTATTAGCATGCTCAAAGCTTTGTGTACAAAGTATAAGAGGTTCACATAAAATGACGCATCTCTAAGACCACACAAGTTAATTAACACTGATTAGAAGATGTTGTACGGAGTAGCACCTCTGGTCTCATGCCGAGGCAGGCTGCTTCTGTTATTGAGTGTCAGATGCGGAGATGAGAATATCCGTTCTTGCTAGCATCCATCAACCCATTGCCAAATGCGTGCTGATGTGCAGTACAAGCACTGACGAGATAATCGCCCAAGCGTCTGGATAATGGGCATTGACTCAAAAGTACACTAGCTTGCGGCATCATCATCATCCCCGTGTAGGGGATGGCGCCATCCCCGCGGCATGAGCCCGAGGCTAGATGGCCAAGATATAAATCTAGGGCGATCGCCGCGGAGAACATCCATTCAGTGACTGCCTACCAAGGTGGGAGAGAAGCTTCATTACACTCAACTTCAGCATTGACTTGTTTCGCCCAACATGTCATCCGAATACCCGCCTATCATCCTCTTTTCATACCAGTTCTCTCCCTACGCCAAGCGGGTGGCCTGGTATCTACAGCTACGCGGCATCCCGTACAAAATATGTGTGAGTACCACTTCACCACTTACAGTCAACCTGTATATCGCATCGCTAACACCGCAATCCCAGGAACAACCCTCCATCCTCCCGCGCCCGGACCTCACCCGCCTAGGCATTAAATACCGCCGCATCCCCGTCTGCTCCATCGGCCGCGACATCTACCTCGACACGCGCCTGATCCTTGCCAAGCTCGAGACCCTCTCGCCGTCGCCGTCATCATCCCCCTCCCCCAGCAGCACACCAGAGCATACCGCCCTGCAGCGCCTGCTCTCGCACCTCACCGTCTCGGGCGGCGTCTTCAACTGGGCCGTCGCGCTCCTGCCCGCCGACCTCCCCATTTACAAGGACCCGGCCTGGCTCGCCGACCGCGCCACCCTCTTCCCGGGCACCGGCAAGTTCGTGGCGCCGACGCCCGCGGCGCGCGCCGAGGCCCTCGCGAACATGCGCGCGTTCGCGGGCCTGCTCGAGACGACGCTGCTGGCGGACGGGCGGCAGTGGCTGCTGGGCGGGGAGGCGCCGGGCCTGGCGGACATCGAGGCGGTCTGGCCGCTGCACTGGCTGTCGACGGTCCCCGGGGCGCTGCCGGAGGACCAGCTGGGCGAGGGCCAGTTTCCGCGGGTGTTTGCGTGGGTCAAGAGGTTTGATCGGGCGGTGGCTACTGCTGCCGCTGCGAAGGGCAAGGGAGGGAGGGTGAAGGGCGAGGAGGCGGCGAGGGCGATTGTGGGGGCGGGGTACTTTGAGGAGGCTGGGCGGGTGGAGGACGTGGAGTCGGTGGTGCAGGTGTTGGGGCTGCGGCGGGGAGATCGGGTGGTGGTGTTTCCGTCTGATTACGGCATGACGCACAAGGACTCGGGGAGTCTGGTGAGTATTGATGAGAAGCAGGTCGTCTTCGAGACGAAGACGGAGCTGGAGGGGTCGCCTGCGGTAAGGGTACACGCGCCGAGACTTGGATTTCGGATTGTGCGCGAGGATGCTTCGCACTTGTGAGGACAGCCGCTCTTCCAGGAGACAGTGGGTAGTCTATTCCTACAGCGCACAATATAGTGTTCTGACATGGGCATCTCGTTTTCATCGCAAGCTTCGGGTCATGCCCAGGTTTGAGCCTCAAGGCGCCATAGTCCGTTCATGCCAGGGAGTTGAGTGGAACAGAGCTGAATAGCAATGGGCGACCTTGAAATGACTTGGTTTTAGCTATGGTGCGGTATTGGAAACAAGGCTGCAATGCAGCTGGAGCGGCAGCGGTTCCCACAATTGATTACCAGCCAGCAGTCCCCGGTACTGTGCAGTACTCAGTACGTTCCCAGGCATGAATCTACCAATATTCTCAACAATCAGATCGAGCGTCCAGGCGGGTCTCAGGAGTGATGGCGACCGGTCCCGAAATACTTGGTAACAAACAACAACCGGCCAGTCCGGCCCGGCACAATGCCTTGGAATCGAACGTCGTATCAAGGCGACAACCCTTGTTGCGACTCAGTACGAGTTCCCCGGGTATGCAACCCGTCCCAAGTCAGATCCGCATGCGGGACAGAGGCAGAGCCGCATTGTGGCTCCCAACGATGACGTCGTCCCGCGCCGAGGCCATCCTTCTAGAAGCACGCAGTGGGCACGCGTGAGGCTGCTGGCGATGTCTCGGTGCTATGTGACAACACGCCCAAAGCGCGTATGCTCAGTCAGGTTGTGGGCGCTTCCGTGTCGCCGTGATAGAACTTCTCGGACACCGCCAAAGGACGAATGTTTAACCTAGGTACTCCGTGCATCTGATAGGTTAACGGCCAGGAGCAAATAGTCCGACACAAAATACCAGCTCTGAACGGCAAGACTCGCCTGATGAGACAGGCTGGATCCTGCTTGCGAAAGTTCGACAAGTAATTTAATTGAGTTTCGGGGTCTGAGACCTTGCCTACAATAGAAATCCAGCTGCAGCAAATCATGAGGCGTACTATCATGGCCGGAGTGGCACTCCGAGTTTTGAACCTCTGACAGGTGCCAGAAAACGGCCCGGTAAAACACTAGCAAGAGTGCCGCTTGGTCCATGTGAATGTGAAGCCAGCTTCCTGGAATGTGTCAAAGCTGGAGCTGCTTGAATTCGGAATGGTTGGTTGATGAGCGGGCGGGCCACCGGGGTCGTCGTGAGAAGACGTGCAATGATTGCGTCATCGCTCAGGGATGTCCCGTATGAGAGTCCGAAGACGTCGAGATGACTACCGTACAGTCTTCATACTTCCACATCCGCGAAAGCAGAGTGTCATCTTCCGAGCAGCAGCTTGTTGTTCAACTTTTATGACAGTCCAGAAACCAAGTTAGCCTCGCACATTCAATGGAAGGACGACTGACGAAGCAGATTCCTCCTCAAGATCTTCCATCGTGATCCCTGTGAAAATCGTGCAACCTGTCATTTTAGCGTCTAACGCATCAAGGAGACAAGGCTCCGGTTGGCTGAAGTGCAAGGAGTTCCGTCGAATAGGTGGGGTATTCTTTGCTCCGGAGGTTGGTTCATCTCGGTCTAGGCGCTCCGGTTGTAGCAGTTGTTTTCTTTTCCCGTGGTATTTCCCCATTCCCGTGGGTGAACTCAGATGAGCTGAAGTCTCCATTCAGGCTCTACGAACAAACCGAGTAGATACTCTTGTTATTAGTGCACAGTAAACAAGTTTGAAGAAACTGAAGAAACTGCCAAGGTCATTGTATCCAGCGGACACTTTATCACCAGGTATTGCTGATCAATATCCCGAAGGGGCAAGTGGCATTGCATGTTTGGTCCAGGTCTCGACCGGTCTCACAAAACATATCCAGTTCTGCAAAAGGATCCGTCACCGCTTCTAGAGACGGCTCATAGGTAGCGGAGTACCTAGGTAGTTGTTGACAAAGTACTCCGTACTGTAGACTGTCTTTGGGGGATAAGATTTTTGACTCCTAGGATATTCGCCAGCCTCGACTTTTGACAATTTGGTGGGGAAGCAATGGACTTGGAACGCATTGACACTACGTACACATTTGGAGCATCACTAAGGTACCTAAAAATACCAAATCTTGTGGAACTGGATACGGATTTGTACATCTCGATGCACGAACACATGATTTACTGTGTTGTCCATATCCTCTCAAGGCTCTAGCCTCTGGCAGAGGAGTGTGCGTGATCCTCTACCGTCGAATGAAGGCTGCATTGCTTTGTAATTGGAGAACTTTTTTTTTGCCTCCACTCCCCCCTTCCCGCGTCAACAGGGATGCTGTCTTTGTGCTGTGCAGCGAGGCAAGGACTAGGGAGGCACGCTAAAATGGGGTCCTGAAAAAGCAGACGCTAGCGCAACTGCCAGCGGGCACGGGCGAAAACTGTTAGAGCACCTTCCTGTTGATCTTTTCCGTGGACTTGTCAGCCTCTGCCCATTTATTCCCACGACTCCCACACCACGTCATCGCCTATGTCATTTCCCTCCTTGTTCCTCTTTCTCCTCTCTGAAGACAAACCTCTGCCGACTCACACTGCAACGCGTGCAAAACAACAGTCGTCATTTGCCGAGATTCGCGTCCAACCGATTGGAAAGTCAACTGTCAATCAATCAATACAACCTGCAATAATCGATATTCACTGCAGAGTTGCAACACGCCTTTTATCGTTTTCATTTTGCTGTCCTTGTGCAACGGGGTTTTCGTCTGTAGGGTCGCTTGAGGAAAAGCGAGTGACCTCATCGCACCGCTGTTTTAGACTTTTTTCCCAGTGCACTGGTCCGCACCCGCAATTCAATCACTGTCGCGGTCCTCGAGTTAACGCCAACACGGCCCCCATTTCGTCATCATCGTCACTGTACCTCAACGTCTCAACCTCCCCCAAAAGTATCACAATGGCTGGTGATAGCGACTCCAAGTCGCCCAAGACGGCCAATGCTACTGCACCCCGTTCAGGTTAGTCATCCTCATTTTTTCTTACCTTACCAACAGCACCTCAACACGACCATCACCACCACCAGTAGAACACTTCCTTCCATCGACATTCATCAATATCATATTGCTCTCTTGCTTGCACAATTGAATCCAGTCGCCAACCAAGTGTCACTTTCCCTACAGATCCCTCTACCGACAACAAGACGCAAGCAGAGATTGTCGCAAAGACCGAACAACCTGCCACCGATATTGCGAAACCGCTGGCACCACCGCCTCGCCCCGCAGACACCCCCGACTACTTCGGCCTCAAGAACCCTGGATCATTGACCCATGAGCCAAATCCCTTTGAGAAATCTTTTGGCGGCAACGGCGAATCGGGAAACGGAGCACCAGAGACTCCCGGTGGGACCAAACTGCCACCTGTTTCCTCCATCACATCGCCTTCGGCACTCCTTCCCGGCGGCGGCAACACACCCTTCAACTGGGGTGCCGGTAATTCTCTCCGAACTGGCCCTCTGAGCCCGGCGATGCTCTCGGCCCCGCAATCCGACTACTTCAGCGAACAATTTGGCCGTGGCTTTCCAACGCCAAATGAGTCTTCACTCCGAACTGGCCTTACGCCTGGTGGTGGCGGCTCCATGTTCCCTGGTGGAGGCATGCCCAGTCCTAACACACAGGCCATGTTCCAGCTTGGTGGCAGTGGTGGCGTGACACCTGGCGCCGTTGACTTCCACCGTACTGCGTTGAGAGCTGCACAGGTTGAGCGCGCACAGCACCAGAACCAACAAACTCTGCCCGCTGTACCCCAACCCCAGCAAGCCAACCCTTCTACTGGCGTTAAGACCGAGAACAAGTCGGGTTCCTTCGACAGCCAGCACGACAACGACGCAGCTAACGGCCTCTTCATGCTGGCGCAGGGTAATAGGAACGGCGCTCAGCAACAGCAGAGCCAATATCCGGTGCCACCCCAGCCGGCCGCTCATGGTCATCCTGCACCACCTGTTCAGCACCCCGACACCCAGTACAATGGTAACGCGCCACGGATTAGCAACCTTAGGGGCGGTAGCGAAGGCGCTAGTGACCAGTCTGAGGACAACCAGAACACACGACCCAACACCCGAGGTAGAGGCAAGCGTGCATCGGGTACAGCGCCAGCCCCTGCTAATGGTCGGCGGAAAGCTGAGGAGGCGCCTAGCAAGGCGCCTGCTGGCAAGAAGGCCAAACTCAGCATTGGTGCACCTTCTACGAATGGGTCTGACCAAGAGGATGACGACGATGGCATGGACGAAGACAATGGTGGCAAGCCAAAGCACAAGATGACAGAGGAAGAGAAGCGGAAGAACTTCTTGGAGCGCAACCGGTAAGCACACTCGACATTATAGACATGCTGTGTGTACACAAGTATACTGACTACGACGCAGTGTTGCCGCCTTGAAATGTCGCCAGAGGAAGAAGCAGTGGCTCGCAAACTTGCAAACTAAAGTTGATGTGTACCAGTCTGAGAATGATGCTCTTCAAAGTCAGGTGGCTCAACTTCGAGAGGAAGTTGTCAACCTCAAGACTCTTCTCCTGGCGCACAAAGACTGCCCGGTAACACAACAGGCGGCGATGACCCAAGGTCCTTACATGCCCCCAATGGATCAGTACCAACAAGCACCCATGGGACACTACCAGCAGATGGGCCAGATGAACAACTTCCACCCGTCGATGATTCCCGCGGGCTCAAACAGGCGTCCCTCTTAGGTAGAGGAGCACATGTACCCGGCGATGGAGTCGACGGAGCCACGTCAGCGACGTGGCAGGGTTGCGTATGATGTTGCTCTTGGTACCACTCTACCCACTACCAAGAATGGGACTAAGAGTGGCCCTCCAACAACGGCTGGCACGGAGAACGCCAATCATCTAAACTAGAGGGTTTCAGAGCTACAGGACCGGATCCCAATATACTCGGAGGACGGCAAACCGACTTAATCCACGACTTATGGTGGCGTGTCGTTTGCGGCCTTGGTCCATTCACACCCCATACTCATGGCGAACCCCCAAGGAATGGACTTGGGGTACGCTTTTCCTTATTGGTGTATATTCTTCATGAATGGCGCAACTTTCCTGAGGGAATTCGGAGGGCGGCTGTAAATGCATACGGATCAGTCCAAACATGGGGAACAAGGAAAAACAAGGGTTGCTTTCGATGGTCTCGGTCCATCAGCATACATTCGGGCACAGGGGCGTTTCGGCGGGAAGTTCGCTTCAGGGAGAGGAAGGCGTCTATCAGTTGGGGAGTAGTGGAAAACAGCTTCACTGTTTGACACGGGGCCTGTTTGCCTCACTGGCATGCCTTGAACGTGTCTTCACTACATTCTCAGATGCAAACACGTAGATGGCAAGTTGAGTCTTCGCTGCGATTGCTTCAAGGGATCCATACGCTTGAGTGACAGTAATATCTGTACAAATATTATGTCTTTGTCGTCCAAAACGATTGAAACTTTCCTGTGAAGATGGTGTGCCCATGTGGTGGCGGCACTACACCTTGGAGGATGTCTGCAACAGACTGCTCCTTGTTGAATTATTCATCATTTGTGACATTTGTGAACTGTGCCTCATTCCTGTCATTCTAAAGAGATATTCCAGGCTTTCAATTATCTCGAATTACTAAATCAAAGGAGTGCTTCTACACGTAATTCCGGGTCGATGAAGTGAATACCTAGGTACTACTGAGCAATTACTGAGTATACAGCATCAAAGGCACAGGAGCCGAAGTATCGACCTGGTCCGTGCGCCCGGCTGTTAGCGCAGACGCGGTAAACAAGGCAAGCGACAATCTCGCGCCGGGGCAGCAAGGTTGCTCTTACTTGCGAATGCGCCCCCCTCCCCTCCCCCCTTCCGGACACAACACCACAACTTTAATGAAGTCTCAACTAGATCTCGACGAGCAGTATCAATTAGAGAAGCGCGTCCAACATTTCGCCTCCGCATTTTGTTTTCACGATTGGAGGAGCACTGCTGCGAATTCGGGCCCGACGCGTCGCGGCGGGAAAGAGGAAAGGCGAGGCAAGCTAGCCAGTTTGTTGTCTTTGCAGTCCTCCCGAGCAACGACCACCTCAACACAGCACGCGACATCGACGAGGAGGACGAACTTGCAGTCGCGCGGGCGGAGATCAGGCGCAAATTCGGTGTTCTCGCTACTGCTTTCTTGCTCGAATGCGACAGCTTCGCCCCGCCATCTTGCCGTGTGTGATCATCAATGACGACTGTTGTGCGGGTCCGACATCCTTTTACAGCACTGAGCATGAGCAATTCGAGGGGCTCGCGGTCGGAAAGCAAGCGCCTTAGGGGTATGTTTCGACCCCACGCATATCCTACCCCACCATCCTGCGTCGCGTGCTCTTTGCTTGAACGCTAGAGTGACAGTGCGCATGCGACACAGAGACAGACAGGGACAGAGATTGACGTTGTAAAACACACAGGTGGAGACCAGGAACAAGATGGCGACTTCATGTTTACGCGCGCAAAGCGCCAAAAGACCTCCGCGCCTGCCAAAGAACAACCGCCTCCGCCGCCTGAGCCCGAGCCCGAGCCCACGCCAAAGCCGACGGTGAAAAAGGGGAAAGGCAGGCCGCCAGCGAATGGCAGAAAACGCGCATCACCACCGCCATTGCAGCAAGAGGAACAAGAGGAGGCGCCCGCGGCCAAGTCGACGCGCCCCACGCGCCGGAAACGAGACTTCTCGCCGCCCCCTGCGCAGGAAGAACAGCTCGTCGCAAACAAGAAGCGCCCTCCGCGGCGGACGACGAGGAGCTCAGTTGAGGCTGCTGCTGAGGAGGAGCAGGCTGCGGAGCCGACGGCAGCAGCGCCCAGTAGACGGACGAATGGCGCGCGGTCTACGAAGACGGAGGGGGCTAGGAAGCCGAGCGGGAGGCCTTCGCGGAAGAAGAAAGCTACACCACCACCGGCTGAGAATGATCCAATGGGGGAAGATGACGACGCTGTCGATGTCATCCAATCTTCACCCCGGGCCATCGACACACCCATGGAGAAGGACCCGAGCGCGACCAAGATTGCGCTGCCCTTTAGCGACACGCCGATCAACAACCGCAACAAAGAATTCCGTAAGAAAGGAGGCGCGGGAGCTGGCGGTGGGCGCAGGAGCAGCATGAGCAATCGAGGACGGAGAGCGAGCTCGCTGATTGAGAGTGGACTTTCTGCGATGCCGCATAAGGAGGTCAATCCGTCGGACTTCTTCAAGCATATTGATGCGGCGATTATTGAGACGAAAAGGATGAATCATCTGCTGCAGTGGTGTGGCGAGCGGGCTCTTAGTGAGAAGCCTCAGCATGGCACCACGGGCACGGAAGCTGTTCTTGGAGGTGAGTAGTGTCCCAGGTCTTTTGTGCTGGTCTGAGAAGTCTCGCTGATTTTTCTGTCGCAGCTCGCGCAATTCAGGACCTTCTCCTGAAAGATTTCAAGGCAAAATCCGAATTTTCGGATTGGTTTGCTCGGCAAGATGACCCGCCTTCTAGTGCTAAGCCAGCGAGGCCGGTGGTCATACATCCAAACCCGATCAATGTGGAGCATGAGGAAAAGATTGTTGCTTTGGAGGCACGGATAAAAAGGTCAGTACACACATGTGTATCCAAGAAGACATGGCTTGCTAACGCGCTGCAACAGATTAAAGGAACAACGCAAAGCCTGGCGGGCACTTCAAAACCCTCTACCACAAGTACAGCCCCTCTACCCACCGGATACCGACCCAAAGAAAGCACCGCTCCCAGAAGCCGACCTTCTCGACGCGGACGAAGCCAAAATGCTAGAAACACTCACCAACCCGTCCTCATCATTCGCACACATCAAGTCCACAACAAAATCACGTTTGCAAACAATACAGTCCACCGTCGAGTTCAAGGTCGACCGCCTGGCGGACGGCATCCACAAAATGGACATGCGTGTGGCAACGGCAGGCAAGCAGGCCGACAAGGTCCTCGCGCTCAGCTCAGAGCGACTGAAGGAGCGCGAGGAGCGAGAACGAGAGGCAGCGGGTACGAAGGATCTACCGGTGATAGAGGTGCTGAGGAGTCTGGGGCGGATATTACCACCAGAGGGCGGAACAGGAGGGTAGGCCCGTCCGGTCGCTTTGGGGCACAGTACAGTAGTTGTAGTAGGGTAGTAGATGGAAAATGGAAGAACGGAGAGAAAGTAAGCAAGGGAAATGGAGGGGCTGTTGAGTCTTACTAGTTTGCAGCTGCAGCCAGCGTTCGTTGCTTTGGTGTTGTTTTCGCCTTTTTTCGCGAATGAATATGATGAGGAATATGAGAGGCTGAAACTGAGTTTGCATGGCTGGTGCGAACACGCAAGACACAGAGAGTGAACTTGGTGGCAGAGAGCTGACGATGTCCCGTGCCCCTGCCTGGCGAAAGGGAGTCCTTGCGAAAGATGGTCTCGAGTCTACTACGATGTTCAATCGGAAAAGGTCGGGAGCAGTCATTAGATCTCTGCAGCGCAAGCAGGACTGCGACTGAGATTTTGTTTTTGGCGCTCAGGAGAAGGTGGTCAAAGAGCAAGTTTACACCGCAAGGGAAATTTTGAAGCCTTTGAAAAAACTACAGGAAAGAATGGTCTTTGCAGATCAAGTGAGGATGATGGGACGACGTTTCTCCTAGGACGGAGATGGCGAGTGTGAAGCAAAGAAAGTCGTTCACGTCCCAACTACAAGCCTAGCCAAGTGATGCGCGGTCTCATGATGCACAGTACTGGCGCGTAGGCTTCAAAGCGCAAGAAGTGGTCTTTGGCAAAGATATGAGCTGGGACGCTCATTACACACGCATGTTCCGGGCTCTTTTCAAGCAACATTGGTAGCAGAGCTCGGGCTCAGGAGTTCTAAACATCCGATAACTCACACATAATAGTGCCATGGCCAAATTCGGGGTCTGTATACGCATATACAGATGCTCCTTACAAAGCAAACCTCTATTCGCAACCAGCTCCTAGCATCTAAGCCAAATGCATGCTGACAACAGCCGCTTCTCGAAAATTTCCCCCCTCTTTCCAGACACACTTCACTTCCTCGCCCCTAGGGGCGGCATAAACGCCATGCCCTCCGCCGTCTCCCTCTCCCGCCCATTCCCCAGCACCCCCGCCGCGCTCCTCGCCTTCACATGCGCCCGCAACAGCGCCAGCACCTCACTGTCCCGCCACCGCGCGGGGACGGGCCGGAACGCAGGCTTGAACGTGCCGACCGTCTGCGCCCACTCGCCCTTCGCGGGCGCCACGGGGCCGCCGCCTTGTTGCCCGCCGCCCGCGGTCTTGTCCTCGGCGCCCTGGGTGGAGAGGTACGGCTCCGAGGACGCCATTGCGCCGGCGGCGGTGCCGGTGGAGGGCGTGGAGGAGGTGGGGGATGGAGGAGTGAGGGTGGGTTGCGTCGCCCAGTAGTAGATGTCCCAGTCGTTTTCGTCGAGGAAGAGGTCGTATTCGCGCATTTGCGCGGGCGTCATGGTCGGGAGGTGCGTGGCGGCGAAGGTGGAGAGGAGGAGGTCGGATTCGAGGGTACCGCGCTTGCGGGATTGGTCTGGTGGGGGGTTTTGTTCGTGTCAGCATGGTGCGCCAACTTCCGTCTCTTGCTATGTCCCAGGAAAGGAAGAGAGAAAGAGAGAGAGAGAGAAGGAACAGAGAAAAAAGGTTGGAGTGTGCGCAGCGCAGTGTGGTCGGGCAGGAGAACGCGCGGGGGGAGAGAAACCAACATGTAAGTCTCGCGCGCATAGTCTCTGCGTCCTCGCCGTGCCGACGGAGGGGCTCGACTTTGAACTTGGCGCCTTCGAGCTCGCCGACGCCCAGCTCGCCTTGCACGACTGGGTCGAAGGGCGCGCCGGATTGCCAGCGTGCTGCTGGGACGGTGGCGATAGGTAGGCGGGCGACGAGGATGCGCCGGGTGGCAGGGCGGAGGGATCTTTGGAGGGTATTCATTGTTGGGGCTGTAGATTGCTACGGGGTTTGAAAATGTGTAAAGGTGTGTTCTGGCCTGAGAAAACGATCAATTCAGGTGTAGAAGGTTGTGTATGTTGTAGAAAGTCTGAGTGTGGAATATTTGGGAACATTTCCGAAAAGGGTCCCGGTTCCGTCATAGACTGCCGAGGCCCGTGTGTGATTCCGCCCGGCGAGGCTCGATCTCGGCATCGGACCCGCAGATCTGACTGCAGGGATACCTGAAGTCGAAAGAAGCGCCCGGGCGTGCTTTCGGTCGCTGGACGAGTATGAAAGCACCGTGCTGAGAGGCTCGCAATAGAAGTATGTCCAGCGCAGAAGAAGCCTCGTACCGTGCACACATTGGTTGCTAGTAGCATACTCCCTTCTGAAGTTCTTGGATCTGTGCAACAAGCCGGCTGTGCTCCAGGAAACTCGAGACCGGACTCGAGTCTTGGGCAGATGCAAGTGCCCCCAAGTATGGCGTTCTGTCACTGTCCTCATCTGCTCTTGGTAGGCGATTATCATTGAACGCCTGTAGACGACTTTTAGACGACCTAAGTTGTACACAAATCCGAGAAAGTCCCAAAGCCATGCTCACTGCTCGGGTTCCAATGCCCAGGCCCAACTTCTAAACTCCGGGTATTCGTAAATCACCAACATCACTATGCCATCGTGCGCGCTGTAATGGCGTTGCCATCCTAGATAAGATGCTTGGACCTAGAGGAAGGGGAAACCTCAAGTTAGTACAACTTTCACCAACACCGAACCCACACCATGGGGTCACAAACCTGAAGTATGCCCGCAAGTACAGCACCTGCCAAACCCACAGCGCAATAAGCAAGAAGGTCGTGCTGAAGCCGAACCACTTAACACGGTTGTTGGTGCTCTCGTTGGTATCGCGCAGTTTCTGCTCGCGCGTCCGCAGGTAGTCCATCTCGCCGACAATCTCCGACACCATCTCCTCCATGCGCCGCAGGTCTGCCTCGACGGGCTTGAGCTTCTCGGTTGCTTGGATCGCGGACCAGTCCTTGGCGTCGGCGCCGATGTCGACATCGAGCTCGACGTGGCGAAATGGATCGGAAACTCCTTTTGCTGTGAAAGGGGACAAGAAGTCTTGGTTAGCATTTCTGTTGTGATGGCGTCGTTGGGGAGAGGGAGGATTTAAAACCTACATCCGGTCAAGAGGTTCTCGAAGCAGACGTCAAACGCAGCGTCGTCGTGCGATGTGAAGACAGTCCTCTGTTCGCCGGCGACATCTTGTGGCTTTCCATACTCGTTTCCATGCGCATCCCTAATCTAAGATGCCAAAGTAACGTCAGTATCCTCTCGCAGACACGCCGCTTCCACCAACAGGAGATTGACCCTCAGTCCTCCCTTGCCCAATTCGACCAGGCCAACTCACATGCATATTCACGCGCATGCCATCTCCTTTGCTCCCAGAGACAATAGCCGTCACCACCACCAGCGTGTCCTTGGCCACAAAGTTCCGTATGCATCGCTCCTTCTTAGCATCGTGTGATTGTGAGATCGCTTGGAGGTCGAACTTCAGGGCCTGGGCGCAGGCGAGGAAGAGCACGAAGCTGCAGATGTACTGCAGCAGTGATCTCGACATGGCGACGATCGGTAGTCCAGGGTGAAGAGGAGGAGACACGGATGTGTTGGTAGGTGCGTCGTGGTGGTCTTGTCGGAGGGAGAAGAGAAAAGGCGTAGCCCGATTTGTTGTACGAAATGCGAGCGACTCGACTTTCCTTCCCAATTCCAGGTGTCCTGAACTGAAGCCAGGGGGTAGCTTGCTGGTGTCCAATCGTGTCGGCCTGGACCCCTGTCACATACAAGGGTATCCCGCCTTCCCGCCTCCAGCCTTGCCGTGCCGACGTGAACTCAACCTTAGCTCGGCTCCATTCTTTTGTTCCTTGTTCAACGTCCATCGTCCGCGACGTTGAAGCCGCGCCAACTTTGACGACGACAACACCAACAATCATACCAACATTTCCTTACCGCTAATACCCCTCCAACCCAGCAGTCAAGATGCCAAAATGTAAGCGCTCCCCAGCACTCACGCCTCCATTCCTTCTCCTCCACGCGATTCACAACAATGCTAAACTCCACCCCAACTCAGTCTTCTGCGACTACTGCGATGTCTACCTCACGCACGACTCCATGAGCGTGCGCAAAGCACACAACACCGGCCGCAACCACATCCGCAATGTCGTCGACTACTACCAGCAAATTGGCCACGAAAAGGCGCAGTCCGTGATTGATAGCATCACTTCGTCCTACGCTGCCGAAGGCCAGGCCCACGCCAACCCCATGCTTCCTCAGAACCAGCCCAACAACGGCGGCGGCTTCGGCGGTGGTTTCGGCGGTGGTGGCTTCGGTGGTCCTGGCGGTGGTCCGGGCGCGCCAGGTGGTGGCGCGTTCCCTCCGCCGCCGCTGCCCGCCGGCATGGCTGGCATGCCACCGTTTCCGTTCCCCGGCGGTGTGCCGCCGCCTGGCTTCCCCGTACCGCCGCTCGGTGCCGGGGGCATGCCGCCGATGCCTGGTGGTGCGTTCCCAGCTGGTATGCGTGAGTTATTCCCTCTCTCCTCTCTTGTCCTTGGATCCACCACCGTATGCGCACGCATGGGCTGACAATCGCCCCGACACCAGCGCCCCCAATCCGTCCCGGATCCGGCTTCGCAATGCCGCCCTTCCCACCACCCATCACACCCGGCGGAGGCCCCAGCCCCTCTCCCGGTGGCAGCGCGTTCCCGATCCCGCCCCCTGGTGCACCAGGTGGCCTGCCCTTCCCGCCGCCACAGGGTGGACTGCCGCCTAATTTCCAGTTCCCGCCGCCTGGAGGCTTCCCCGGAATGCCGCCTTTCAATCCGAATGGACCACCGCCGCAGGGTCGTTGAGAGAGAACGAAGAGAAGAGTCAAGGGGGTGTGCGATTCATAAAAGGCGTATCTTGAAAGTCGTCCTTTGGCGTGCACGTCTATTTCCGAGCGTCCACGTCTGATCGCGAACGGGCGTCATAAGAGAACCCGGAGGTTTTCTCTCTAGAACGAGAGCGAGATAAGGGAGTCTCGGCGAATCGTCAGCACTTTTGGGGACTACCATCGTCCACCAGCTCAATACAAGAAGGAACAGGAAAGTCAGGCGAACGGCGTTTGGCGTTGGTAGGGGAGGATCATAGAAATGCCCCTTAAAGGGCTGAGTAGGTCAAAACGATATCCAAAATCAATTCAAATTAATCAAGCCACCAACACCGTGCTTTCGGCCGTTATGTATCATTCGTGAGCACGTCAAGTACGGTATCTAAACTACGTCTCCAACACAGCCAAAGATCGGCCCGTCTCCCATCTATATTTGTACAACAAAGTACAGCAACACAACATTCCCATTTCATCCATCTCGTTCATCACTGTGGTCGTTCCAAAGCAATCATTCAGTTAGTCATATCCCATGCCTAGGGTGTCATCCGTCATCCATCTCATATCAGCGTCCGTAATCCGTCATTCCAAAGTTTGGATATCGTTCCGCCCCCACCCCCCAGCTTGTCTTTTTTTTTTTTGCGTCCTCCATGCGAGCGAGCCAAGGCAAAATTGCAAAAGGTATTCCTCTTTTTCTGTATCTCCCCTTCGACTTTGTCTTGCTCCTAATCGTGCGTGCAGCAAAAAATGAAAAAACCAAACATTCCGAAGCTGTCGTATCACGTTCCTTCAATGTCGTAAACCTTCGTACATTGCGTACAAAAAGAAGCCAAACACCTGTCGTGCTCTCTGTCTCATGTCGAATATCCGGTGCTGTCCGTATCGTGTCTTCGTGATGAACATATCGGCTCGAAAGCTGTGTGGCGTTCCCAGATTCCCATTCATACCCGTGTCCATCTCGTGCCAAAGTCCGTTCTTGTGGTCGCATCGGTCGTTCGTCGGAAAGGGAAAAAAAAAAAAAAAAGAGGTGTCAATGATTACCATCGACAGCTCACAACCGTCCATCCTGCCACCGCGGCATCTCGTACGCCTCGCGCATACCCGCATCCCTTCTCATAACATCGCCATCCCTTCTAATAACATCCTCGACCCCATCACGACAATCCCTCGGCGCACTGATTTTGGCCCTCAGCTCCACGCTCCGTTTCTCGCGCCGCCGCTCGCTCACCCGCCGCGACAAGCCCTGCATGCCCTGCGTTAGCGACCACGTGCGCTTCAGCCCCAGACTGCCGCTGCTGTCCCGACTGGCCACACTCATCTCCGAGTCCTCGCTGCCACGCCGCCGCAGCTTCGCCAGGCTGTGCAATTTCCGCGGGAAAACGGGCGTGCGCTGCGGCTCCGCATTGGGCACCCGGCGTCGCCTACCGGCTTCGCGGAGCGAGCCCACGCTGCCGCGCTTCTTGACGACGCGCAGGCTGCCGCTGGGGTCGCGGCGGATCGTGCGGCGCTCGGGCTCGTTGTCGTGCGTATAATCGTCGTGGTATGGCTCGCGGGTGGGCAGGATGGCAAAGGTGTGTTTCATGCGTTGGCTGATAGAGCGTTTTGGCGGTCGCGGCCGATTGTCGATCATGGGATAGCGGAGCTCCTCACCTTCGTCGTCCACGTCGAAGACTCCGTCGTCGTGGTGACCGGGGTAGTATGAGGGTTGCCAGTCTGGGTGGAGGTGGGAGTCGTCGTAGTTCGGCTCGTCGTAGTTTCTCTCACCGAATTCGTCGGCTTCGTGGTTGTTTGGAGCTTCTTTGCGCATGTTCCTGGTCAGAGAAAGAGTGCGAGTGAGGAAGCCTGGCCTTTCACGGGTTGGCGACGGCCCGTAGGAATTCCGGCGTTTGGTCAAAGCCCGCCGCACCTTGCCAAGGCCCCGTGACGGCTTCTCTTCCTCTGCGACTTCGTAGAAGTTGCCAAGGAGCATGGGTCTCTCATCAGCCGGAGTCAGGCCGGAAGGTGTGGCCGCAGTGAACTGAAGGACTGGAGGCTGGGGCGGCTCCGGAGGAGCCCGGGGGTTCCGCAAAGGAGAGTCGACATCATTCAACGAGAATGGTGGCTGAGCCTGTGGTGGGGTGATGGGCTCATCGCCAGTTGTAATCTCTCTCGTAGAGATAGTAGGTCCATTGGCATCCGTGGTTATGATCGTTGGCCGCCCCGATCTGCGTTCCCCGTCTGAGCTCTCAGAAGGCCGGTGATCAACCATGAGGACCGACCTGTTTTGGTGGCGATCAATACTCATGGCCATCGCCTGAGATATTTCGGCGGCAGTCCCGCTCGTCTCGACCGATACCGATGAAAAAGGGGTGTTTTCCGATGCCAAATGCGGACTGCCGAGGAGACTATCGACCTTGTGATTGATACTGGGCTTGAGTTGATTATACGACGGCACAGAGTCGGCGGCCACCGTCGGCACCGAAACTTCAGTAGGACTGCTTACTGCGCCAGCAACGGCGCGATTGGGAGCCCGAGCGGCATTGTGCGCAACCACCGAATCGTTCAGGGCCTTAAGGCTCTCTGCAGTGAGTGAGCCCGAGTGAGACCCGTTAATGGATGTTCGCCTGGATCCACTTCGGCTCGTCGGAGCTGAGAGTGACGAAGTCCTTCTTGGGACGACTGGTGGGAAGTCCATCGTCCGTTGATCTCCTGGCAGGGAGCCATCGGATTCGGAAGTGCGACGAGTGCGCCGCGACGGACGCTCAAAGTAGGGCGTCAGATCTTGCGTTTTTGACATTTGCGAGAGAGGCACCGAGTTGATGCTTTGGCTGCGCCTGGACCGCTGACTGTTGTTGGATGGAACAGATCGATCCGGGCTGGTAGACCGTATTGATGAGTGACGATCGGGCACCACCACCACGGGAATTCCGCCATTCTTGATTATCTCCTTC
Source organism: Ophiognomonia clavigignenti-juglandacearum (assembly GCA_003671545.1). Lineage (NCBI taxonomy): Eukaryota > Fungi > Ascomycota > Sordariomycetes > Diaporthales > Gnomoniaceae > Ophiognomonia > Ophiognomonia clavigignenti-juglandacearum. Next base: position 323,428 of record PYFS01001583.1, on the reverse strand, counting down.
CGAGCCTTGCGACTTGACATTGAGTTCGTCGTCGAGTTTGACGCGTAAGACGCGTAACTTTCACGCGGAGCCTCCCTCGTCCGGATGACACGGCGAGTCTGCGTAGGAGGACTTTCCGCTTGTCGGACAGGGCCAGGAGGCGGAGATCGCCAGATAGCGTCGCGCAAAGCATCCACACGTTTGACGTGGCGCAGGGTCCTGTTCCGGCGCGCAAGTGGGGGTGTGCTGACAAGGATTGCCTCAACTGTGGTGGAAGCTGTTGATCTCGTGGACATTCCGGACAGTCTTCTGGTGTCGGATCTTATAGGACCCTCTGTAATAGCGGGTTCCGGAGCCGTGAAGCTCCTCACGGGTTCGGAACTATCGTAGGTCAATATCCGGCCTTGGAGCGGTAATCCGCGCACAGCCTTTGTAGCATTTGTTGGGGACACGGTCCTGTGGTCCACAATTTCCTGTCGTGGTTGTTGTTGACTGATGGGGCGCGGAGTCCTATGGCGCCTCTTCCTTACCGTCACAGTTCTCGCCAGATTATCATCCCACTCCTGCTCAACCTCGGATTCGGCACCCCAGTCTCCGTCGAAACTGTGAAAGTCGCTCTTGGATGCTCGCGGTGTCAAGTCGTGTACCTCGTACCCATGTTTCGACTTCGTCCCTGTGCCCAATACTGTTCCCCTTGGTGTATTGGGTTCGTCGCCGTTCAGCCAGCGTACCGTGAGGTCCGAGGTCCTTGCTGATGGAGTGACACGCAGCGTGGAGTTGCTGTCTTCTTCTTCGTCCTCGTCTGAAGGCGCGGGACTTTCTAGCGCGGTCCTAAAAGACTCGGTTCGCGAATCGGTCGTCGCGCTCTTGGACAGTATGCGAAGGGGCAAGACTGGTCGTACGGGAGATAGCTGAGACCGGCCGCCAGCGCGAGGAGGCGTGACTTCGGGGGTGGGAGGGCTGCGCTGGTTGACAGGCGTGCTCGGGCTGATGTGCGTCTGAACATCTTCGGAGCTCTGCGCTGGTGTGTGCAGGGGACTTATATTCGGCAGGTTGATAGATTTACTGGATGAAGAGGTTCTGGAATGGGCTGGAGGGGTGGGCGGCAGCTCACCCCCGCTGAGTCTGCGACGCTGGTGCCTCAGTGTATGGAGGCTTGCCACGTGTGAGCTGGATCCATTCGTAGACAGTGCATGTTGAAAAAGAAGGGGGTTGGTATACCTTTGCGAGCCCGACCCCGAACTGGACCTCCGCGAATCCGGGGTGCCAAAGCTTCCATTTGTGCTTCCACTTGCATATCGAGGACGGGGTAGATTTTTGTGCTTTCTAAAGGTTCTTGGAGTGGAAGGAGAGTACATGCCGTCGTCCGCTCCCGGCGGAGGGACAATGTATTCGACGTCGGGAATGGCCATGGCGGTGATACTCAGAGGCGGCGAGGGCTCGGCTGCACCAGCCGTCATACTGGGAAGGGGAACGGTTCTCTGCTCCAAATCACGGCGACTTTGACGGACAGGTCGAGTACTTGTGTGTTGCTCTGCTGTGTCCAGTCGTTTCTATATCGCAGTTGAATAGGTGATTGCTCGATCCTTTGTGCGCATGATGGGAGACGAGGTACGGGCCTATGCTCTACGCCAAAAGAAAAGTGCGCCGTTCGAGACCGCTAATTGAACATGCCGTCTAGAATTCCTTTGTAGAGCGTTCGAAGAGATGCGTGCATTCAGAGAGCGAAAAATTCTTGCTCCAATGCTCGGAAAGACCGCAGCGTCATGCGAGTTGGAATCCGAGTCAAGTGGTTGCAGAGAGCAGATTGGGTGGTTGGTATGCTTCAAGAGTGCTCCAGGTCTTTATCGCTGGAGGACAGACAAACAACGTTGGCGTTGTTGAGCAGTTGGTTGCGGAGCTTTGCAGTCTGGTGGTTGTGCGCGTGGGCGGTATGTTGGACGTAGGCGTGGAGAAGAGGTCATTCGTCAATCAGACGCTCATGGAGTGGTGGTCTTGATAGGCCAATGAAGACGACATATGGGGGAGGCGCGCATGTGCTGACCAGGCAAAAAGAGGCACACTAGTACGAAAGTACACCTGCACGTAATAGGTAGATTCGAACTGGACAGTCGATGATTACTGTATGATGATGGCTGGGCCAAGGAGGAGGATTCAGTGGCTCATGTCGTCGTCCTGATCCTTTTGCTGCTGCTGCATCTCTGGCCCGGATACGGCACCCTTGTGTGTTCCAAGCTTCGGTTGTGGGGGCATTCCAGTGTACTTCCAAGGCGCACCGACTGGTCGATGGACAAAATTGAGACAAAAAGAGAACACCGAGCAGTCCCCAGGTTACACAAATTCGCTCGAGGACCGGTTCATGACAACTAAAGAGCAATCTTCGTTCGTCGCAGGTTTGTGAAGCGACAAGTGAGCAACTCATAAGGTTGGTACGTTGAGGTCATCAAAAAGTGGGCCTCCATTTTTACCAGGGAAAAGACCACGGACTATTACAGGGGGCTGGGGAATCATGATGATCGGGCGCTGCCGAGCAGGCAAGTGGCAAGGGGGACACCCTGGAGATTGCTGACGTAAACGTTCTTCCCCCAACCCGCCCAACCCAATGGACCTGTGCGACTTGAAAGGTTGCAATTGTCCAAACCCCACCACGAAACAACGACAGCGGGGAATTCGATCATGCCCTCGATCAATGCCCATGCATATGCTCACGCCTCTCCTTGCAGCTCCATCATGCACTTTCACAACCAGTAACCCGAACTCGCAGCTTGTGCGTGTGTTGTACGGATACACCACAGAGTAGCGATGCCTCACAGTCACCGCTCTTCTATCCGGCCAAGCGGACTATCATTGGCTTCATGGCATCTTGCACTTCCTTATAAGTTGCCGCGCATGCATCTCGAAGCTACACTAGAAGCATTTGGAGATTCCGAGATAAGCAAGAGGCTATCCGAATCGGTTCCTCTCAACCCATCATTCCGCGTGCCACTCTGCAGCATCTGCACGGCATCCAGGCAAATCAACAAGAAGCCTCCCGCATCGCAAGACCTGCATCTGGCTTGCAGCTCACCAGACGAATGACACTTTCAGACCACCCGCCAACCCCTATGCATCTCTAAAGGAGACTGTAGCGTGTCCACGCGCCCCCTTCAGACTGCCTGAGGTGGTTTCGTCTAACGGCTTTCTCCGGATGACATTAGGTGTGCCAACGGCGGCCATTTGTGCAAGTATCCTCCAATCCGGTTCCCACTATTCGTAATCACAGATGACAGACTGTTTTGGCTTCAGGATGGACGCGGCTGGTCCGCTGGTCCGCTGGTCGCGCTGGCCGCGGTCACACGCCTGGCCTGGCTGCCTGGCCATCCTACCGAGTATCCCGGTTTCCCATGCGCCAAACCGTCTGACCGTTCATCATCTCAACGGCCGTCGGTGCGGCCCTTCCCTTGGAGCTAGTCTCTTTCTATCACCAGACTGTCGGAATCGCTATCCGTAGAAAATAGCTTAGTTGCATTTTCCTAGCTACCAGCTGAATCTGCATAAGCGTGTGACACTAAGTGGTGTACAGCTGATCACAGCCTCCTATGAAGTCCAGATACCCTCGATGGAGCATTTCGATCTGCTGAGAAAGGGTCATCAGGCAGTTTCTCAAGTTTTCCCCCATTCTTTCCACAGCCAGCAGACAGCTCTTCGGCCTTGGTATGGCGTTGGTAAACGTCAGCAAACGCCCACAAGTACTGGACATACGGCAAAGACCTGCTTCGCCGGAGGGCAGGGGGCGGTTCTTGAAGCATATGCCAACCTGGAGGTGCTCCATCTTGTGCATGACCCCGGCGCCCTGGCCTGTGAGGCTGACACCTCGTCCCCGTGGGCCAGTGCCGAGCTCGGGTTCTCCCTTCCGTAAGGCTACCTGCTTTTCGAAGTGTCGGTGCCGGGCGGGAGGTGCACAACTACCTAGGTACTGCAAACGCGCCAAATGGAAAAGAAAGAGGCCTGGCGGATGGGAACATATAGCTATTGGGCAGCCCTGAGGAGCGCAGAGCATAGCGTCGTCTACGTTTTGCAGCAGACACTCCATGGGCTATAGCTACAGTACTCTGTATATTTCTTAACTCAACTATCAGATTTCTCCCTTGCTTCCTGTTCTTTTTGATCCCTTCAATTATCTCGAACCAGCCGGCTGCGAACCTTGAAATGAAGCGGGCGCTTACGGAGTAGGCTATAGGTAGAGTCAATATATTTCATGGTCCCCGGATTTTGGAACCCCTATCGGGACAAACCACCCGCTGACAAGGCAAGCGTCTGGTGCGCTGCTGGTGGACAGGACCCTGTTCAACGAGATGAGTCTGGAACGAAATCTGCATTGCTCACAATCAAACACTGCGTCCAGCTGGCCAGACAATCTCGGCACGCCTGCAGGCATCCTCAATTCCTGTTTTGTGGCGCGCTGCCCCTCGTATGCTTCTCGAGGGGACGGTATTTGTACCCGACAGTACTCTCCCACACCGCGAACTCTATCTTCGTCTTGATCTGCAATGGGTTCATATCTCCTTCTGCCGGCAGCTTGGTGATGCTGCTGTCAGGAAGCCGAAGCATCCGTTTCAACAATTCACAGTACCCCACTCCTTTGAGAAAAATGGTGCAGTGCTCCCCATCAACGATCAATCTCGTCGTGTCGATGGCCATGTCCCTGATCACGATGCTGTCCAACTCGTATACGGCGCAGCGACATTGCAAGGGGGTTTCCCAGATGTTGTGCTTATGCTGATGAGCCAAGGATTTGGCCTGCTCGTTCCCTTTATTTTCCTCGATGGGATCCGCATCTTCAGCGGATCTGGTGGCATATCTCAGTTGGAGGCATGTTTTTTCTTCTTGGCTTCGAAAGCCATAGAGAATTTCACGAAGATTGAAGCAGGTACACGACATTCGGAGAAGGTCAGCGTGACCCATGTGGGTGGAGGTTCGAAGTAGTTGGACCCGGACATTGATGTGCGATGTTGATGCACTTAAGGATGATAGAGGAAGTTGGACGTGGAAACCGAAGTTGGTTGTCACCTCTTGTATTTCTCAAAAGCTCACCTCTTGGCTGGGTATTTATGTCCAAGCGGGGAAGTCTTGCAGCTGCACAGTGCACATCTTTGCGAAAGCCGTGCATGCGTCTCGTGTGGCCGAGATGACTGCTTAACGGACCCGCACTTTCAATGGGCGCTTCCAATGCTTCAGAGAACCGAAGCGAATCGCTTGCAGATGTACGAATGCACCATCACAAGCCTGCGGTTAGACTCTCAAGTTGTGAATGCAGAGACTCCCCACGGCCAACACAATGCCCTTGCAAACCACCGTGTGACAGGGAGATATGGGAAGAGACGGTCCAAGACAGCTTCAAAGAACCTCCCGAAGGCGCTGATTCAAGGTACAATGAGCACGTCCCAAGCTTCCTGGGCCTCGTCACGAAACGATCCACTTTGGTGCCGAGCTGGATGTATCGCCTCGTCTATGGCGATGCCGATGACAGTTATGGTTTCAGCGTCAACTTCGCCGACGTGCAGCGGATGCACCTGCGCCTACTACAGGGCCGGCTCACCCGACTCGCGTTGTCGGCCGCCTTCGGCGACGATCACGGCGTGCGCGCGGGCGTGCTTACTGATTTGGGTCCGGCACTGAGGGACTATGGTAGGTGAATCTTTTTGATGTTGACAGGTCAACAGACCGAGCCTCGGGATCTCTCCATCCACTCACCAAATCACCTAGTCCAAGCAATCCGCGACAAGGAGTTCATGGGCCGCTTCACTTCGCCCTCCAGCGACCCCTTCCGCGTCTGCGGCTCCCGCGCCGCCGACGAATGGCTGCTCGATGAGCAACTGTCCCGCACTTACGGGAAATACGTCTCGTCCTACAAGTGGCTCAAGCCCGCGGCGCTCACGACAGGAGCCTGGGAGTCCAACGCTGGCGCGATCCAGCCGATCGGTGGGACGCGGGGCGAGGCATTCCGGCGGGCGAACTTGACGCGGGCCGGGGGCGCTTTGCTCGCGGCGGCGTTCTTGATCGGGCCAATGTGGACGCTGGTGCTGCGCCAGGAGGTGTATCTGCAACTAGAGGTGGTGACGGGGTGCATTGTCGCATTTGGCGTGGTGATGAGCCTTGCGCTGGGGACGCTGGAGGCGGTGTTTGCGGCGACGCTGGCGTATGCGGCTGTGTTGATGGTTTTTGTGGGCGTTGTGATGGAGGGCTCGGGTGTAACTCAGTAGAGGGGCGTTACTTTGCTCGATATCCGGGGGACGGGGGGGGGGGGTTCAGATTGGGTGCTGCGTAGGTATTTTGAAAGAGATCGCGAAATGTGGTGGCAAGTACCAACCCTAAACCGAACTCCAATGGGCAAGCACGAGGGAGAGCGTCAACCATGGCATGACTTCAGAACTTCTACCTTTGCAGTCCGAGTAACTGCAATAGCTGAGTCAACAGCAACAACAATCATTGCACTTTTAAGCTTTTTGGCGTTTACGACAGTTATCATCGATTGTGGCAATGAATCAGCAACACGGCAGCGACCCAGGTAGCGGTCAACAACAGAAAAACTCAGCCGAAAGTCAATACCCAAGCCCAGAAGAACTAAATGCAGCAGCAGCTCTTGGTGAACTTCGCGCAGGGCTCGGCATCATACCCACTGCCCCGAGGCATAAGCGGCGCCAAAGAAAATACCCCCAATGGGAGGACCGCTTAATCTTGTACAGCTGCGAGAACCGCCGTAACCTGATTATCCCGAAGTTGAAATCAATGGTGGGATACCTGGCCGACTTCATCTCCCAGAAATCACCTGACCCACTTACTCCGACCATGGCGAACTCACGCTGGCGATACATTGAGAAGAAGGCTCCGAAGAACATTCAGAAAGAGAATGGAAGCTGGCTTAGGGAGGAGGATGAGCCAGTCTACGACGAGTTCCGGGAATTCATTCGGCAACAAAGCCAGCAGTCAAAGTCACAGAACGACGGGGCACAGCTTGCGGGCAGCACAGGTCAACAGCAGGAGGCACAAAGTGCCGACGGGAAGAAGCCACCGAAGCGTTCGTTTGACGATGTCGAGGAAGAGAACGAGGAGGAGGATGAAGAGGAGGAGGACGAAGACGAAGATGCGGAGCCACACCCCTCAGAGCGTCGCCTGTAGTCGGAACGGGACGGCCCGCAACTACCTGATACGTGTATGATAACCAAGGCCCTGGGATGGAAGCTGTAGGATAAAAGTATTATCCATTGGAGTTGGGCTTAGTCTTTAGCCTTTGGGTGTGTGATTTCGACTTTGAGTATACGACTTCGACTTTGGTATTTTGACTCCGGATCCTCGACTATGAGCTAGTGATGATCACTGAGTGTACGTTGCCGGCGACCCCAATACCGCCAATCTGTGGTGTCTCCGATGCTAATATCATGCCGGGGCCAGGATATCGAGCTTATCTTCCCCACAATGCAGAGTGACGCCGACGAGCCAAGGAAAACGATGAAGTATCCTGGACGTCATCAGTCTGTCTTCCTTTACATTCTCCCGGTCCCTACACAGTATGCTCTGCTGGACATACCGATTCCGGACTGGGCTCATGGTGAAGCTGCACTAGCACTGCAACACATATCGAAGTGATGAGTGCTTGTCCTGAACCTCATGCATGCAGCATGGCCTGGCTAGTCGGTGGGTACAGACGCATGAACCGAATAGCCATTGGAGGGGTCCTCTGCAGATGGCCAGCTGTCAATCTCTTAAATAGCCAAGCAGGCAAACTGTAAACACGAGTGTCATGGTGATGCGCCGTTCCATTATCTCGGTGCCCCGCACCCGCGGCCTCGACCGCTGATGAGCACATTTCCGCAGCGTCTCCTTCTCGCAGGAGAGGACGAAGCTCGGCATCTCTCTCCTCTCGTTTGCAGACGCCATATGCGACATCGGGGGTTCTTCCTTGATGCTTGCCATGCCCTCACTAGTCAACAGCTGTGCAATTGGCCCTTCTGAGTGGTCAATGGGCATCTAGCCTGACGGCGATAAGCAATCAGAGACCGTTGACAAGCTTTTTCCTTCTACTGCAGCAGCTAGGTTGTATCGAGCTCCCTCGAGCTGTGCTCGACCGCTAGTTTGGGAACTCCCGAGGCTCTGGGTCAGACTAACTGAGGGGTGTGCGAGCCTGGGCAAATAAAGCGACGTCGGACGCCAACTTTCTTTTTCCAAATGCTTCCCATTCCGTTGCATAGTCTCGTGACATTATTGCCCTTGAAAAGTATACTTACAGTACGATGTTGTCGATAGTTTCACTTGCCCTGCTGTTGGCGGCCGGTGTGTCTGCACACTCTGGGCATGCTGAGCAGAGTTCCGTTTCTGGTCCTTTCCAGTCACTGTGGTATACGAATCTTCCTGGTGACGGTGGAACTCAGGTATGATAACACTATCCAAAGCTCAGCAGAAATACAGCCACGAACTGACTTCCTCCCTAGGCGGACTCTGTCTTCTCGGGCATCTCAACCTTCGGCCGCCTGCCATACTCGCAGTGTCTCCACCCTGAGAGCCGTGCGAAATATGACATTGCTTTCATCGGTTCGTGAAGAGACGAGTCTCGGACTTCAGTCCGGCACGAGGTGCAAGACTAACAAGCTGCTCTCCTTCTAGGCGCCCCTTTCGATACAGGCACCTCCTATCGTCCAGGTGCTCGCTTCGGTCCCTCCGGTATTCGTCAGGGCTCTCGAAGGTTGAATCTTTAGTGCGTGCCCCCCCGCAAAGCAGAACCCTTTCGTAACCATCCCTCCTCTAATACAGATGTGGCTTCAGCGGAGGGTACAACGTCCCTCTGGATACGAACCCTTTCAACAGTTGGGCAAAGGTGATTGACTGTGGTGACATTCCGGTGACCTCGTAAGTGTGGACGTCTTCGCTCAGTCCGTCTCATACACCACTAGGCTGGCGCTAACAAGGAGCCCACGAACAGGTACGACAACACCTGGGCCTTGCACCAGATCGAAGAGGGCCACTTCAACATCCTCGATCGCGCCCCGGCCACCGACGCGCACAAGCTCGGCCCCTCGAAGAGCGGCAAGACGCTCCCGCGTGTCATTACCCTGGGCGGCGACCACACCATCACGCTTCCACTGCTGCGGTCCATCAACAGGGCATATGGACCTATTTCCGTGATTCACTTCGACAGCCATCTCGACACATGTAGGCGCTCTCCTCCCCCTCCCTTCTTTTCCAATGAGTCCCAGTACTCACGAGTAGTCCACCCAAGAAACTCAGTGCTAACTCGCACGAAAACACAGGGCGCCCCAAAGTCTTCGGCGGCTCACCCTCCGAAGTGGCGTCCATCAACCACGGCACGTACTTCTACCACGCCGCGCAGGAGGGCCTGCTCAAGAACGACTCGAACATCCACGCCGGCATCCGCACGACGCTGAGCGGGCCGTCGGACTACGAGAACGACGGGTACTGCGGCTTTGATATTGTCGAGGCGCGCGAGATCGACACGATCGGCACCGACGGGATCATCAAGAAGATCCGCGAGCGCGTGGGCACCAAGAACCCGGTGTATCTGAGCCTCGACATTGACACGCTGGATCCGGCTTGTGAGTAGCGTCTTGTTTGCTGTCTACGGAGTGGGGACAGAGCTAGAAGCGAAGCGCTGACAGTTTGTGTGGTGTAGTTGCCCCTGCGACTGGTACTCCGGAGACGGGGGGGTGGTCCACGCGTGAGCTGCGGACGATTTTGAGGGGCCTGGACGGAGTGAATCTGGTTGCTGCTGATATTGTTGAGGTCGCCGTAAGTACTGTTCTACTACAACCACGAAACACGGGCCCAGCACTGACTGAGATGTGTATGTTCCAGCCTGCGTACGACACCAACGCCGAGCACACCACGATGGCAGCTGCTGACGCGCTGTACGAGATCATGAGCATTATGGTGAAGCGGGGGCCTCTGAGCGCCACAGTTGACCAAAGTGACGAGGTGGAGCTTTGAGCTAGGGTGGACAATAGGGCTGTCCATTTGAAGCTGTGGAGGCGGATGTCAGCCCGGAAGTTGCCTTGGTGCAGCCTATCCGCATTGTGCACATATTCCATATGCGATGAGCGAGCGAAGTATAGATGAGAGATGAGGAGCGACATGGGTGGCGATCAGCGCGGAGTTGAGGTGAGAGGAGTTGGTTACTGCTGTGGGTGTGATGTGTTCGTTCTCGTGAGCGCACAAAATACTGAACCCGGGCTGTGAATTTGGGGAACGGGGTCACAGAAAAGAGCACGTTGCTGGGATTGGAAACCATTCGAGACTTTGTTCATGCAACACTTTCAGGGTTGTACATAGACCATCATAGATGCCCAATCTGTGATCAAAGCTATGCCCACTCAGATGCTGTGACGTTTCGCCGTCTCTGACTCTCATTACCTGCTGGCGGACGCTACGATTTGTGCGGTGCTAATTACTCGAGTTTGAGCGTGATACTCAACTGTTTGATGATTCTATAATTAATCACTTTCCAGACACTTCATCTATACCGACCAACTGTAGACTCAATACGTTATGAATACATTTGAGTGACACCTTCATTACAAATTTACCCGGCCACCAGGACCTCTGTCCGTACTCCATCAGCAAGGAGTGGCAGAATTTCCAAATCCGAACATACTCAGTGCGCCTCCGAGTATACCGAACAGGAGACCGACCAGGTTGAAAACGCTGGTGATGAGTTTGCCTTCCATCAAAGCCTGACCGATGGCTGGGACGTTCTTAGTCGTCTTCATCCACTGCTTCACCTCGCATTTGTCCGCGGGCGTGAACGTCGTGACAGGCTGGGGCAGCACTTTGGTGCAGTCGGTCAAATTGTTGATGTTGTTGACGCCGAGGAGAGATAGACGAACGTATTCTCTGGCGTAAAGCTGTGATTCTGCGTTAGCGTATATGAAACTCGCTATCGTGTTAAGTGTTTTCAGGCGGAAGGACTCACCAGATTCCAGGGAAGCTGAGCTGCGTTGTTTGGTGCTGCGAAAGCCGTGAAGAGCCTTTGCATTCTGGGGTCCGCTGCAAGCTTGATGTCACTCGCGAACTTGAACACCCGAGCCGGCGCGTTGGGGTTGATGGTCTCGTTATAGTACAGCATGTCCCACACACCGGGCGTGCTGTCCTGCGGGTCGCCGGCGCGCGCGGGGTCCACAAACCGCTGCTGCGCCGTCGAGTGCGCGCCGAGCAGCGCCACCAGGCCGTTCGGCTGGATGGTCTTGTCCTGGAAGAGCTTGATCAGGTTGTCCGCCGAGTCGTTGACGTCCGGCAGCGCGCCCGGGTTGGGCACCGCGGCGTCCTTGCGGCCCACGTACGTCTTGGTGCGCGGGCCCAGCGGGCAGACGACGGTGGCGACGTTGGCGCCCATCTGGATCATGTCGGCGGCGCTGACGCCGTACTGCTTGTACTTGTCGTACCACGCCTTCGTCTGGATGGCGATCTCCTCGAGGCCCCGGTTGAGCGGCCGCTTCATCTCCTCGGGTACGAGGATGATGCTGCCGTCGGCGCCGCCGGTGGTGCCCGTGGACTTTGACCAGCCTGCTGCATCGTGGAAACCCAGCCTGACGGCTCCGCGGGCGGCGTTGGTGCAGCGGCCGGACGGGCCCTTGAAGGCTCGCACCATGTCGTTGGCTACGGACTGCCACACACACTATGTGGACTTGTTAGCATCTTGTGCTGCAGCTTCCAGGTGAAAGTAAGACGGGAATCGCATACGCAAGTATCAGCTGCACACTGAGGTGTACCCAGCCTAGGCACGTTCGGGTACGTTGCGAGACTCTCGCCGTTGGCCTGGCTGAGGATGGTGGCCTTGATGTCCTTGCCCACGGGACTGAGTTGGGCATCGTTCAGCGTCAGGAGATCGCCAATCAGCTCGTTAGAGTTGAGCGCTGGGTCCAGAGGGCCACCTTGACGTTCGACTATGCGGAGCTTGATCTCGTCCAAGACTTTTTCCATGCCAGGGTGTGCGAGGGTGTTGTCAATCAGCACTGCACTGAGGCAGGCTGATAGAAGGGCAGTGATTCTCATCTTGATATTGGTGGCAAATTGTGTGGAAACGAAAGTCTGGTGTTCGTCAACGAACACCGTTGAGTGACTGTGAGAGAGTAGATATGAAGGAAATGGATAAAGAACGTTGAAGTCGATGCCACTCAACGTCGAAGACGCGAGAAGGCTTCTAGGATTTGTTCTGATTTATATTCGCATCGATATCACAAGTCCACCTAGATACTATTGCCACTCTGCACGCACGGCCATGGTCCCGGTGGAAGTTGTAGTCCAAACCGTTCGCCTCTTGGCTGCGTGTGCCCTACTGTAGTTACTCATCTTCTAGTGAAGGACTATTCTATCTTCGAAAGGACGCCGTTAGCCTGGGCATGCGGCACGGAGGCTAGATTGAGGACATACAAACTTACACAAAGAGAAGTAGTTACAGTACAATTGCTTGCGCACAGGCAACGCTGCGCACAGGGCAGGCACTGGCCAGCGAGGCTGACCGGGTTCAGTATGGCGTCGTTTCACCCTAGTAGACCTCGGGACGCGCGTGTGGATGTTTCTGTGTGGCTGCAGGCGCTAGACCAAGTCTGCACGCGGGTGGTAGTTTATTAGAGAATTGGTGAAACAAGGTAGCAGAGCAGCTAGAGCCGCGTTCTTAGTTCTACGCTCGGGCGGACTTCCCCACAGGACAAAATAGGGGCTCGCTCGAATGTGTGTGTAACGTGTGTGTACTCAAAGCTATAGAGCGATGCTATGGTGGGTGGCGGAACGTAAGTCTAATCGTAGACATTTTGAACGGTTCACATGCCTCGTGATAGAGGGTTGATATGTGACCTGAAGGCTAGCTTTCCAGGTGGTCTGCTCAAGTGAGAGCTGCTCAGTACGCGCACTTCAACAGAACTGATGGCTAACTACCCAGGAGGTCATTTCCAGCACCCAGGCAAGGTATCCAGGCTATGTAGTTGGAGAAGTACCATAATCCAAGATGTCTTGCGATTCCGTGGACAGCTTTTTGCCACATGTCATATTCAAAGCGTTGAGTGTCGTAGTGTCGTTCTAGGCATTGGGCCTCGTTGCCATAACCCGGAAGTTGCCCTCGCCGATATCCGCATCGCATTCCAGATGTTTGCAGATGCGATTTGGCCTGGGAACTGGACCAGCTCCTAAAGTCGACGAGTTTCAGTTTCCCGAATCCGAACAGAAGAAGGCATTTCATAGTAGCACAATTCGTTGAAATTGCTGGCGTCGACTGTCATTCTGATTTCTGTTTGATATTGATAGGTGAAATGTGCTTCCTTTGACTTCCTGGCATCTGTCCGATGACCCAAGCTAGCCTTCCTTGTAAGATGACTGTATGCCCGCACATGAATAAAAGTATCCAGATAGGATTAATACCTGAATTGACAGTGAATGTTTTCTGCATAGCCTTATGTGGGCTCTGTCTACCAATGACAGTGTGGGTCGGATCAGGGAAGTTCAATGTTAAATGTTCAGCAAGGAGCTGCAAGATCTCAACAAGTGTGAGTTGGTGAATACACTCAACAGAATTCCAGAGTCAGGCCATGTTGTGCTACTTTATTTTTGCAACCTGTTCTTTTAATGGTTTCGTCCCGTTCATGTGCCACTTCAATGTTGGGCACTGCCAGACACTCTTCCGCGGCACATAGATCCTAGATGACAACCATTACCCGCTGGCGGATGAAGATACCTATATTTGAGACGATATCCGCGCACTCTCCACTTATCTGTGTTCTTGGTACTGTAGAAATCAAGATTTCGTTCACCAAAGTATACTTTGGCTTGCACCTATAACGGGGGAGCGGACTAATCGTAAACCCGACATCCCCGTTCGACATCTAATCTACAAATCTGCATCTACTTGACGACTGTGCTTCCACTGTGCAACCAACACACGCCGATCATCACTTTTACCTAGGTAATTCGCAAACCTTCCAAATCATGACTGCACTCAACACCCAAGCTTCGGACGATGTCCAAGCGATCAAGGCGCTCATCCAGGCCTTTTTCGACGCCATCAACGCCTCCGACTCCAAGGCGATGGCGTCCCACTTCATCCCCTCAGCCGGCCTGACCATCATCCGCCAAACCCCTCCCCTGGACCCCGGGACATCCGCCGACCCTAAGGAGGAGTCCGCCTTGACGGTCGTTATCCGCGCAACCATTGAGCAGTTCGTCAAGGGCATCGACGAGGGCCAGAAGAGGCGCGAGGGCCAGCCGCCGGGACCGGTGCTCTTCGAGTGGCCGGAGCTGGACATCACCGAGGTCAGGCTTGACGCCTTGTTTGCTATGGCGTGGAGTCCGTTCAAGGTCACGTTCGATGACAAGCTGCACCATTATGGTACCATGGTGTTTACGCTGGGGAAGACAGGAACGGATTCGAAGGAATGGAAGATCGAGGGGCTGACGCAGAATTATCGGAGAACGCTTGGATGGCCTGAGGGCCCTGTGTCTGAATTCTCGTGAGGAGGGTACTCCGTGGTGACGTGATCAAGCAAAGCGTTCTTGACATAGATTGTGTCTAGGTACTGGCCGTGAAGAAGACACTTCCAAGGTTGTGAAGCATCTGGGTCCTCATTACTACCTAGGTAAAATTTCAATCCACGCACCGGGGACTCAACTGTGAGTTTGTGATATCCGCACAAAGTGGAAATAAGGTCTGTATGTTGGACAGGAGGTCATCAGTTACTTGGACATATTTCCACTCAGCGAAGAGTGGCTACCAAGGTGTGGTTTACATATCAACCTGCTCGATTCAACCTTGACCATGACGACACCATGCTCGGGCCAAAAACAAACAGTACGAAGCCAGGCTCCTGACACCGCTCAAAACTTCACCTGCAACGGTCTTGGCAAAGCCACATGGAGCCTCAACTCATGCACCGGACCCGCGGTACGCGTGGTCGTCGAGTAATTAGCGAATCACAACTTTTATAAGTACAGTCTTGCTCAACCAGTTCTCTCCATTTTTTGGTGGCTTCGGAAAACGTATCCGCTCCAGCTCTGATTGATGCTATCCTTCGCACACACTCTCTTGATTGACTTGCTAGGCTTATCATGGCTGTTGGTCCGACGGATGAGACATCGCATTTTCAGAGAGAAGGTCACAACACAAGCCCTTGCTATGCCCTGTAAATTTGGAGGTCTTGCCTCATAGCGTCATATCCAGATGCTAAGTTGTCTGCGTAGGTGAACTTGCTACATCACTCGATCCCTCGCATTCGGCGCCTAGAAAATCACGATGCTTTTCTCCCTCCTCAGCCTCTGTGCCATATAAGTAGCTCGCCAATTAACAAGAGGCGCCTCCCATTTTCATCATTAAAAAATTCTAAGAACCAACTAGTGGTACCACGATGGCTGCAGCCGGTTCGAAGGGACCTCCGCACCATCCGTGTCCGCGGTCGAGCACCTCGGCCGTAAACATTACCACAAGCGCAATCATCACCGCCTGCCCCGCGGTGACGGCCACGGGGACCGTTTGCTCGATTAGCATCGTCCCAGAGTGGTCCTGATGAGCACCATAACCAACCCTTGCAGCTGCCCGACAGCCATGACGACGGTGGTGGAGAATTTCCCGTGTCTGCCGACTGGTAGGTGTCATGCCGGGGGCGGGACGATCTATACGACTGCTTCACGGACTTGCGTAAATATTTTATATACCCTGAGAACTGTGGACAACTGCTTCAGGACTTATGCTCGCAGATAGTCGTCCTCAGCCTTGATTTGGAGAGCTGGAGCCTTGTCGGCAAGTCAGGAGGATGCTGACCAGACTTTGGATATATAGGGATACTAGCAGGCCTGATGAGCATCCTCCATGCAACTCATCTTTGCTGAGTAGAAGGCCAATTTTTCAGGTAGATACCAGTGTTTAGCTTGCTGGTATGTATAAAATACCCTTCAGATGTGATGGTATGGCTCAAAGCAGCTTTTGGTTAGAATCTGGTAACACAGATATATATACAGCTCTGTATCAGCCTTCATATTATGAATGATAATATGTCAGTGCTCCTATCCAAGCATGATTGTAGCATGAGAAGCAATCACCTTGCAGATGACTGTCTTGATGCCATCCTGGTGCTGCTCTAAGGTACTTTGTGAATGGCAGTCCCCTAATCGAGCGAAGCAATGTCTATAGCAAAGAATGACACTTGTGTGATTCTATAGTATCTACTATATACATGACTGGCTCTTACTGGAAAAGGCCTTTCGCATCACTGACAAGTATGATGCCCTGCACTAGTGTCCTCGAGTGAAGCAATGCCTACGGAGCAAGAAGGACCTTGTTTTCATGCTGTGGCTTTGTGCCTTTGGCTGATGTTCCCCATCTGCTGTTGATGAGCTTTCACTACATAATTCCTCGAGTCACTTAGTTTCTCGCATAATGACAAGTCTCCATGGACATTGCTTCAAGCAGTGCCCTTAACTGAAGCAACGTCCACGGGGCAAGAACGAATCTATAATCAGGCTGTGAATGTGCGATCCTGGCCTCTGATGTGAACTTTGCAACCCCGGTTACAGCTGTGAAATTACGATCCTGGTCTCTGCTAGGAAATCGCCATTCTGGTCGCCGTCGTTGCAGCTGTTGAGCTTCACTCGAAGTTGGCACTATAAATAATCCACCCACTGCATTTTTCATAGACGATCGACTTCCCCCTTTACACAAATGCCACAACTTTTCAACCAGCCTGCTTGTTGAGACTCAGCCAGAACGTGCCCCAGAAATGGCTGACAGAGAGGGTAACCAAGACTCAGAGTGGGATTACTACTGGTAAGCTTTTTCTTCAACCGTAAGCATCAGATGGAACATCAAGGATCCTGAGATTCTTTTATACAAACAACTCAGGCTCAGGCTGACCCTTTGTTTCTTCTTTTTTTTTTCTACCAGGTCAAATATAAACCTGGCTCCTCAGCAGCCCACCGCCCACCAGTCCCCTAACGCTCACGATACCTCTACTCAGCCCGTCGAGAACCAAGTGGACGAGATTCCAAGTGACGAGGAGATTAGGAACGTGAACCCAGACGCGCAGCGCGTCGCAAATATTGCCCCGAGACACGACGAAGGCGCACGCATTCCTGGTGGTAACGTTGACCCATACGCCAACGTCCACCCTGCTCTGCACCCAGGGAACTACAACGAGCACTACCGCCAGATCCACGGTTACGAAAACGCAGACGACTTCATTCGCCCTGAAGCCCCAGCGATGGCCGATCGCCCGGTCGTCAACAACGGCGCGGCCTTGCACCCTCCTCGTCGCGCCGGACTCTACAAGAGCGCGCACATTCGCCGTAGTCCTGCACCCCTGCAAGGACGTGCCGTTGGAGCCCATGCCACGCGGGCTCAGCAACCAGGTATGGGCTCCAACGGCGCGTCCTTGCAGCGTCCTCATGGTGTCGACCTTTACCGCGCGGACAACCGCCGTCGTCCTGCAAACGTAATGCAGGCTCAGCAGCAGCTAGGCGTGAGTTCCAACGGCACAGCCTTGCAGCACCCTGGTGGCGTTGACCTCCACAGCACGAACAATCGCCGTGGTCCTGCAAACGCCATGCAGACTCAGCAACAACCAGGCATGGGTTCCAACAGCACCAGCGACAGTGCTGACCCTTCGGTAAGAACACCTCTGAACGCTTCCAGGACTTGAGTTCTTATTTCCGGGCTACCGCTCACGTTATTCCTCATGGCCTAGGCTCCGAAGAAGGGTTCCCACTGGACTGCCGAGGAAGACCAGTATATGCGGAATCGTGTGAATCCGAGGGGAATGACAGACTGGGAGGGAATCAGCAAGGTAAGCTCGCCCCCTTCTTCCTCATTCCGCACAGCCACAGTCCGTTCTTCAACAGACGACACAGGTGCCACAATAGCTGACTAGTCTTCCCCTTTTCCATATAGGCTCTCGGACGCACCGTTCAAGGGTGCAAGAACCGCTTGGGGTACACGAAGAAACACAATCTCTAGCGAGCTGTTGATGACATCCTTGAAGAACAGGGCTCCCCATAAAGCCGCTTGCGTTCACTATTGGGCTTACATCATGTTTGTTCCGGGCAGCAAGAAAGGCTTGGGGTTGCTAGCCACAGCCAGGATGGAAATTCGGGTCTGATTTGCGATACCATGGGTTGGCGTACTCGGGGCGTTGGTCAACGGGCGACAGTGGCGTCTATACTAGAAAAGGGGACTTCGTTCGTGGCGTGTGCAAATAGGATTGTGAGAGATACAGCTTGCCGTACAGGCTGCTTCTATATACCACAAATCGAAGACTATACGATCTTCCTCCCCAACTGTGGCTGTTTTTCTTCTGAACATGGCGAGTGACAACGTGAGGAACACCCCCATAGATGACATGTAGTCGGCAGAAGGCAAGGCGTGAAGAACGGACCGAAAAGATGTGGGCACTTGGCGGCCCGGGCAGAGAAAGACGTGACCATCGGAATCGATGCACGAAGGCAGGGATGAACACTCGGGCCGATGGACCAGCAAGCCGGACATATCTCTAGAAATCAATCAGGCATGGAGCTGGTCCTGGTCAGTCTACCTTGACTGAAGGATGTTATCGTCGTGGATGAATCGCTTTCGGGAAGTCGTCCTGGGAAGTCGTCTTGAGAAATCGAAGATCATTGGCGCCCTTGGGATTCATCATCATCCCTTCTATGTCCCTGGAATTAGTGGTCCTGGATCTTGTCACGATATGGAGCAGCTGCGCGGAAATACTGGTCACGATCACCAAAGTAACAAGCTGAAACAAAAAGAATGGATCAAAGCTCGTAAACATTGGGCAACATCAATCCGAAATATTGTCGATGTGATATTGGTGGAGCAGAGTTCGCGCCATTCACGGATCCCACACCGCCGCTACCCTTCCACAGCCGAGATGCCGGCGTGATCAGCCTCCAAAGAGGCCTCGTTGAAATCATCGTCGTGCACAGGCAGCTCCAGATGAAACTTCGATATCGGCGCAACCTCGACTTTCACCTCGCCGTCCGACGCGAGGCCGAGCAGATGTCCGCCGCGGCGCCTGTCCGCGCTGATGAAGTGGAGATGGTCGCCCGCGACGCTCACGCCCTGCATGTAGGCCGGCGAGCGGAACCCGATAATCGTCCCCTCCATAGGCTCGTCGAACGTCCGAGAGGTCTGGTGCGCCCCGACATCGGCCAGGCCCTCGTGCGGCTCGGTCTGCCCGCCCACTGTCCGCACTGTGACGTTCCGGAAAACTCCTGAAATGCGTATGGCCAGGTACAGATTGTGGGCATCGGGGAGGAGGAAAGACAGGATTCCAAAGAGGTCCCGCTTGTCTGAGAGGACTGCGTCGACGGTCTGCGTGGGCTGGAAGTGCGTGATCATCGCGAAGGGCGCCACGGCGTCTGATTTTGGGCTCGAGTCGACGGCGGTGACGGAGCCGTCAGACTTCATCTGGTAGAGCACGCCGTCGAGAATGATCATCTCGCCTACCATGTGCTTGAAGGTGCCCAGGCCTTGGTCGCCATGGGTGAGGAGGGTCGAGACTGGCAGGCCTTGCGCGGCCACCCCATCCATCAGGGCGGTCACGACGGAGTATTGGAAGATCTCGTTTGGGGCCATGATCACTAGATATTGAGATGGATTTGTATAGAAGTTACGACAAGGGAGTTTCAGGATGTGGCGATGGTATCAGTTTGGACCATTCTGCTGCAAAACATGGAGTGAAGTCAAAGCCAGGGGGCGGAAGCTCCGGCTACACCCGAACAAGATTTTCAGTTCTCCATTTTTCCCATCCTCAAAGCGGCGAGGAAGTGTGCGAAGACCGTTGAGCCGCAAGTTTTTGGCAGGTTCTGGCCGCTGAAATCTGAAAAAAGACGAGTCAGTAGGCCCTGTCTACGTAATCTGCAGCCTGTTTTTATCTACGCGAGGGACTTTAAACCTTGCACAGCAGCATCATGAGGCTCTTCCTCCCGCATATCTCCCGCAGTCGGCTTAGTCAGTCCCGCCTCGCCATAACGACGTCAGCAAGTATTTTATATATGTATTCAAGGCCCTTCCGGATGTTTCTCTTGCCTTTGTGAGGGGCCCTCTTTAATCTTGAATATCTTTTCGCTCGTGAAAATTTTCAGATTCTCCCCCAAAACGACTCTTCACATAGTTCATTTTGGTACTCAGCGAAGATGTCAAAACAGCAAACCGAGACCGTCGACATTGTCATCGACTCCCTCGTCAACGCCGGCGTCAAGTACGTCTTTGGCGTTCCGGGAGCAAAAATCGACTCCGTCTTCAACGGCCTCATCGACCGCCCAGAAATCAAGCTCATCGTCTGTCGTCATGAGCAAAACGCAGCATTCATAGCCGGCGCCATCGGCAAGATCACCGGCCGCCCCGGCGTGTGCATCGCCACCTCCGGCCCGGGCACCAGCAACCTCGTCACCGGCCTCGTCACCGCCAACGACGAGGGCGCCCCCGTCGTCGCGATTGTAGGCAGCGTCAAGCGGTCGCAGGCCGCCAAGCGCACCCACCAGAGTTTGCAGGCCGTGGCGCTCATGCGGCCCGTCACCAAGAAGGTCACGCAGGCGGTGGTTGAGGATCAGGTGTCCGAGATCATGTTGGATGCGTTCCGGGTGGCAACGGCGATCCCACAGGGCGCGACGGCTATCAGCTTGCCTATCGACATCATGACCGCCGGCCACAAGTCGTCCATCCCCGCGGCGCCGCCGTACGCGTTCACACCGCCCCAGTACGGACCCTCGTCAGACAGCTCGCTGGCCAAGGCCGTTGAGATGATTGAGAAGGCCAAGTTTCCTGTGCTGTTCTTGGGCATGCGTGGTGCGGATACTAAGATTGTGGATGCTGTGCACAACTTCCTCAGGAAATTCCCTATTCCCGTGGTCGAGACCTTCCAGGCAGCGGGCGCGATCTCACAGGAGCTCGTGCACCTCTTCTACGGACGTGTCGGCCTCTTTCGGAACCAGCCGGGCGACCAGATGATCCGCAACTCGGACCTTGTCATCACAATTGGTTACGACCAGGCAGAATACGACGCCGATGCATGGAACACCATCGGCAACACCCTCCCCATCATCCACATGGATGTCACACAAGCCGCCATGAGCGTCTCCTACAGCCCGCACCTCGAGCTGATCGGCTGCATGGCCGAGAACCTCAACTCACTCACCAACAAATTGACCAAGGTCGCCCGCCCACAGGACACCGAGCTCGGCCAGACTGTCTACAAGACCTTCCACGAGTGGGAGACGACCGCCAAGGCACAAGGCACCGTCGACCCCAAGGGCCCCGTCCACCCGCTGCACTTCACCCGCCTGCTGCAGGGCATGATCTGCAAAGACACAACCGTGACCGCCGACATTGGCAGTCTCTACATCTGGCTGTCGCGCTACTTCTACTCCTACAAGCCCAAGACCTTCCTCGTCTCCAACGCGCAGCAGACACTAGGCGTTGCACTCCCCTGGGCCATCGGCGCCTCTCTCGTGCACGGACCCGAGCAGAAGATCGTCAGCGTGAGCGGCGACGGCGGCTTCATGTTCAGCGGACAGGAGCTGGTGACGGCGGTGCAGCAGGGCTGCAACATCACACACTTTATCTGGAACGATGGCAAGTACAACATGGTCGAGTTCCAGGAGGTCGACAAGTACGGCCGGAGTTCCGGTGTCGACTTGGGCGGCGTGGACTTTGTCAAGTATGCGGAGAGCATGGGCGCCAAGGGACTGAGGGCAGACACGTCCGAGGAGATGGAGGCGGTGATGAAGGAGGCGCTGGCGTACAAGGGTGTCTGCGTGGTGGACATTACGATTGACTACGCCGACAACCACAACTTGATGGCTAATGTCATCACGGACAGCATTTCATAGAGCAGCTTGGGATGGAAGGTTGGATGCCGCTGCCGTATTCAAGCCTACCTCCAAGATAATCAGAGTCAACCCCAATTTCTTGCCGTACCGCTTGAGTAGCTATTAGCTGTATTGGTTTCTCTTTGTATATAGCATCTAGACGCAATTATACCACTCGACTTCTTTTTGACCATACTTTGGATACTTTAAGTAGGATGCGGTCACGGTGTAGGCTCTTATTAGTGCAGAATAAGTACTGTATCTAGACTTAGTCTGTGTAGATTAGGATAAAGTCGACGAGCTACCACGGTATTGCAAAGTCGTACATCCAGAATCGAATGCCGAGGATTGAATACCCAAAGTGAGCTACAATAGGCTACCTAAAGAGCTACAAGAAGTGATTTGCTAAAAGTTAGTTATCCGAAATAGCTCATGCTAATAGATTTTTTTTTTAATAAACATCATTAGTATTTATGCTGGTTATTAAATTACTAGATAGCAATAATATTTTAAATATTAATTAATAATATCTCCTGCGCTTTAATAAATATCGATTTCGATTTGAAGCTTTTTGTTATTGAATCAATTTGACTAAAAACCGGAGTTAATATAATTATTATTATTCTTGGAAATTTCTTTTTGAAAATTTAATTTATATAGCAGGAATTAAAGTAATAAAAGAATTAAATGTATAACTATATTAATATAAAACCGAATTTATTAATACTTAAATATTACAACTATTCCTAAATGCTTTAAGATTTTTTTCTTTAAATTTATAGTAATTAATTGAATTATCAATTGTTCTAAATCTAGCGTTTATTCTATTAATTGAATAAAATACTATTTGAACTTGATTTATAAATTTATTAATCAGTTTCAGTAAATAAGATTATTAAATTAAATAAAATTAGTAATTACTTTATTAATATTGAACATTATTCTATATATATATCAAGTTTTTCTTGTATAATAACGAACTAAATATAAAGTGCATATTAGGTAGCAAAGATTTATCCCGATGAGTCAGCCACATCGCTGTATAGATAAGCAAAGAGACTAAAACCTGAAGGATTTGCCTTTCAGCAGTGTTCAGGCCGGGGGATCTTTTTCAGGGTCACGCCGCACTTGCGGTCAACATTGTCTCGCTTACCAGCCGGCTCCAAAGACCACTCTTGCCGCTTGGGTAGATGCACCCCCCAGACGGTATGTGCAGAGTGGAATCCCCTCTTCACTTGGAAACTGGGCGGTCCTGCGAAAGCCTCGTTACTCACAGAGAAGGTTAGTTGAGATTCTGATGTCCCGACTGAGAAGAACTTACATTCTGCATGCGTTGTCGCGAATAGACTGGAAGACATGCCTGTGCTAGATCTTCTGGCCATGTGTCTTGATTCGTGCAACTGGTCTAGTCGAACTCACAAGGAATGGCCAGAGAAGACTGCACAACATGGATGCGCGCTTCAAGCCGAGAGTGTGCTGAGGTCGAGAATGTGGAACACATTGGATGTGAAGCTTGCTTATTGACGACATTCTGGTGGTTCCGTCAGCCAAGTTGTGATACTCCCCCCTTTCTCTAGTTCTCGTTTTGTCGTCTCGGTGGCTGTTGTTCGCATCCGTATGTACCAAAGACCTCTCACGAGGCTGATCAGCCTCGCGATTTCTGCTGGCACGATCGCCTGGGTGGTGAATAAGAATAAGACGGAGAGGGACATCGCACGGAGCAGCCCTGTGAGAAGCGCCAACTTGCAAGCCTGTGAGACATGCACTTTCATCAACACAGCGTCGTATGCAGCGCTGGTCGTATGGAAAATGAAGACAAGATAGTATCTTCTGGAATTGTAGCACAGGGAGCGACTTATACCATGTCACTTCTGTTAATTCAAACGCCGCTAACGCTGAACTGTGCATATTCTTGCGAGGCTATCAAACTTCATCACGTAGCAGTGGAGTCAGATTATGCAGGTTGAATCACTACCACTGTTGCAAATCACCTCATCTACCACTAGGAAGTCTTTCCGCCTCCCGCTATTAAATTCATGAAAATCTAGATAATATATCACATATTTATTTCAAGGTTATATCCTAGTTATAATCAAGCGATTGGCAGACAAACGACGAAATAGTGAAAATTCCTACAATAAAACAGGAAAAAAAGTAATTTCTTCCAAGACGCGGCATTTAAGTATCCACTTTCTCCGTTTCTGGGGGCAATTCACTGACAAGTATAGATACCTGGAACAGTGATCATGATGTCGAGCTCTATTGTTGTGGAGAAAAGCAGCAGAAAGAACAGGTAGGAAGCCATTCCGGGCTGCCAGCTGCTGCTCACTTCACCGACACTCTGCACGCACGCAGCATGTCGAGCGTTGTTCGAATGATCTACAGCGGTGGACCACGGTATGTATCCTGGCCATCATTGTCCTCTGATACTTCATTGGACTCTCATTCCTGTGATGTGGAGCAAGAAATGTTCATGGTAGCCTCTGCCGAGGGAAGGGTGGGGGGCCGGGGGCATGAACAACAAGGGTATCGAGATCTCGCCGGACGCGTTGACGCGTCGACGCGTCGACAGTACTGCGGTGCAAAGAAGCTCCAGTGAATCGCCGGGAAAGTGCAAGAATGGACCGGGGTTGAATGTGCAGACGTTTGCACGTTCGTCCCCCCAGCAACTAGTGGGCGGCAGATCAGCTGTACTGTGCGTAGGAACTCCTGCAAGGTGAGTTGGCCAGTCCTGGCTCCTGACCAGACAAAAACGCACAGTATGCACGAATTGGGTGATGTTTGGAATGGCGAGAACGAAAGGAAAACGTTGCGATTCGGCGGTGAAGGCTGCAAGTGCAGACAAAGTGGTCCTGGCAACCGTTGGTAAGTGAGTGCTCGGCTGGCAGCATATTCCGAAATGGTTGGATGTGAGTTCCCATGAGGTCTTTAGGCTGTGCAAGCAACTACTTCCTACAGTCCGCATCTCATGCCCAAGTGGTTCAGTGACTTCCAGGAACGTGTTGGCCGGTTCAACCCGTGCGTCCGTTTGGCAGCGTAAGTTGCGTAACAGCGAACGTGGGGCCTTCTCAGTTCTTTGTGTTTGCTAGGAGTTTCTCAAAGTCTAAACGTTACCTAGTTGCTAGGTAGCCCGGACGTTTGTTTGCTGTGTGCTCCTCAATGGCTAAATGAATAACTCCTGATCGCAGCCGCTGTCAGTCCCAGTCATCCACCATGGCACAAAACAGTCTGTATCTGGTACCTTCGTACATGCTCTGACGCATATATAAACGTGCGACCGTCTCCTTCCTCCTTCTATCTTCTTTTCTCTGTCATCCCATCACTCCTCCTTCTCCCTTTTCTGTCTGTCCGGACGGGCACCTACCTCTACACATAAGCACTTATGCTTGCTCTGTTCCCGAACCCACAAACATTAGAGCAGCCATCCACCAACCCACACATACTCTCATTACCCTCTGAGCGCCCTGCCTTTGTCACTAACGCAGTGCAGCCAATCATTGAATGCCCGTTGATGCACAGCCGGACGTCGACATCCTCTGAGAGCCCCTTCTCTGCGATTGATGAACTGCAGCCAGCCAGCCATGCAGTCCCCAGCCGACGACGCGCAGCTCAAGCTGAATGCCATATTTCGCGAAAATACATCTCCGCAACAAGAGGCGCTAGAAGACGCCAATCGAAAGCTGGCAGCTCTCCTCAGTGAACATGAACGCTGGAAAAAGGCTGCCGACGCGAGGGTGGACGAGCTCAAACAAGCGCTGCGCGATGAAGAACAGGAGAGTAAAAACGCAGAACGCGAGAAAGAGAGCGGAATCAAGAAGATTGGAGACAATCTCAAGACCGTCCTTTGCAACTTGAACGGCTCTCTACGAACATCGCCGGTATGTATCACCCTCATTTCCTGTCCGTCTCGCTTCTTCAGGCATTTTGCCCATGTTTGGCCAGCGGGGTACCCGTGCCACGAACCATCTCTCCCTCATTAATCTCCCCTCGAGGCCTGTGACGGTGTCGTGTACTGAACAAACGCTCCGCCTCTAGCCAGCCCAGACAAGTGCACAGCGTCGCACCCCCGATGACAGATCTTCCGTGGATTCTTCGTCCAACGTTGGACAGAATCGTCAGTCATCCAGTGCGTCGGCGAGGGGCGTGGTACGTATGTTGTTTCCATCCCCCACACCCGTTCACAGTTGCACCGGGCACCGTCTCATCTCCCATTACCTACTCAAGCTTGCCATCGTGTCACTGACGACTCCTCAGAGAATTCGCCAGTCTTCATGCCCCCCAAGCCCAGGAAATGACGACCACACGGGGCTCCAAACGGTGGAGCCCCAAACCAGCACGGGCGCTGGCGAGGCCGTGGTGGAAACGGCCGTAGTGGTGGCCCCGACACGCATGATAGACGCTGGTCAGGAGGACGCGGCTCAGATAGCAGACTTCCGGGAGGACATCCAGATGACAGGCGTCATTCACACGGAACCCGCCCACATGGAATACACCCATATTGAAGTTGCCCAGACAGAAGCCACCCACGTTCACTATACCCGCATAGCAGACACCCATATGGAGAACAAACACACAGCAGACACTTACACCGAGTACACCCCAATGGACGACACCTCCACAGACCAAGACGAATCCTATCACACTGACAGCGAGAACTCCACCTCTCCTGGCGGCAGTCCCTACACAGACGCCAGATTTTCTGCTGATGGCGAGCTCTCAGACCTGCTCCAGCCCTCTATACACGGACCTCCGTCAGCAAACGACACAGGCAGAAACACCAACCGCAAGCGGCGCTGTACCATGCTCGGAACCACCGAGACGTTCTCCCTACTCGCTCCACCAACAGTCTCAGATGACAACCCCGCCAGCAAACGCCGACGCATCGCTCCCAATGTCCGCGAAACCTCCCTCCCTTTCTCCGCCGTCCTCAACAACACCCTCCACACCGAAGACAAAAATATGATCGTCGAGTACCCTAAGAACTCCGGCAAGTGGTACATCGTGCTGTGCCGCCGATGCGGCCTGAATTGGGGCACCGAGCCGCTGAAGGCCGCGCGGCGCCATCTGAACGGTTGGAAGCACGATCTGCAGGGCACCAACGAGGATGTCATCACGCATCTCGGCATCCGGGTCGAGGATTGCACGCGGGAGCAAGCGGAGCAGAACAACGTCGCATTAGAAAACATGTTGATAGACGGCACCTATGTGCCCAGAACCAGGCTAAGGCGGTCTCGGAAGCCCGTTGGAGGTGGGGTCGTCAGCACGAAGCAAGATGGTGGACATGCAGAAGACGAGGGCGAGCGTTGGGTGCCCCAGTCGGGTGGCGGCGATGAGGACGTCGACGAACACAATCAAGAGGCGAGGATGGACGGGGCCATTCACGTGGACCTAGCCGAACTTCGACATTCGCCGCCAGAGGACATTATCTGGGACCCCGTGATCGGTCAGGTGTACCAGTATCCATGGGATGGCGCGAGCGGAGACCAAGAGCCTGTCCAATGGATGTATGTCACACGACTGCCCCTCAACTACGAAGAGATTACAGCTTCAGGATACCTCCTCGGCTCCGAGCTGTGGATGTCTACGTACCAGAGACCGGGCATGTGCTGTACACAAGTTGCGGACCGGGAAGGGCGCGCCGGTTTCGAATGGCGGAAAGGTTTCGGGGACGGGGAACATCGCGTCCGTGAACGCGAAGTTCCGCTTTTCTTCTTCCAAGCCGGCGAGGAAATTCCCCCACCGGGTCAGGATTTTATCATTCCGGACAATGCCACTTGCTGGGGCGAGGTCGTGTACTTGCGCCCCTATGATCATCCTCACCCTCCTGAGCACGATACAAAGTGCTTGGAGGATGGCCGCCCACTTGTGGAAGCCTTCAGGGAAAGGCTGAGGGCCAGTCAGGCGAGCAATACCTTGGCGAATGAGGGCATCCCACGGCAGCATTCTGGGCAACCTGGGCCAACTCAGACCATCTCATTCAACGCCATCAACATCGAAACCAATCTGGTTAGTGGGTCTAATCACTTGTAAAACTTTGGCAGTCGCTGACCACGACTACAGCCGGCCTCTCCTCCACCTGGATGCTCGACAAAGTCTAGCACACTGAGTAGCACAACCGCTCGGGTCGCAACCCCGGCGACGTCAGGATCAGCTGAAGAGTGCATTGTTGCTGCCGTGCAGAACTGCCTCGATTCAACAGCACACAAAGTGCGTGATGAAAATGCCGAGAACTCTGCCGATAGACACCAGCCGGCTGATTGTGACAGCTACGATCCAACAAAAGCTTTGCACATCATAGAGGGTGTCGAGACTAGAGCGGACACTCCGGACGAAGGGTGCAACTACAACCTCGTTAGCAACAACTTCGAGAGGCTCAAGCCAATGGGAGACGCTCAACCCCGGGGTCTTGAGACACTGGACCTGGAACAGCTGAAGCAGGGAATGGCGGGGCATCTCACAAAACCAGGAAACGCTTTGCCCCGGAGCTTTGGAGAGCCAAATCTCAAAAAGCCGAAGGAGGGAACCGTGGAGAGTCTTAAAAATTCGTTTCATGTCCGACCTCGCAGTCCTGGGGGCCCAGATCTCAAGCGTCTCAAGAAAAGAACCTTGAAGGAATACAAGGAGAGCAATCCGTGGGCCCAACGTTTTAGGCGTCCGCCCTCTCCTCCACGCCGCCCAAGCACTCCTCCAACACCAGATTGGGACAAGCCTGAGCCAAAGTATGATAAATATGGGGTTCAGATCTTTCATTAAAGGAGCAACGTTGGATGAGGAGGCTAACCATTTGATTGCCTTGCGCAATATAGAAATGTTTCAACTGAGAAGCAGACCGCCGAACCGTGCGTGCCTCAACCACTGCCCTTACCCGGAAAGCGAACTCCGGGATGGGCGAAGGGGAGGCAGCCGCCGCCACCTGGACAACGCTATCCAGCATGGAGTCATCAACTCTAAAGACTGAAGCGGTGGCCCCTCTATCTCTTCCGATTGAATGTGAGGCGATGAGGAGGTTCGACAAGAATCCCCCGTTTCGGGAGCACGGTGCGACACCGGAGATGCTGTCAGGTCCAGCAGCCAGCTCCTTTATGTGACCGGTGTGCGAGCGCACAAGAAGGAGGGCAAAAGGGGGAATGGGAGTAGGTGTTCTAGTTATTTAACCCGTCAGAAACGAGCAAATTCGAGCTGTGTGAGAACGAACATGTTGACCATACCTGCCTTTTGTGTGCCGCCATGCTGGTTTGACTGATGGTAGTTTGTGTGACAAAAGAAAACAAATTACGGGGCAGCGAAATGAACACCAACACAAAGCAGAACAGCAACAACTTAAGCAAACAAAAAGCAAACGGAAATCGTGGCATGTCTTAGAGCGCGCGCTGAGTTCGTGGCCACCCGCTCAGCCTCGCCCTACAAGGATCGTGACTCGGCAGGCTAGGAATCTCCATACTTCCCGATTTGGAAGTTGGCAGCCTCGTCGCAGCGCCGTTCTCATTGGCTCCGCAGCCAAATCAGGACCATTCAGAGTCAACAAACCTTGGAAGACATTAGAATCTGCTGGACGGACTCATCTCTGCATGAATGAATAGTGACGTCACCGAGAATAATGCTGGGCGACGAAATCGACTCCCCGGGCGGGCAAAAGGGCACTGGGTAGGTACGGTCGACAGCGCGTGCCTAACGCACCACTCATCCGCCTCCGCAGTCCACATGTGAGACCGTGCCCTACATCTGCAGCTGGAGCCCTCGACGCCATGAGTTATGCGCCCGCACCGTCTTCCGCATCGCCAGCAGGAGAGTTTTGTGTCTACTGCTGTGCAGCAGGACACGCGATGCATTCATCTCCATGTCCGGAGCCCAAGTCCGAGACCCGGTCTCGCATGGTTGGTGGCGAATAGACCACAGACATGTGCGGAGTGTTGATTTAGCCACAACTCGCCAATGCTGCTTGAGCGTTCCTTGGCACACCGTCCATCTTGCTCCTGCAGGACGGAATTCTCATCGGACGCAAGTTTTGCCGATGGGGTTAAAAGTCGCGACGAATCTCAGGGTGAACACGGACGAGCCGCTCTCAGCTTTGTTGCGCGGGGTAAGAGATTTGTGCAGTTCGCAGGGGTGAAAACCCCCATGAGTCCAAGTCTAGGAAATGGTACAAGTCTGTTCCCGGATGCCATCCTCGAGATTTGAGCCGTCTCTCGCAAGCCTCAGAGGAATTTCATAGAACTTGGTCATGCTCATTGGATCGAGTTATCAACATGATGGTCGGATGATGGCGCAATATGGAAGAATTGTCGAAGGCTATAAGATCGTCGGCACCCGCTATAGCAAGCGCACGTAAGGACAAGCACCTGGAAGTTGATCTTCGGCAGCGTTTGCCGATTGCCAGAGTTTGCAGCCGGGATGCGGGAACTCGAAGTGGTTGTGCTCGAAGGAAGAACGTGCCCGACCTTGGAAAGAAAAGTGGTACAAAGGGTATGTCGGCCTCTGTAGTGTCTTACCTATAACGCCGCATGTGCGTGGACTGCGGTTTGTGTTGCACAATACATTGTGGCGACGGGGTAACGGCTGGGAGCGTCGGGACATCGAAAAGTCGAGGACCGCACTCCGAAGAGTGGAAGGGATACGGCCTTTACTACAGCAACATGTGTCAGTTTTTGGCGAGATTGACCGGGGCACACCGGCCATGCTGCTATGCAGTGCTCTCCAGGGATGCCAGGAAAGCCTTGCCAAGAGTAAGCGATCGACCGTCTGCATAGACTTTGGGACCGAGGGCCATTTGGAATAGAGTTTGCGACTCTCGATGGTGCAGCGAAGAATAGTTGATTATATCTCGTATCTCGACATCGCAACGAGAGTGGTCGCTGCACGCAGTGAACCAGTCATGAGCTGCTTGCGTTGCTGCCATCGTCCATTTTGGGCTGTCGGAATGGTTACCAAAAGAAGCCTTCCGGGACCGCTGGAGCAGCGAATATCCACGTCAGAAAATCGATACACACTGCAGAGTGGTGAGGGAGGCTCTTCAACTGTCCGTCATTCCGGCGCATAAGTATGAGCGATACGCAACTAGTCTGTCTGGCTTGGACTGAGCTGGGCGTTTCGTTTGAACAAGTCTCGAAACAGGCGACAACTAACCAAACGCCCTGTGGCTCTTTGTGTCGCACCAAGATTCGAGCCGTGGGGTTAAAATGGTAGCACAGAGGCGGGATGGGTCGCTCCTGGCGCTTGGGCAGGAAACACTCTGGTTTGATTTGGGGTTTCGCGCGCAAGCTTGGACTTTGATGCTGCCTGGAATTTCCCGATTGTATGAAGCTGGCACAGACTGGCAGGTTGGCAGGCCGTACAGTAGTCTATACAGTACAGTCAGTAGGTAGGGTGAGGCACAAGGAAGCGATATCATTGACAATGAGTCAGAGTCTTGCTTGTTGCAATCGAGACGAATGGCTTTCGACGTGGCTGGCAGCTTGCAAGAGCGCAGTCAAGATTCCAAGGACAACGCAGAGGATTGCCAGCACATGCGCAAGCAGTTGTTGGCTGGCTGGTGGGCAACGGTCAAGGCTTTTGGAAGTTCTGGTGCTAACGATGCTAAACTTGGTTCTGCAGATGCACCTTCCCGGCGATGTGGGCTGTGGCGGCTGTCATTGGATAAGCGCGCTCTGGCCCGAGCTCCTCTTCAGCGTGGCATAGTGGGGGGACCCAGTAAGTACCAAGGTACCTGAGTGCCTTGCATGGAAACCAAAGCCTAATCTTGATGAAGATCGGATGACCTCGACCTCGCGGGCTCGTTGTTGCCCCTGAGAGCGGCACACAGGAGGGGACGGAAACCTGTGGTTCCTGCCCAGTGGTCGCAGGAACTTGGCAAGATCCTGTTCATCTGGCCCGTACGTGTCTACACTGCCACAAATGGACAAGAATGAATAGTCGGAGAAGAAGTCGAGGTTGGCAGACTGGATTGAAAGACAGGTTGTGTGGTCGCAGTAGCCCAAAATAGGTATGATCACCGTCATGACTCCACCAGATCGGTCATGATGCTGCAAACATTTCTACGGTATGGCACATCGCATGGAGGAGGCGAAGGCAGTGCTGCACCTTCAAATTTCCACCCGCTCTGCCGCTCGCTGTCTTCCAGTTGAGTGGGTTAGGTAGTGGTGGGGCAAGCCACAGGGGTCAGGGCAGCGGCACCTGCATGGTTTCACCAGTGCAGAATGGGAAACCACCCACGAGCGATGCCCCAGAGCGGTTAGCGTCAGGTACCCGGTGTTGGCGCCCAGAAGGGGTCTGGAAGGGGCGCGTTTTCACAAGCCTATCAATGCCTCTCCACTTGTATTCGTTGACACCACCACGGACTTCGGCATTCCTACTGGGTACAGGTGCACATTCTGATCTGTGAGGCCTCTTCACCCTCTGCCCGAACACGATTACAGGCATATGGAGAACTTGCCCGTGCGGATGCAAAATCGCATTGATGGATCGACAGCTCGATTTGACAGCTGTCCACGGTTGTTGGCCGACTAGGCTTCCGTACCTAGGTAGTCAGCGCTAGCCAGATCTCTATCAACTCTTGACTCTGGTTGAGAAGCTGCACGCTACTTCGTTAGGAATGTAACACACACCCCCAAACGCAACCACTCAACCCACTCTCTGTCACTTTCGCTGCTTTATCAGCGTTCTTGGGCCTGACAGGGGTCTTCATCCCAGCAACCTGGATCCTCCATGGAAGATCAGCATATGTGATGCCGCACTATAAGCACCGACAACACGGATGCGACCTGCAATACAGCGCTCTGCTATATCTGGGAAACTCTATTGAGCCGCACACATTTCCAACTTTATGCGCGGTGTTCCTATTTTCCCAACCACCAAAGCGACACCGGCCAGGCTGGCCGCCATCTCACCCAACAACATCGCTCCGGTCCCAACGCGTAGACCAACTCAGGTGGCGTTGGTCAGCCAACATCGGAGAAGCTCCAGCATGAAGCTGGCAATCTTCGAGCTCTCACCCGGAGCTCTGCCGGAGTCTGGCCTTGCACACGTGCACACGCAGGAAAAGACCACGGTCACAAACATTTGTTTGGCCGCCATTCCGTGCGACAAGCCGCGCAGTTCATGGTCCACCGTCGTGGTTTTCTTGTGATCCACAATCTTCGAGGCACTGCACTAGCTTGGGAGCCGCACAGCCCGGGCCACCCAAGCATGACGGCCGCGTTCGCGAGACGACGGACCTTGCTCCGGCCATTCACCCACGTTCTTCTCCAATCATGAGTGCCCGCCCTTAGACTTCCGGGCGTCTGTGTATGTACTCGGTACTACAATTTGTACTCCATACTGTTGTCCAGTGGCAAGCTGTCAGTTACAGCTTATCGTCAAGGACGTAGCTGTTTCTCCGGTCCACGTTCCCCCTGCCTCAACTCCGGAACCAGACGAACCAGGGGCTCCACACCACACGCGCACAAGGACTGAGCATGATGGGATGGTGAGGCTCGCCTTAGGGACAGGGATTACTTGTGCTATCCACCGCATCTGGGCAGTGGAGCCCATTCCATGCCAGCAATCTAGACGCCTGCACCGGTGGACATGTGGATCCCGAGTCCTGATTCTCATTGCAAATTCTCCTATTTTACCATTTATATCCTTGCGGTGCTTGCCATGCACTTCTTTTTGGTGGTTTTCCTTTACTCTGACTTCTGATCCGGTTTCTTCGTTGTTGACTTCATCCCACCCTGTTGCATCGCTTGATTTGCTGATCAACAAATATTCATTCTTTTCAACCCAGCCATCCTCTTCCTTCGTTCTTTCCCATCTCGTCAGGCTCCGGTCCTCGTTACATTCATTGTTCGCACCTTCTCGCCTCTCCTGCCAGCCTCAGACTCAACCGCAAGGATATCACTTCTTCTCTTACTCTCCACCTTGAACTCCTTTCCAACCAGCTTAACAACCCAAGAACTCCTCTCACAGCATCTCGAAGCTCGTCCAGCTCTCCGACTAGCAAACAGTATACAGCATTCTCACCCCGTCACACTCAAGATGTACGCCAAGGCATCTGCCCTCGCGGCCGTGGCCCTCCCGGCTCTTGTGGCCGCCGGTACCATCCCAGAATACGATGGCATGGTTGGCGTATGGAATGAGACATTCACAGGGAATGCCGGAGACCCTATCAACACCGATGTCTGGAATATCGCCACATGTAAGTAGTTTGGTAGCTTAGGAAGAGAAATCCAGTACTGACTATGAAAATCAGCCATCGACACCAACCAAGAAATCCAGACCTACAGCGAGGCATCCTCGAACTTGCAACTCTCTGGTGGCGGCACAGTGCAACTGGTGCCATGGAAGTCTTCCTCCGGTGCGTGGACAAGTGGACGTATCGAAACTGTTACATCATGGACCCCTTCGGACGGCAAGAAAATGCGCATCGAGGCTTCTGCCCGTACTGGTGGCGAGCCCGCCGCCGGCGCGCAGGGAATGTGGCCGGCCATTTGGATGTTGGGTGACAGCGTCCGTCATGGCACCGGCTGGCCTGCATGCGGCGAGATCGACATCATGGAGATGGTAAATGGAATCGACACCGTCTACGGCACAGTTCACTGCACCGCCGATGTCTGCCGCCCTGACACAGGCTCTGGATACCAGGGTAGTGTCGGCACTGACGACAACTTCCACACGTATGGAGTGCTCATCGACCGCACGACTGGTGACTGGACAACCGAGTCCATCAGCTTCATGAAGGATGGCGCGACTTATTTCACCGTGACAGGCGCCGCTATCGGTGAAGAGGGTGTATGGGGCACGCTGGCACACTCTCCTTTCTACATGATCATGAACACCGCAGTTGGTGGAACATGTAAGTTTCTTCTCACCGCAAGGCCTGTCTGCTCATTGTGTTCGTAACTAACACGAATACACAGGGCCCGGTGACCCAAACTCTGCCACTGTTGACGGCTATACCAACATGCTCGAGGTTGAGTACGTCGCCGTGTACACCTCTTGACTCGGAAACCCCTCGCCCGACGACGCTTCTGCTTCGCAGACAAGTCCAAGTCTCAACTCCCAGACTGGCAGTGACGGCGATAGCACGACCACCCAGGCCAGCGTCACCATGTCCTCGTCATTATCTTCGTCACCGACTCCGACTCAATCTTTCCAGCCAGTGTTATCATCGATTACTACGGACTCGTCTGCTTTGCCAACAATTAGCGCCAGCACAACTTCGGTCGAGGGGGCATCGACCGCCGTATCTACGGCGTCTCCCGAAAGCTCCAACATGCCTTCATCAACAGCAAAACCAGCAGCAGCTACTGAGGAAACAGATCCATACCTGGTTTTAGGGAGTGGGGCCGATTCAATCCGATTAGACTTTGGGCTGCGTCCGCTGCTGAAAGCCTTGCGGAAGCTCAACATTTCTCGGCAATTGCATGATGATAATCATGTTCGGAGACAGTCATTAGCACCACAACAACACTCAACAAATGACGAGGACACTGTGATTGGCAGAAAATCAAGTTACCAACAGGATCTGTTGAAGCGAAGACATTGTTTCGAATTTCCGGCATTGGCCGACTTCTTTTCTAGCGCGGCAGGGCTGCTGCGGGACGCACGCTTAGTTACCTCTGTGGCCATGTGGGCGATCCCATTTCTTCCCATACTTTGGGGCCAACTTTTATGATCGATGATGACTGTCCTTCTATTCTATTGGGCTTGATACCCGGGGTATATATATAAATTTGGAGGGCTGTAGAAGTCACTACTGAACCCTGTCTTAGTCTCTATTTTGGAGGATACAGAAAACTATCTGACTGATCTTCTCGATTTTCTCGTTCCCGAGCCCACCTTGCCATATGTGACATCCCGATCCCAAAGAAACGAATTTATGGAGCAGTGGAAGATATCACGGTTGTACACGCGGCTGCGAACGTTGGCCCAGGCACCAAGCAACTCGGGTGAATTGACATGACAAGTCGAGGGAGGGTGCAAACCTTAAAAGCAGCTGTAATGACAAATCCTGCCACCATGCCACCAAAATTCCCGACAAGCTTACCCTGTCACCGGAAAGTTGTATAACTCAAAATATTCCCCGACATTTCCGGCCAGTAGGGACGGAAATGACGAGGCTGAGACTTGCCAAGTTGGGAAAGTCAGTTGCGGGCAGGATTTTCAGCCTTGCAGCCTTGTGTAAGACAAGGCTGAGGGTTTGCTGCTTTTGGAGTGTCCGGCTCGACTTTGGGCTGTTCTGCATATCTTTCCCTAACTAGTGTACTTTTAAGACTGTTTTGGGCTGTTTCGATCGAACATGGAACTTGACGCTTTCGTGACGAGTCCCAGTCGCGCTGCGATGGGCAATGCTGCCGAGCTTAGTTGGGAGGGGGGCTAGCAGCTAGAATTCGGCATCCTATTCAATACGGAGTTGAAAATGGCGGCATTGGTCCGCCCTAGTTGGACTCCATGGTTGTTGCTATCATCTTCAGCCTATACTCTGTACTGTACATAAGTATTGACCATTTACAGTTCATTACTCACTGGATCTAAGAAGGCACAAGTTTGAAATGGGAATGAGCTTTGATGTAACAGGCTTTGAATCAACATTTAGGACCAGCCGAAATTCAATAAAACTACTACGAAGTTAGTTGGGGTACTTAGGACTTACCGTATTAGTATACCTTATCACTCACACTGAGAGTCTCAACAAGGCGTCCTGTCTGAGAGTCAACACTCACCTGAGCCAGGTGCCAGGCACCATGCAGATCGATTTGAGCCTTGACCATCGCCTGCTCACTATCATACACCAAAGGAACAGGGTTGTCTTCCACAGGACTCAAGCGAAAGTACCGCCAAAACTGCGCCGGCATCTCGGGGACTTCAGATAGCATCTTGACGAGGTCAGTCAGATCATCCCTCAAATACGGATCCTCATTCACATCAACCGCCCTCCAAATCCTGGCAAGCACTCTCTCCAACAGCGCCTTATGCTCATCCGCCGCCTCGACACAGATATCGACTTGCTTGGCCTGCGGCACGAGGAGGCTGTACACGTGGCCCCACAGAGCGGCCAGGTCGTCTTTCGGGTGCCCTCGAGAGCGGGCGGCAGGGGGCCCCAGCGTGGCATATCCAAAGTCGCCGAGGTAGAAGTCCAGCTCGCCCGAGGGGCGCCAATGCAGGAAGATGGTGCCCAGAGTCACGTCCAGGTGGTACACCGGCGGGTCGAGGGTGCTGAGGGAGTACAGCGCCGTGCACATGTGCTGCAGCATCCGCAGGACCAGGATCTCGGGGATCTGCAGCTCGTGCCGGCGGGACTCCTTGATCAGCCCCTCGAGGTCGCCGCCGTTGTAGAAATGCGTGTACGTGACGTCGACGCCAGTCCGCGGCTCGGCCTGCGTGCTGTGCAGACGCACAATGTGCGGCGGGTAGAGGGTCGCGCTGCTTTGCTCGAGGACGTGTGTTAGCGCGGTCCACTCGGGGTTCGGGCCGCGAAATGCTTGTTCGTTTCGGGGGAGGAAACTTGCCTTGCGGACAAAGGGCTGGCCTGTTTGGGCGTTGATGACGAGCTGCGCGACGCCCTGCGCGCCGGAGCCTAGGGTGGAGACGTAGAGGAAGTCAGCGTCGTCGGTGCGGAAGAGATGGGCTACTTTAGTGGTGGTTTGGGCGGGGGTTTGACATAAGATGCTGGCCAGGAGGATGGCCCACACGAATACTACTGCTGCCCACATCGTTACTTTCGTCGCAGATGAATTTTAGAGAAATGCGTTTCCCCCGTAATGGGTGATGTGTGCGATGAGAATTAGACATGTCAGTAGTTGGTCATCATGCCACCATCTTCATATACCAGTGATCTTCTCTGGTTGTGTGAAGATGATGTGGCTGTCATCAGTATTCAGCGAGTGTCAGGAAGTGGCATCATGTCATAACAATACTGTTGAATCAACCGTGGTCTGAGACAGGCCACTAATGTGCCACATTGCGCAGGTAGCAATGTGCCGTGTTAAGCGGACTGCGGCGGACACAGGTTGGTTGAGAACAGGTGGTGGAGCAACTTACAAGCTTTTGTTCCGATCATTTTGATGACCATTGTGCGCTGGAAACAAAGGGCGTGTATTGGCTACAGGTTGTACTTGAGAACAGGCAAGTATCACATTGTCTTATTCTTCTGTTTGACAACAGCGCAAGCTGATGCCCATCACGATGAATGCCTTTCGCAGTATATGTGCAGTACCAGACTCAACAGAGTCGCGCAGAACTAATGCAAAGAATGGGAGACCATGCAGGACAATGTTCTCTTGAGGCCGTCCCGGACCTTGAAACTCTCTCAGAAGGAGCTTCCACCCACGATATTGGGCGCCAGCATTTTCGCTGTCACTGTGCTACGCCGTCGGCGATGTGCGGCAACCTAGGAATGGTAAATCGAAGACGACGGACCCCTGTTGTAGCGTGAGCCACGGCGAGGCAAATCCGCCTACTTGGGGGTGGCACTTTGATGGAGAGCAATCAGCAATTAACGCCAGGACCTCATGCGAGATTGATCCATCTCGCACACAGGTCGTAGACCGTGTCATCGAAGACAGCACGCGCAGGCGTATCCCAAGCCGAACGGTACCCTGGCGCCTGCGTGGGCATTCTGGTTGACCATGTGCTTTCTCGTCTTGGCCTAGTTTAGTCATAACACAGCCATCTTTCGGAGCCCACCGCATCACATATACCTGGCCTGAGGCCACAATGAAAGCCAAGGGTGACGACAGGTTGAGCTGCTGGGTGAACATGCACTGGACGTCGACGGTGACTTCGGCGGCAGCTCATCCTTGAACCCGTCCATGGAAGCCTCTCGAGTGTGCTACGCTCAAGAACACATCAGGTCTTCTTGTTGAAGTATGTCTCCCGGGAGAGTCGAGTTATCCATGACCTCGCCCAATTTGACCAACGTCCTCTCGTATATCCTGGAGACATCCATATAGACTTCGTCGTCGTCTTCGTCTTCCCAGTTCGGGTCAATGAAGCCTTTATCTTTTGCAGGATCCTCGTCGTCGTCAGTCTCCATCTCTGTGACCAAATCTTCGTCATCTTCATCGTCGTCGTCAGTCTCGGCCTCAGGCTCCTCCGGTGCAGTCTGCTTGGCCATGATCCCAATCATAGCAGCCCTTGTCTGCTCAACTATGCCTTTGCATCGCACCATGTGGGTCTTGGTCATTACACCTCGTATGCCGTTCTCGAAGCCAGGAAGTGTCTCTTTTGTTTCGATATCTTCGCCGCTCAAGAGGCTGGCGAAGCAGAAGTCGAACTTGCGCAAAGCTATAAATACCGGCGTGGGTTGTGGTGAGAAACGCGTAATCCAGTCGATGAACTCGTTCGCAATGTTGAGGAGGTAGGGAATCTGCAAGCTCGCTGCTTGATCTGCACATTAGCCATATTTTGCGACATAGCCAGGGCAGCATGAAGGATATATTTCCATACGTGTGCCAGAAAGCCACAAGATCTCAATCAACGCCTCGACGTCTTTGCATAGCTCGCCCACGTTCTGGTAGCCGGCCACATCGTCTCCGGCCTTGGGTTCTTGAAACTTCTTGACTTCGCGCCGCGTAATATAAATCAGCTGGTTCTCGACGTATGTCCTGATTTTGTATTCTTTGGCGGAGCCTGCGCGCAACGGGTGCGCTCGAGGGTGTGGCAGGCCTGATGCCGAGCGCGGCGTTGCGCTACTTGGCGCGGGCGACGGCAGGGACATCTGGGGGATGAAACCTCCAGAGTTCGAGGTGCCGGCCATCTTTGGTGAGGTTTCGAGGTGTGATGTGGATCTTCAGGTCGTCCTAGCAGCTTCGAGCGTGTCGTTAGCAAGAAATGTTGTCACAAAGAAGAAGAAAGGCTGCCGCCTGAAGTGTATGGTGTCCGAGTTGGGATGACGTTAAATGGGAAAGTGGGACCCCTGATCCCTGTGAAATCTTAACAGGGATCAGAGCCCCAGCAAAATCGCAAGCAACCTGAGTCTGACGTCGGCGAAGGTCGAAACTTTTTGGGGATTTCTCACCCTCGCAACACCACCACCACCAAAACAACCAGTCAAGATGGCTCCCAAGCAGGTCTACGTCGAGCGCGGTCTGGGCTCAGGCAGGCGCGCACCCAAGGGTTACTTCGCCTCCACCTACGCTACCCTTACGTCGCCCGAGAACTTCTCCATGGTCAAGTCCATCGCCGCCTTTGGTGTAGGTCACCACTCTCGCCAGCACCTCTTCTGTTCCGAAGACCTGGAAGCACTAAAGCTGATATACTTCTAGGCCGGTGTCGCATTCCTCTCGAGCTCTTGGGGCGAGTTCCTGCTGCCTCCGTAAGCTGCTGTCCTACTCACCGACCTTACTGATACCCTGATGAACACGTCCTACATGACACCACGCGATGTTGAAGGGAGTTAACAGATTCACAGTCAATAAACATACCCGAACAACTCAACATTTCCATCACGCACCGACGCGAAGGTGCCGCCCGATAATGCCGAAATGATGGATGGAAACTCACTCTGGATGAATATAGATTCAGCTTGTACAACACCAGGGACAGCTGTGGCTGTTATTTGCGAGGGCTCTTGCTCTGGGTCAATTTGAGCACCCGGTCAGGCCTCGGACACGATGCAGGCAATAGCCAAAACAGGTAGATTGCGGACAGCCATCGGCGCAATGACAATCTCGATTCTACGATTCGACAGCCTCCAGGCTGTAATCGATGCCGCAACTCTGTCCGGAAGGACGAGGACATAGTGCCTCTACTTTGGAACTATCGCAGTCACGTATTTCTTCTCCAAGCATTTACCATTCCAGCACACCACGGTACCTCATCCGGCCACTCTCAAGCCGGGCAAACGCCTTCTCCAGTCCCGCCTCGGTCATTGGGAACCTTTCCACCACAGGTTGGACCTTGTTCCGAGCAGCAAACTCAAGCATTTCAATATGGTTCCGCTTGGACGCCTCAGTAGAAGAGATGATCCGATGGCCCGGCAATATGAAAGGCATGTACGGAATCGTAAGCGGTTCGTTCGTAATCGACATGAGCACGATGCGTGCCATGGGGTTTAGCAGCTCGAGGACCTTTGCCCAATCTGGCAACTCGTTCGACGTGACCAGCAGCACGTCGATCTTCTTCGTAGGCCGGAGCACTTCTTCCTCCATCCACTTCTTGCCAGTCCCAGTACGATATGTCCGCACGTAGCCCTCTGCAATCGAGAACACCTCGTCCGCGCCCATGGCAAACGAGTCCTCAATCTTCCATTCACTCGGCAGCCTCGGCGAAGAAAACACCGCACTCACCCCACAGCCCATCGCCCGCGCAAACAACACCGCCATATGCCCCAGCCCACCGACCCCCACTACCCCAACCCTATCCGCCGGCTTCGTGCCCGCCGCATCCAGCGCCTCATAGACCGACGCGCCAGCGCACATCAACGGCCCGGCGTGGACAGACGCAATCGCCTCCGGAATGCGATACGCGAACTCGGCATCGATGATCCGATAGTCGCCGAACGCGCCCTGCTCGAGGTCCGAGAACGCGAAGCCGCGGGCCTCCGCGCAGTACTGGCGGTAGCCCTTGTGGCAAGAGACGCAGTGCCCGCAGGAGCTGTGCAGCCAGCCCCAGCCGACGCGGTCGCCGGCGGCGAGGTGGGAGGCGGAGACGGCGGTGCCGGTGGCTTGGATGGTGCCGACGCCTTCGTGGCCGAGGCCGCAGGCTTTGGGCTTGGCGTGCACGTCGGTGTAGCAGAGGCCCGAGTGGGTGGTTTTGATGAGGATTTCGTGGGGGTGGAGGGTTCGGTGGGTTGTTTTTGGGGTGAAGGTTTTGGTGGTGGGGGAGTAGTGGAAGACGGTTAGGGGGTGTTGGGTCGACATTGTGAGAGTGATGAGTTGTGGGGTGGTTCAGTTGGGATGCGCAAGTTTGTGGGCCCGAATTGTTTTGTGAGGGGTTCTTGTGAGAGTGAAATGCATGACGTGCAGAGCGGCGTGGATCTGGAAGTGCCCAGACCTGAGAGTTAAATTTGAAATGATGCCACGAAGTCATACCTAAGATCACCGTCTATGGAATTTATTCATCGAAGATATATGCAAAGTCAGTTCTCATCCAGGGGACTCTTTGCAGAAGTGCATGTAATATTTTGGCAGATACATCTGTGGATATTTGCAAATGCAAGCCTGAGATACAGTTAGACTGCCTATATAATCTTGCCACAGGACCTCAGTCACTTAAATCAGCTTGGTGACCAGCTTACCGGTATTTCCTCCCTCGAACAGCTTGAGCCATGTCTGTGGCACATCCTCAAACTTGGTGTCCACCACCGACTCGCCCTCGCTGATATCAAGCTTGCCCTCCTGCACAGCCTTGCTCAGAACCTTCCTCGACTCGGGGAACTTCTCAGCATAGTTCAGCACAATAAACCCCGACACCGTCAAACTCATACTAATAACCTGGAACCAGTTCTTCGGCCCGGAACTCTCACCCTTGTCATTGTACGTCGAAATCGCGCCACAAGCAATTACCCGCCCAAACTTCTCCAACTTGGTCAGCATCAGATCCATAATCTCCCCGCCGACATTGTCAAAGTACAGCGTCGCGCCCGCGGCCTCCTTCGCCAGCACAGTCTTCCACTGCGCGTCCTTGTAATCCACACACGCGTCCGCGCCGAGCTTCTTCACCCACGCGCACTTCTTCGCGCCGCCCGCCAGCCCGACGACGCGCTTGACGCCGAGGATCTTCTTGGCGATCTGCACGACCATCGACCCCGTGGCGCCCGCCGCGCCCGAGACCACCAGCACGTCGTCCTTGGTCGCTTTGCCGACGTCCACGAGCCCGTGGTACGCGGTGAGGCCCGTCAGCCCCAGCGCGCCGAGGTAGTGCGTGACCGAGAGGCCGTTGGGCAGGTCCGGCAGGGGCTTCAGGCTGGCCGCGGCCGCGTCGGCAACGACAGCGTACTCGGTCCACTCGCTGCTGGCGCCCTGCACGTACGCGTCTTTGGGGAGGTGGGGGGCCTTGCTTTCGATGACTTGCGAGATGGCGCCCGCGCGCATGAGGTGGCCGGGCTTGACGGGGGGCACGTAGAGGCGGGACTCATCGTCGTACTCGCTCAGCCAGGTGCGTTGGGCGGGGTCGTTGGAGAAGAAGACGTTTTTGACCAAGACTTGGCCGTCTTGGAGCTCTGGGAGAGACTTTTCGGTGAGTTTGAAAGTTGGGTTGGGCCCAATGGTGGTGGGAAGGCCTGAGGGGTAGGCGTTGACCGTCCATTGCTTTGTTTGTTGAGGCATTGTGATGGTGTAGTTGTGGATTGGGATGTAGAAAAATAAATTGAAAATTGATCATTTGCGGAAGCCCTTACACAGTGAACGAAGAAGCTATTTCGGTCTGAAGTTAGGTATTTGTATAAGTTCCCGCAATATGACCGCGCCAAGGTATACCACATTATTCATTAGCCCCGCTTTGGAGAAGTGTACTGAAGTCGAAATGCTTAGAAATTCAATGCTTGTGAAGGGTTTCGTCATGATTTTGCTAGAAGCACGAATGTTGGTGCTAGGGTTATAGTAAAGGGTTATGCCGCCTTCTGAGAACGATGCTTCATGGAGCATTTCTCCCGTTTCATGTGCTTCAGCCCAAGAATGTGTGTTGAAGATATTGATAGGCCCATTGAAGGAATTGCGAGCTGAACAGTGGGAGGGGACTCGCGCAAAGGCCATAGCTCAGGATCACGTAGGCGCGAATGTGCAACACTTTGACAATTCATCGAATATTTGTGTAAATGGCTGGACTTCAGACTTCTGTGGGCGGTGTACGTGTGTAGTGACCCAGTTCTAGTCAACGTGAATGACAGTAATACTCACACAGCTTCTCCCTCGACGATCCTTGACCTGCTATCGCAATTAACAAATACAGTGATTGGGAAGTAATTACTGTGCAGTGCACGAATATAGCAGGACGTCTGCTTAGGAATCCAGCTGTCGGGTCTTCCAAACTCCCGGGTCGCTGTGCTCTAGGCCCGTGGCAAATGACGGAACTTGCCGCTCGATGGGGTGATATTGCTGCTCCCGTTTATCCTCCCCCGAAAGATACATGAACAATATGGAGTAGGTATAGCATGTACGATTCTGCTGGCCCGCTATCGAGTATTTGTGCGCTGCTGGGCGCGGCCCTTTCAACCAAATACTCGAACAAGAACCTAGGTGTTATTGTCCAGGAATCAGGAAGATACTATGTAATCAAGATCTCGATCCCAAAACACGCATTTATAGGTGCCCGCCCACGAGCAATTTAGAAACGTTGTATGTCTTGACGCGCCGTGAACCTCGAAGGGCCGCTCCTTGCCGGTCCGTCCGGAATCAAGCCGGCCTTGGCGCCGAGGGCCCGGAAAGCTCCGGGTCCGGAACCCTTGAGGGGTCCACAACATTGGTAGAGTGAAATTTTAGTGCAACTTGAACGTCTCCTGTACTCCACTTTCTTCATAATTCTAAACAATTGCACCATCGCGGAAGCTTGCTCGGTGATGAAAGAGACAAGCGGCCTGCGACCTCTGCAAGGCACATCACGAGC
This sequence comes from Ophiognomonia clavigignenti-juglandacearum, assembly GCA_003671545.1. Taxonomy (NCBI): domain Eukaryota; kingdom Fungi; phylum Ascomycota; class Sordariomycetes; order Diaporthales; family Gnomoniaceae; genus Ophiognomonia; species Ophiognomonia clavigignenti-juglandacearum. The sequence continues at coordinate 279,100 of PYFS01001583.1, read as the reverse complement.
CTTTGAAGGTCTAGAGTCCCCGAGTCTTCATCCATTGCAGCAACTCCACAACGAGTCCCCGCACTACAGACTACCTGCATTTCGCCTGACAAACTTTCGGAGATGCACTCCGGCTGTCGGGAAATCGCCAAATCAAGTGATAGTCTGCCAGGTCCCGTGGATCGCCCGCGCATCGGCCTGAGTCATTTCTCGGCAGAATATACCAACGCTGTTTTGCATTTTCATATTCATGAATGTGCGTGAGAATTATTCTTGCGACCCTCATCCAACTACCATTGTCAATATGAGCACCGAAGGCAGTAACGGCCGTCGAGCCCAGCCGCAGGAGCTCCCGGACGGGCCAGATGAGCAGACACCATTGATATCAGAAAATGCCAACGGTGCACCATACACCCAGCGCCGAGAGAGGCAAGACGACGAAGAAACCGAGTCAGAAATCGATCCGAATGATTTCGACCTGCTGCTTTCCAAATCAACCTCCTACACCGGGGGCCCCCTCCTCGGCCCAGAATCCAGCGAAACCCCGCTCCTCCGCGGCGAGCGCCGATACAGCAGCGGCGTCAGCAAGCGCCCGTCCTTCTCCCGCCGCGCCTCCGCCTCCTCCTTCCCGGGCACCGACGAAGTCCTCGACGATGCGCTCGCCAGCGAGCTGGAGCGCCAGCAGGCGCAGGCCGAAAGTGGGCCCTTCCTGAACGGCCTGTCGCCGTCGCACTTCTGGCTCATCTTCAGCAACGTGCTCGCGCTCAACTTCATCTCCAACTTCGACGGCACGCTGATGGCGTCGTCGCACCCCGTCATCACGTCGTACTTCAACAGCTCGAATTCGGCGTCGTGGCTGTCGACGGCGTTCCTGCTGACGTCGACGGCGTTCCAGCCGCTGCTGGGCAGCTTGTCGGATAGTCTGGGCCGCAAGACGCCGTACATCTTTACTATGGTTGTGTTTGCGCTCGCGACGCTGTGGTGCGCGCTGGCGCAGAGCATGACGAGTTTCATTATTGCGCGGGCGGCGTGTGGAGTTGGCGCGGGTGGGGTCATGACGCTGGGGAGTATTATTGTGAGCGACTTGGTGCCTATTGAGCGAAGGGGTGCGTATCAAAGCTATATAAATATTGTGTATGGTGTAGGGTCGACTTTGGGTGCTGCTCTGGGAGGGTTTATGGCTGATTACTTGGGCTGGCGTTGGTGAGTTCCCTTCGTTCTTCTCGATAAAATCTTGCTTTCAGAAAGTGTTCTCTAACATATACTTCAGGGAGTTCGGCATTCAAGTGCCTCTACTGCTTCTCTGTGTGGGAATTTCCGTCCTGACCATCCCACATGACCTTGGGCTTGTGTCCAAGAAGAAGCAAACAGTATTCGAAGCCTTAAAAACCTTCGACTTCAAAGGGTCCTTCCTCCTCGTCAGCGCCATCACCTTCCTCATCCTGGGTCTCAATCTCGGCGGCAACGTCCTCCCCTGGTCACACCCCTTCGTCATCGCCTCCCTCACCATCTTCTCCGTCTCCTTCCCAACCTTCCTCTGGGTCGAGAGCTTCGTCACGAAACCCATCATGCCCCTTCACCTCATCCGCGCGTCGCCGCACGCAAACATGATCTTCAGCAACGCCATCGCCGCGTTCCTCATGAACGCCATTATCTTCAACATGCCGCTGTTCTTCCAGGCCGTGTTGCTGAAGAGCGCCACGGCTAGCGGGTTCTGCTTGATGATTATCACCATTATGAGCAGTGCGACTGGCACGTCGACGGGCTTCCTTATCAATTGGACCAAGCGGCTCAAGTGGCCGATGACACTGGGCGCGACGGGGTACTTGATCGGAACGGTTGTATTGTCGTTGATGGGCCGCGGCTGGCCCACGTGGGCGTACCTGCTGTGTCTGGTGCCGCACTCGATGGGGCAGGGCTTCCAGTTCCCCGGCACGTTCATGGCGATTCTCGCAGCAAGCGAGCAGAAGGATCAGGCGGTTGTGACGAGCACGTTAATTCTGTGGCGGAGTATGGGTATGGTGCTGGGCATTGCAGGGAGTAGTCTGGTGGTGCAGAATAGTCTGTGGGGGTTCCTGGAGATGAACGTCACGGACGAGGCTGCGCGGGCTGGGGGGTATGCTGGTGGAGCGGATGAGGTGGTGGCTTTGGTGAGGGAGAGTGTGGAGGCTGTGGCCAAGTTGACGGGGGCGCTGCAGGAGCAGGTGGTTATGAGCTATGATGCGGCTGTGCGGGCTACATTCTTGTGCTGTATTGTGTTCGCTCTGGCCAATCTCTTGATTCTGATACCGGTCAAGTTGCCGCGGCTGGGATCGAGAAAGAGATAGATTTATACAGTCACTATAGCTGTAAAGACTTCTGGAATGTTGCAGTCACGTCTTTCTAGTCCAATTACTCGCTGATAGTATCGTGGCTACCTAAATAGCTGGAACCATGGTGAGGGGTGATCTACTGAATCTTGCCAGCTCTAGCCAATAACTGGGAATTTCGCGTACAAGCAGGTGGTCTACTGAGGCGGCCGAGATGTACAGACACAATATTATGATACTTCAGTCTTGAATCCTCTTAATCAGGGTTTGATATTGCACTTGATTACTTCACAGTCTACGAACTATTGTCCATAGACAGTTTCCAGGTTATCAATGATGAATCGCAGTGAATCTTCCCGGAATGTGTCCGGCTCGATATACGCCAGGTCGGTCAGATTGACATCAAATACGATGTTCACCGGACTGTCTAGCGTATATTGTGGCCACTCAACGTTTGAAACTGTATGGAGGGATTTGTCAGTAGTCACAGCTCGTCTGGATGGAAAGCAGTTCCTGAGGGCTGTGCAGGTAAATAAAACGTGGTGGACTCACCTTCGGCTGTGTTCGGATTCAGGTCCACGATGAACGCCACCCACGACTTGCTCATCATCTTCGCAAGATCCTTCAACGTCTCCGGCATGCCCTCGAACGGATTTACCGACACGACATTCTCATACCCCAAGCCAATCGTATCATCATACACAAACGCCACCTCCCGGTAATGCCCGCTGCCAGTCTCGGCTGTAGCACCGTTGACAAACACATTGAAGTGGTAGCTATACGCCGGTGTGCCCGACTTCGCCCACGTCTCAGCCGAGAGCCTGCGGCCAGCATGCATCTTGATGTCGCCGATATAAGCCGCCTCGCGCTTCCACTGCGCTCCGTACCCGGACTCGGGGCTGGGACGACCCTTCAGCGTCGCGGGGATGCCAACATCCGGGTCATCAGGGTACAGTTGCAGGATCGTGTTGAGCGTGGCGTTGTCCATCTTGGGCGTCAAGATGAGTGTCTGGTTGATGAAATCCGCGGTGGTGTTCAAGCCCTTAGTACCGAACGACGCGCCCTCATCAAAATTCGTGCCGAGGAGGTACGGCACCTTCACAAACTGCCCATTCTTCAACGCCGCCGTGCCCGAGGTCTGGAGGAAGTCTCCGTCGACCTGCGGGCCAAAATTCAAGCCGGTGCCGATGTTGACGCCGTTGAAGGTGCTGTTGAAGACCGCCGAGAGCTCCGCGCTGGGGATCGTGCGCAGGCAGGCGAGGGAGTCCGCGGCGGAGGTGCAGTTGGTCGCGGACAGCACGTACTCGTAGACGGGCTGCCACTCGTCGAGGTTCGGGTATCGAGCGAGGCCGGAGCTGAAGCCGCTCTCGCTGATGGCCGCGCGGAAGAGTTTGTCGTCGCGGCCGCCGTAGGCGACGAGATGGGCGCCGACGCTGCCTCCTCCTGCTGATTCTCCCCTGGGCGAGTGTTAGCTCTTGCAATGCATCTGAAGACGGCGGAGAGTATGACAATTGGCTTACCAGATGGTAACTTTCTCCGGATCGCCACCGAAGTTGGCAATATTTTCCTGAACCCAGTACAAAGCCAGCCTCTGATCCAGCATGCCCAAATTCGTCATACCCGCATCGATGACTTCCTGGCTGTAGATGAAGCCAAACCAACTCAGACGGTTATTGACCATCACCGACATAAACGGCTTGTTCATGTCAACACCATTCTTCACAATAAAGCTCATATTGTACCTGGGATCCGCATTACCACCCTGGGACCACCCGCCGGGGTTGAACCAGACCGCCACTGGCAGCTTGGCCTCCGGCGACACACCGGCGGGCCGGATGACATTGACGGTGAGGCAGTCCTCGCTGATAAAGTTGCCCAGCACCCACTGGTCGGAACCGTAGCCAATGCACTCGGGCTGGTAGGCGGTGGCGTTGCGGACGTCGCTCCAGGTCGTGTTGATGGATTGGGGCTGGCGGAGCCGGAGATCGCCCAGGGGTGGTTGGGCAAAGGGAATACCGAGGAAGTAGTCCTGGTTGTAGATGGAGTCGTACACGCCGTAGTATGAACCATTCTTCAGCGTCACTGTGGGTCCAGTGGTGGTGTTTGTGCGTGTAACAATGGCTGCCGCGGAGAATGCGGTGCTGCTGAGCAGCAGAGTGCTCAGTTCCCTTAAGGAAGGCATACTGACAGAACAGCTGTAATATTCCCGTCAAGGGTTGGACAGGTTTGAGTAGACGGCGACAAAAGGTCGCAGTAACCCACAGAAAGTGTGCTCTCAGTCAATGTATATATACACGCCTTCTCTCGGCACTGCATCACACGATAACCGAGAACCCATGGCAACATCACCAGAACATACGCGGTGAACATGCGATGAGGTGGAACTGGATGCCTTCATCTCTACGGTATGGCAAAGAGGCATTGTATGTCTCGTTGTCGTGCTCCGCTATTTCACCGAGTGTCTGCCCGACTCTAGCAGTTATGACATCCGTGTAAGCTTGCCTTTCAGATTTCTTCGTCATCTCACACCTTTCCAGGCCTAGGCCTCAATCTACCCCGATTTATTTCCACGCATTGTAGGGCATGTGACCTCCAGTGTTTGTGTGGAGAACAGGGAAAGCGGCGGGGCAGTGGATTATCGCCTCCACGATCCCCACGTTGGGACCTGCATTTGGACTGTGGAGACGGGAGGCTGCAGAATGAGTGATCCTTCGGCAGAAACGGCCAGGGCGGAAGAATGTTTATCAGCAGGTGCGAGATGTCGTCTGAATTCATGTTATCAGCGGTTCATACACTGTCTACAAGGTCTTCTGCCAGGGCCAGGTAGAAACGTGCGGAATTGTATGGTGCAATCGGATGACAAGAATGGTGGACGGTCACTTGAGCAGCGATCCCCACGCGCATGCGCACATGGTTCACCTACTTTGTAAGTTATTTTGGAAGGAAACCATGGGCATTGGTGTTGAAATTCAACCTGGGATCATCAATCGATTCTGAAGTAGTCATTGACGTTTATGTGAACCTGTTGTACACGGCCACTAGATATATAATCACATCCACCTCTTCCTGTCATGCCTAGGTATAACTACTCGCAGCCTGGGCCCTCATTTCTTGCCTCTTAATATCTCTAGAGCCTCATCTCGGTGGGCTTCGAGATCGAAGTAGTGAATGAAATCCCATCCACGAGAAAAGTCTGCTTCGAGCTTAGCTGCATCCAGCCCTGTTGCACTTCCTCCACCGGACCACATAACTCCTTGTTCATGGCTCGCCCTGACAACACGCTGTGTTCGCGGCCGCCGGAGAGTATCATAAATCTCCAAGGCTTTTATAGCGTCGTGAGATGTCTTCGTTTGCCCAAGTAGCGTAGATAGGATAAGCGAGTCTTCGATGGACATGCCGGCGCCGGAACCCAACCTAGGTATCTGTCAAATCTTTTTTCCGTTTCAAGTTTCGGCATGCGAGGTCAAGAACATGCCACTTACCATGGTGTGGTAGCGTGAGCGGCATCACCTAGCAAACACACAGGCCCGATGTTATACGTCGGAGCCGGGATCGAATGTTCCCAAAGATACAAAGCCGTTTGTCCGGGTATATCACAGAAGAACTAGTGCATTGCGCACAATCTGTCAGCAAATATTCGACAACAAATATAAGAGTTCCCAATGTAAAAGAAATTCGTGTTGGTACTCACTGCTTCGACCGCTTCCACCAATCGCTGCGGCCAACCCTGGCTAAGGCCCCTGATCTCATCCGCAGAGATAGGACGAACATACGCATTGCCTGGCTCCTCGTCACGACCGGCGATTAGCATGACTACTAACTGACCTTTGTTGAATATCGAGTACATCGAGGCTACGCCGTCACCAATCCAACCGTGCTGCCAGTTGTTGTCGATGTCGAGGAGTTGCTGAGCCTCTTTATAGGGTTTGATACTTAAGAGGTTCCACCAGCCGGTATGTTGTGGATGGGCACAGGGACTATCTTTCCCGTCCTCGAAGAGCAAGGTACGGACGGCACTGCGTATTCCGTCCGCACCTACGAGGATGTCGCATTCATGGGTGGTGTTGTCCTCGCTGTGGTCAAGATTAGCTAGCTACTCATATGGCTGCTGCGCAAAGGCTGCGAGCTTGGCTGGAGACACTGCAGGTGTAAAGCCCGCAGTAATGCCCTTGATTAACTTACAAATGGAGTGTTAAACACTCGTCAGATTGAGTCTCAAACCTCGTGAGCTTCTTCGACGTATGCATCTGCTTCGCCGGCGCATCCGCCAAAAGAATCTTCAGCATCTCTGCTTGAGAAACACTCCGCACAACATGCTCACTACACCCTCCCCCTTCTTCGCCGACGCGAGCTATCGTCCGACCTTTATCGTCCCCAGCTACCAGTGCAGCGGTGAACCCGTCCATCTTGAACGCCCCCGCGCCTTCCAGACGTTCCACCGCGTCTGCAGAGATCAGCTCCAATGCTCGATAGGCATTGTGGTGGATGCCGACGCTGGCACCGGCTTCTCTAAATTGCGGCGCCGCTTCGAAAATGTGCACGTCCAGGTGGGGTTATGTCCGAAGCGCGAAGAAGAGTGTGGCTCCGGCAATGCCGCCGCCTGCGATTGCGATGCGGATTTTGGGGTGCTGGGTCATGACTGTTTGCCAACACCCAGGTGGTGGTACGTAGGTCAATGGGTCCTTTGCGATGGTCCTTATGTCCCGCTTTACGATCAGGGAACACGGGGCACTTGTGACATGGGGAAGAAGTTGTCTTAGAGCAGTCGACTTCTTAATCCTTATCGAATGTCGTTGCAGGCGGCAAGCTCGCCTGTCTCGAGCCCGATGACACGTCAAGACGCGGCAGTGCTCCCAACAGACCGGCGCCGAACTTAATAAGGGGCTTTGCAACGCTGCTTGTTAAGCCACATTGTGACATTGGGTTAGGGCACCACTACTTAGTAGTACCCGCACAATTAAAACCCTGCTCGCCGTGATATGTTCAGCACTTTGTAGTGTGCACCATTGCCAAGGCCCAATTGGCAGTTGGTGGTAAGATACAGTACCTACTTATGTACATATTCATTCATTTTGATATTGGCAGAGTGGCTGAGTAGATTAAACTCTGGCTGAAGCATTATTGTCGTGATGTACTCAAAAATGGTCTCGAAAATAAGACTAGTCTGAGACCTTGGACTTCAGGTAGCTGGTGTGCCACGGCTACTGGAGTGGCTTCCCATACGCCGTCTACTGCCACGTGTCGCCTAGTGCCAGCCTGTGGTTAGGCCTTCAGCCGAGAAAGAAGTGAGATTGTGGAAATATACTTTGTATAGTAAGTGTGTTTCAAGTAGCTAGGTGTTGTCCATAGATCTCCTTGTGTACGGGATTGGGTTGAAGACCGGATGGAGTGGACTTCAGGGCTGTGACTGCCCAGTGAGGAGCAAGCTTTAGAAAAGGGTTATCAGACCACGAACGTACAGTCGTACGACTAATCTCAGACATACATTATGCCCATGATCGAGCACCAGCGTAAAATTCTTTTCTTGACAAGCCCTGTACCATACTTTCAAGGTTACTCAGTGACACCGTCTAAGCCGCGCTCACTTCAGCTCCTAAAGTCGTGAAACTCTCAAAACGAGGCATGCTAGGCATCAGCGTGAGAGGGAATCAAATACACCTTCGTATAAAAGAGCATTCATCCGTCATCAAACCTGGGAAATATGCTCTCACCTGAGAACAAATTCGCCAATAAACAAATCATCGCGATCATGGACAACGACGAATCTCATCGCAGTCTCAACGGACTCGAGATACCCATGGAGCACGTTCCGTGGGCCTCAACACGCGCCAGGTCTTCCTCGATAGATTCTCTCTACATTCAAGATCAACGGTCTTCAACAGTTCCTCCTCTACTGCAGTCCCGATCGACTCAGACCATGGGGACGATACAAGCTATGATCCCGACGCGGGAAACTCAGGGCCCGAGAAGTTGCGTCGCAGAGGTCGAGATACCAGCAAGCTTCTTGCCTCATCCGGCCTGAACCCAAAAAACTTCAAAGATAGCTGGCTGTTAGAAGTAGCCGCTGCAACTTTCAGTGTCGCTTGCATGGTGGCGGTCGTCATCCTAGCTATCAGATTGCATGGTACCTGGATCTCGAAGTGGAAATTGCCCCTCCAGCCGAGCACATTCATCTCGATTATTGTCACGGCTGCTCAGAGTTCCATAATGCTCGTGGTTCCGGAATCAATGAGCCAGCTCAAGTGACTCCAGATGCACCCGCGAGAAGCGAAGTCGCCGGCCCTCATGGAAGTCGCCTACTTCGACTCGGCAAGCAGAGGTCCGCCTGGTGCACTCAGACTATCCTGCCTATGAAGGCCACACTCTGCCAGGCTGGCCCCATTGGTCTACACAGCATCCCTCGTAACGATCACCGCCCTGGCAATGGGGCCCTTTGCACAGCAGCTGATCAGCACGAAGGTGGACAACTTAGGGCCTCGAGAGAACGTCACATCAACCATACCAGTATCTTCTTATTACAATAGCAATCCCTCAGACGGCGGACTCTCTTTAACGATCTCTGAACAAGGCATTGTTGGCATTGGAGAGGATGGTGATGCGCTACCGCAAGTGTCACCAGATTCAAGGTTTACAGGGTCCTTTTTTCAGCGGTCAGTACGATCTGGGCGGGACTCTCTTCGACTTCAGCTGTTCCTCAGGGAACTGCACCTGGGGAGATTTCAGCTCTCTGGGTCTTTGCAACATTTGTCAGGACGTTTCAGACAGCACCGAAATCACATGGGAATCCGAGTACGCATACCTCCAGACGCCCGGGGGATGGCACATGGAGATGGATGGTTAGAAGAAGCCCAACGCGACTGCGAAGGGATTATGGGACGACACACTCGAAACTCTCTCAGTACCTATCGCGTCTCTGGCTGTCGTGCAGAATGCAGCCGCACCAGACCAGAGTCTCGAACCCGGCGCGAGATTCAATGTGACTGAGTGCTCCATAGCCTGGTATGGGAAACACTTCGGTAATGCCAGAGTGGTAAAGTCTCCAAAACTCTGGTTGCTCTCACATGTCACCTAACGTATTCTATCGACTCATAGACGAATGGAACCCTGAGGGATCTTACAGTTCAAGACATACCATTGTTCAAAGTCAAAGGCCAGGACTTTGGCGGATTGGCCAGTGGATAGTCGTACGCTGAATCTCCATGGCCACTTCAACTCACGTCAGTTGAAGACGGCGGAAGTGCCTCTTCTTCATCTTCGCCTTTCGGGAACGGATTATTCAACGTTAGCATATACGACTATGTGGCGATGTGCAACTTCCTGCTGTCGAAATTCAACTTTACGACCGAATCTTCTTTCGACTTCCTCGCCAACGGACAGAATGTAAGTGGTGTCGTAGCTAACATCACGGACGCCATGACGCGGTCCTTCATGAGATCAGGCAACGGAACGGTGGCTCAAGGCGTTGTATTGCAACTGGAGCTAATTATTGAAGTACACTGGGCGTGGATCTCCCTCCCAATGGCTGTGGTGATCATCGGTGTCTCTCTCCTGGGCTGGACGATGCTACTGTCACATAGGTCTCGAGTTTCAATCTGGAAGTCATCCGTCTTGCCGTACTTGTATCATGGGCTTGGAAACTGGAGCAGTGATGAGATACAGGATCTCGTCGAAGGACGACTTGAAAAGGTGCACGTCATGGAGAACAGGGCCAGTTCGAAACGGGTCTGCTTGGGTACAACAACAGAAGGTGGAACATACATCGCAGAAACCGCTGGTAACTGAAATGCACACTGGTCGACTACCGTCTGAATCGCCGGCTTTCGGGGTGAGTTCATACGGCGCTTCGCCTACAATAAATGCGCACGTCTTGAGCCTGAAGAATGCACCACACGACACCCCGACCGAATTGGAACTTCGACGGGTCGCTCATGCATCCCGTGCTCGCAGCCGTTCAACACGAGCTTGGCGCCGCTGATCGCGTGCCTGTGAGGATCGCTGGATGAAGTCGTCGCGGGCGAGTTTGGCGGGGTAACTACCACACGTGAGTGCGGAGAAGCTCGCCGATGCGCTGTCGAATTTGGCTGGCAACGAGGGCTACATCGGTTGGGTGGTGTGGACGGCGGGTTCGGTCTGGATCGAGAATCCGTTGAGCTGTGATCACCGCAATTGCTGGGGCGTCCGGCGCCCCGACAGCTGAGCTGGTGATCAATTCGAAGCCTCGGGGCTGCATGAGACGAGGCATAGGCTTCCTGCGTCACTGTTGGATGAGGGCCTGCAAAGGTTCGGGGGCGGCGGGGCTGAATAAGACTTAGGATAGGGCGAGACGGGGTGGTATGGACGGTGCCCGTCTCTTTCACCCCTTCTAGTTATTGAGAAATGCGGATGCGTACATGGAGAAGAGCTCGTCGGTGCCATATCGAAACTCACCAGCGCATGCCTGTTGTGAGTCCCGAGGACTTCAGGCAGCACACGCGGTGGAGAACACAACAGAGCGTGCGAGAACCAGCGTCTCACGTTCTCCTGGACCTGATCCGTCGGTGCACGTCTGGTCATACAGTGGTAGCCAGAGCACATGTACGATCAAAACGCCTCTCCACCACCGCTACTCCGTATGTTGTCCGCGATGGCCGGACGGACCGGGACGTATCGTCGGGGGTGAGCCCAGTCATAATGTCTGGGTAGCATGAAGATCTGGTCTTTGCAAAAGTGATGGAGTGAGAGATAAGAAGAAAAATGAAGGGATATGGCTGTCTTTCCGTAAAGTCGGGATGGAAAGTCGGGATGAAAAGTCGCACGTGGATAGATAATCTTCATTGCGCAATGCGGGTCCAGGTCAAGCTTTGACGCAGCGCAGCATCAGCCGAGCCTCCCGGTACGTCCGGCCCGAGGTCGTCGCCTAGAAATGCGTCCAAGCTGTCACGAGCGGCTCTGCGGAGGAGTTCGCATCGGTTCCACCTTTCTGATATGACAAGATCGTATAAAGCGCCTAAGATCATGCGAGAAGAGTGTTGCGAAACGCGAATCAATGCCCACCGCATCAAAACTCTGATTTCAAATCACTTCGTTTATCGTAGCAGAGTCATGCCATTGATGCTTCATCAGCCTTATCACGTTGCACATCCGCTGAGTCAGCGGCACTGAAGATCAGGCTCCAGCCCCGCTTACAAAGACTTAAAGCCTGGGCATCCGACATCCGACAACGTGTGAAATTCGCGAGAGAGTCAAGCGTGGTTGGCAGAGCTGTCACCTGGTCCATAACATTACTTCTTTCCGATACGAAGCCGTTAAGGGCGTCAATGACTGGTTTTACTTTCGCCGTTACTCGCAAACTTTCTCAGTTCATCGGTGCTACGGTGCAAGACCATTGGTTCCAACGCCGTCTTCCAAGAAACCCCTGCGGCCTGCGGGTGATCCGACCTGTCAAGCTGTGGGCAATCTCTTGACCGACCGACCATGTCGGCGGGGTCACCGCAAACCTCCGCTCCGACCGGGACTTCGCAGCCTGCACCGGGAATCTTTCCCGTCAAAAAACGAGCATGTGATGCCTGCTACAAGCGAAAAGTACGGCGTCTACCTATCTTGGCACCTTACAAGACGGCATGGCACGTAGCAGCTAACAACACCACAACCCTTCTCAGATCCACTGTGACGGCGCCACTCCACACTGCAACTGGTGTCAACACCACGGTGTGGCATGTACCTTTCTCAGACCTATCCGGCCAAGAAAGTCAAAGGTTGTCAAGAAGAAAAAGTGCGTTTCCGATGTAATTCCTTTCAGTCTTATGTACGCGTTGTGCAACCACGGTCCTTTGCATGCCATGTTTTGCATACACGCAAATACTTGTGAACTATTTGCATATATTCTGAGCTGTCACTAAATCTACTATTTTGCTGCCAGGGGCGACGATGCTCTCGCTCAACGGCTCGAGCGTCTCGAGGCGCTGGTATCACAGACGATCAAGCATCCCGGTCTGGCAGACGACACAAGCTTGACACTAGTAGAGTGTCCCGTAGGCCCTACGAAGCACAGAGACTCCATCTCAGCAGCTACACCTTCGATAATTGACTATGGGCCACCATCATCGGTTGTGTCACCGGCCTCGACGGCGGACCCAGCAATGTTCGGCAAGATGCACTTTGCCGGACACCACCTTGGGGAGATTAGTTCCATCAACGGCATCCCCTTCTTCTCCTGTGCCGGCCGTAGATGGATACGGGAAAGAACAGGCGAGGAGGCTGCCTTTTCGCCTATCGTAGCGCCGCTGTGGGAGAACCAGAGCCGTCCACAGATAGGGGCTGTCATGATACTTGGTTGCGACATCGAGATGCCTCCGCTCGACACAGTGCAAAAGTACTTTCAGCTCTACCAGACGACAACCTTCCGGTTTGTGTTTCCGGTCGTGGAAATACAACAATTCCAAGAGACCATCGATGGTGCCTACGCCCCCGATTCGGCAGCGTTTGAGTCCGCAGAGGGCGTGAAGGCATGCGTTCTCGCCTTTGTTGCGCTCATGGCCTTCTACGAGGGATGTCTGGAAGACGCGCCTGTTGACGGGGAGTACTGTGCTCTGCAAGCGCAGCAGCTGATGCCGCATCTCCTCCAACCGAGTATCGTGAACCTTCAAGTCTGCCTGATGTTGGTGAGTAACACACACACACACACATACATGCACTCTGGCTCCTCACTTTAGCTTTACCTGCTCACATGCAACGAATCCAGGCCATCTACAACGTCGCGTTAGGCAGCACCCAACCCGCCATGATCTATCACTCCTACGCCTGCCGCATCGCCTTCATGCTCGGCGCACACGTAATCTCCCACAACAAGCTCGCCGCCATGCGTCTCGAAGACGGCCAAAGCCCACTGTTCCGCACGCGCAACCAGCTCCGCAAACTCTTCTGGTTATGTTACACCCTCGACAAGGATATCTTCCTGCGGACCGGCCTCCCGCCCTGCGTCATGGACGACTACTGCGATGTCTCGCTGCCCGAAGAGTACGAGCAGATGCTCAGGCGCAAGTGGGACATCGACCCCACGGCCGTCGACGACTCGCTCATGCTGTTCCTGCCGGGGGACCTTAGATTGAGCTTGCTCAAGGCGAAGACGAGCAGGCTGCTGTATGCGGCTAGGGCGCTGAAGAAGAGCGATACGGAGTTGTTGAGGGATATCATGGAGCTTGATGAGGATTTGGAGAATTGGCGACTATCTGTGGCGCCCGAGGCGAGGCCGAGCTTGTCGCTTTCGGGGAATTCGCAGGCTTCTTCGGATATGTTGCCACCGAAACGGATGCATATTATCATCATCCACTTTGAATACTTTTATATCTTGGCGACGATTCACCGCGCGACGAGCAGGTGTAAGGCGTGGGGAAATGGGGAGGCGGGCGACCTGGACGGTGTGAGCTCGAGTTTGCAGCTTTCGGTCCAGGCTAGTCGGTCTACGTTGATCTATCTGCGGGATTCGATCGATTTGATGATGGGGGAGTCTTTCTGGTGAGCTTGCTTCAGCAAAACCCCTCCTTGCCACCACTGCTTCAGGCATGAGAGTTACTGACCCAGGACACAGGATGGTTCTCTTCTACCCAATGACAGCAATCGTCACCATCTTTTGCAACACCCTCGCCAAACCCAACGAGCCCAACGCGAAAGACGACCTCATCCTTCTCGGCACCGCACCGGAACTCATCAAGAGAATGCGGCAGCGGCGATTGACGCCCAACGAGCTTATGCACATGACTCAGGTGGAGGACTTCATCATGGAGCTCATCAGATTGGGGAATTGTGCGATTCAGAGGGCACAGTCAAACAATGCCGCCGCCAAGTCCGTCAAGAACGAGTGAGATAGCGCTTAATTCCCGTGAGCTTGATAATGGACATTGAACAAGGATCGGATTGGATGAAGAACATTGTTATGGTTTAGCGGTCTATTTTGATATTTTTTTCTGGACAAAGGGATAGCGATAGCATTGTAGGCGTTCTTTGATCAACAAGCAATAAGTGCTGCTTTCCACAAGCTCTTCATGGGCGTCTCAGCCACCGTTCTGGACCACAGGCCTGTGTCAAGACAGACTACGGACACCAATAGTCCGACACAAGGCTATTGTATTCGAGCTCTCATTGTCCGCAATTTGCAAGACAATGCACCCCGGGCGTGATTTGTCCTCGATATAATAGCGCCGCCTTACCTCTCCCAAAGTATATTTTTGGTTTCCAGCAGCAAGCCCATGGCCACTCACACCACGGATCTCTTTGATTACCAGGCAAGTCTGCCCCCAACCCTTGTATTTACTACCCTCCCCCCCTTTTTTTTTTAAAGGAAACTACCGATACAACGGCCAAGCGCGATGCGCACCGAGTAAACCCGATTTCGTAGAGCACTACCAGGTAAGTCGTCCCCTACCCTATGTCTATGCCAACCATATTTTCTCGAAAGCCACCTGCCTTTGATGGCAGCTTTTTCATTTCGTTGCTATCTCGGATTAATTTCGTGATGCGAAGAAGGGAGGGTCTTCTGCACTCAACTTGTTGTCTGTCCAAGTTGACTTTGAGATCCTCTAAGGACAACATAAGACGTTCCCCGCAAAATGATATCAAGAAGGACGTAAGACCACGTACCCCTGTATTTCTAATTCTCACATCGCTGCGACGGAAGTTACTGAGCTCATACACATACCCAGGTACCCAGGTCCCACAAAAAGGCAGCTCGGCCGGGGCAGGACCAAACTTGAGGACCTTGGATGACCAAAAATCTTTCATCAGGAGAATCGAATTTGAATGACTGTGTTTTCATGTTTAGATACCTAAGTGCCTAGGTACCTCTGTAATTTTCCAAGCATTGACATGTGCAGGAGGTCAGTCTATTTTTGTGTACTGTAGTATGCGGGCGTGACAGGGGTAACCTAGCCAGCATTCGACGACGAACATCAGCATTACGCGAGACCACATCAAAAGACTGCCCAGGTGATTTAAAAGTATTGACCGGAGACAGACAAGGTAAAGCGGTCGAAAGGAACCGCTTTCTAGTCAAAATATCTAGTAGAAGGTATGAAGCTAAGAGTCCCTAGCCTCCATGAAGACCTTGTGTGACACCCTGGCCTATATAAGTTTACCCTAACCCGCACCAGTTCAATGTGCAGGCCACTTCAGCAGGCGCAACTGCATTTTTGCGACTGTCGTTTTCATAACTGTCCTTCCCACAAACAACCACTTGCATCAGACCACCAATACACCCGCCACAACTCACAACTCACATCCCTTATAATGGCATCCGGCATCTCAACACCGGAAAGGCCGTCAAGCCCAGACCCTCAAATAATAGCTGCCTCGGCCCTCGATATCGCGGCAAGAAGCAAGGCCCTGGTCCAGGAGATGGAGCAACTGCGCCAACGCCTGTTCGAGCAGCAGGGCGAGAACCATCATATTACCGGCCTCGTCACTCAGATGAACATGGTCAGGACCGAGATTACGGCTTCCCAGCGATTCTTGGCATCACTCACCGACGACAGCATCAAGTGGAAAGGCAGCCAGGAGCGGTTTCGCAATAACAATATACCCGCCGTAGAGCAGCTATGGAATGTCGTCAAGCGGTGCCGCCATGTGGTGTCACTGAATCACCAGTTCAAAATCAACGACAAGCTGGCAACCGTCACCGAGAAGAAGGTTGCTGCGGCACGGGAAGTGTGTCCGGTTGTGAAGCACAAGGGCACGTACAGGAAAGCGGACGACAACGTGGCCCACGTGAATGCTGCCGTTGATGGAGGCGCGGAGTGGGTCAAGATCATCACCACCACCGAGAAACGGCTCCTGCATGATATGGCTGATGCTGGGTGGGACTGGGGCGCAGAGGACGACGACAGTGAAGACGAGGAGGACGAAGCTGCGCTCTTTGAGGATATCGAGGTTCTGCGTACCGCAAAGCAGCTGCTCAGAGCCGCCCGACAGCATTGGTACAAGTACAAGCATCCGCGAATACGTTTAGTCTTTACGCGCATCCAGGAAGGTCACAACAAGGAGATCGATCGACTCATACGGAAAGTGCGTGGCATGGAATGGGACGGCATCACTGCCATTTTCCACTTCGCAGATTCAGAATGGGCCACCAACGAGCCTCCAGTCCTTTTTGAATCCGCCATCAACAACATGCTACCACAACACGACGACATCACAGATACCGTGATACTCGACCCCTCAGTGCTTATTGCCCTCGCGTCGGACATCACTCACCGGCAAGTGGAAAGGCAGATATGGCAGGAGCCAGACGCCACGTCACAGATCCAGGCTGAGGCGGATGGTCAGCATTACGTCAACTTTGCATACCCTTGCATTCGCGGGAGGAAGCTCGTCTGCACACCAAGAGCAGTTAAGCAGTTTCTGGCCATCACGAATACTATCGGCAGCATAGACGAGATGGAAAGGGCGGTCCAGCTTTTGATCGGCACGCGCGAGGGATTCCAGAAGCTATCTGATCACCCCGTACCTGACGACCTGATGCTGCCCGTGAAGGTGGTATGGGAAGAAGGCATCAGTGCCACGGCTGAGTCTCTCGTGGCAGACGGCATCCTGCCACCAGTCGCCATCGAAGTCGAGCGCCACCTAGCAGATGGCCAAGTCACCCACATTTACGGATGGATAAAGCGCCTCACCGTGATCACAGGAAATCGCGTGCTGTCACACAAGATCGTGCGGATAGTTGAGGAGAGTCTGTCCCGAGATAACGGCAACCGTGACTACGACGACGGGCCTCGCATCTGCTGCCTGCTACAGAACAGGGCGCTGGGAACTAGGGGCCCCAGTGCGAAGAAAGCTCGCAAGCTTGCTCGGCAGGGACTGTGGCCGCCTCCTGGCCGGCCTGAGTTGGCGAAGTCGGTGATTGGACCCCTTGCTGCGAGTGCGAATCTGCTGGAAGAGCTCGAGGCTGCACATACAATGGTCGTGGGTACAAAAGGGTAATCTGGCGCTATGTTCCTCGTTGTGAAAAGCGGGTTGCGCAACCGGACACGTTGCAACGTCGAACACTCATAGTCAATACCCATAGTCGAACACCCAAAATTTCACAATCACCAGCCTCTTCCCGGTGTCTGCAGTATCGATCGACCCCGATGGGCGGACACGCACTTTGTGCCTCCGTCGCTCATGGCTGAGAGACAAGTCGTAGCTGCTAATTCAATCATTTGCACGAGATATGGGCTCACAGGAGGAGGAAATTTGAGTACCACAATATCCAACCGTAGCGGCTGTCATAGACGGCGTCGGCTAGATGTCACAACGGCAAGAACTGAAAGGTGATCAGGTTCAAGCGCCTGAAGTCCTCTGCAGACCTCTCATACCCTCCCGTGAGCTCCACAAGTCGCATCACCACCACAACAACTCCCTCGTCCTCCGTACCGATTCCAGAAACGTCCCCATCACGAAGTCCACGGTGTTCCCGGGTAACAACCTCACAAACTCCTGCTCGTCCTCCCCCCAAGAGTACCGAATCTGCGCCCCTTGCACCGCAGCCCCCACACCGACCCCAATCACATCACAAATAGCAAAAGACGCTGGCTCTCCATTCGCGTATAATGCGCCGGCGCAGATGTTCGAAGCAAAGGTGCTGCTGCTGAGCGTATAGGAAGTGGAGAGGAAGACATTTGCTGCCGCTTGGGAGTGCGCTGCTAGGCCGAGAGAGTAGATGATGGCGGCGAGACCGAGGAGGGGCCAGGTGTAGATTACGATGTGGTTGAAGGCGGCCATGGAGGCTGTGGGTGGGGTGCGGGAGGGGGTTGGTGGCAGCACCGTCGTACTGCACTCAGAGTGAGCGGGCTTGGTGATGGCTCTGTCAATGCTTGGATGCCTCCGCTGGCTCACAAGTACTTTTCTCTCGACGAACAGTGAAAACAAAGTTTCTTAAGAGAAAGAGAAAGCGAAACCCCGGATTTGGACAGTGGACGCATGCGAAGCCATGTGACCATGACCCAGCCGGTGCTGTTCGGCCCGTGCCCGCCACGATGAATTATGTGCGCCGAGGCCTGCTTTAGGTCACCGCGCCGGCTGTTTCATCAGGCGCTATACTCGCCTAGGTCTACAGTCTCGTTGGTGCGTAGAACGAACAACGATTACCCTTGGCCGAGATGGCGCAGTTTGGATGTCTGTTGATCTGCATTTCTTGTGCTACAGATTTCTCTGCTTTGGAGAACGGTGTGTTCGAACTCACCATTTTTGTCCTCAAGAGCAGGTTGACATGCGACTGTGACAGCCAGCCGGCTCTGTGTGAGCGCCCACTCGTGCTTCTTGACCAGCACATGTCGAGTGCGGACGCACCCAGACGTCCGCCCATGCCACAATATCCCGACCGCCCTAAATGACCGCCCAAACCCACCACTCCAGGATACCATCACCTGAAGCGAGCTTGCGATCCTCCGCCCTCGCCTCGCTTTGTTTCGCCAGCTCGTCTCTCCAACCAGGCCCCCGCCGCCCTCAAGCAACACCAATAACCTGCGTCGGCGTCATCGCAAACGCCTCCACGCCCTCCAACGGCTCCGTCGCGAACGACGTGTAGTTCCAGGACACGCCCTCGGCGTTGCGGTCCGCATACATGTAGCTGACGGCGAGCTTGACAGAGTCAGTGGTGTTGCCGGCGGTGATCCGCGACTTCACCAGCTGCTCTGTGGCGTTGGCCACGACGCACGAGGTGTACGGCGCGCCGAGGGGCGCGCCGTGGCTGGCGCAGGATGCGTCGAATGCGGGTGCGCTGGGGGCGTAGGCCGGGGCAGAGACGTTGAAGCCTGAGGGGGGTTGTTAGTGAATGGTCGGATTTCTCACGGGGGAAACTTGGAAAGAGAGAGGAAGGCTGACTGTATGTGCAGGTCGAGTTGGCTGCGCAGCCGGCGATGAAGTTCGTCACGGACCAGGAGATGGTGGCTGCCTTGGCTTCTGCTTCTCTGAGGCGCTCGACGCTTAGAGCTGCGCCTAGGACTGTTGCAGCAGGCCCGAGGAGGGAGAGTAGGGCGATGCCGTTGAAATGCATTTTCTGATTGGTGTGGGAGGCACGAGCACTATTCAGGATGGCAGAAGGAGCGAGAAGAAGTAGTGAACTGTGACCTTGAACGAATGACAGACGGCTGGTGAGAATGACAGTGAATATACTGTGGGGAATTTCTATCTAAACTTGAAAGAAATTACTACAGCCACCGGAAGGAGGTATACTATAGAATGAAGCGATATAAAGTTGTTTTGTTTCTTATATTTACCAAGTGGCCCCCTGAATTGGCTGACTGGTAGGAAGCGGGTTGTCGCCAAGACGGCAGCCCTGGAGATCCCCTGCTGTTCCTCCAGGGCATGAATGGCAATTCAAGATCAAGCTACACGGATCGGCGCTGATGCAATCTTGGAGGCCAGTCGGTGCGACTCCGGAGAGCCAACGGCGGCAGACAGCTGAGATGTGGGAAAGTGATTCGCGAAGGAGACAACGGGAAGTGTGGGTTGCTAGGAACATGCTGTACAATCTTGTCTTTCGTTGATGAGCCAAAAATATACCGAGTACATACATACTGTACTCCGCACGCTGAAGGGTGTCTGTCAAAGCAGAGACCCCCGGCACGCCACACACGTTGTGGTGTTCCGGATGCCCCCTGTGAAGGGCTAATGCAGTGCGCCCGTCCGGGGAATTTCAGGGGATCATGATGATCATGGGTCCACTGAATAGGATTGGTTTCAGGCTTCTGCGCGCTGGAATTGGATGACGATCCTGATGAATGCCCAACACTGGATGCCTTGGCAAGACATCAACTTCCCCTTTGATGTGTGCACTTTATGAACGTCGGACTTTCATGTAAAGCAAATTATGTTGATCTATCATCCAGAATGCTTTTGTGAACGGACAGTGGTCGTTTTTCAGCTGCTCCTGATACGCCTACAGTGCAGTTCGACGGTATCCCTACCCGTATAATTCCATGGCGTTGTTTCTGAGAGTGCCTGCTACCCGACCTCACGACTTGCACTGCACGACGACACGCTCTCCTGGAGCAAGCGACTCTTTCATCCTCCATGCCCATAGAGCCTTTTGAGCAGTCAACAACATTGCTTCCTGCGCACACCATAATCTCTAGAGCTGGCAATGCCCTGTCTCCTTTCGTCATCTTCCCGTTCGCAGCTGGCAACCCAAACGGGCTAAACCTCATATCCCCTGGGGCTTGAGCCATTGCTCATTGCTCGGTCGCCATCCCAGGCTGCTCAGTCCACGATATTGCAATTGGAGCCGCACACGCGTCACCGCTTCGCCACCGGTAATCCTAACGGCTCCTAACCTCGCTCGTCGGGGTTGTCTGGCACTAACTCGGAGCCGCACTTGAAGAGAGATCCAAGTTGCCCATCCAACGTGACCTCTCCCTCTGGCTATGTCCTTCACAACGGTATGTCCAGCAAGATCAAGACTGAGAGTATGGAATCGTGATTCCAAGCTGCTCGGAGAACTGCAAGCCCGGAACGTCGTACAGTGTGGGCACGCGCAAATACCGAATCATTCCTTTAGCGAGCACATGGCTGGTCGGATATCTTTTCACTTCCTCGATCGGCCTGGCAAAAAATCGAGGGCGACTTGTGATCAGCACGCGAATCGAGTGAAAAGCAGTGTCAGTACTACCATCGCAGCGAGGCCAGTTCAGAGCCGTATTACACTCCAGGGAAGTGGGGCTTTCTTGACAGACGAATGAGTGAGATGCAGTACTAGAAATTCAGGTGAGAATGACAATCTGTGCCAGCACTCGCTGAGACATTCGTTTCCGGGGACCAGAAAAAAGCTTGAGAAGTATGAGAACAATTGAGAAACGGTGGACTGAGACACAAGTGCGGGCATAGTAAACAGGACTCTGCAAACTTCGGCATGTATGAGTGCAACAAGACTGAGAAGCATGAGTGATGCGCACACTGTCCAGCTCTGGGAAGGAGACCACAGCAGGACGATCTGACTTTAAAGCCTCCGGACTTTCCAACCGAGGCGAAAGGCCAGCCTGCATTAGGCCCACACAGTATGCTGGGTCTTTAATGTGTGGTGATCAACGTCTGCTGAAAGGGAGCGCCTCCATCAAAGCTTCCAAGACATCTGTAATGGTGGATGTGAGGCGCGAGTGGGTCGCATGGTCCAATGGGCGGCGATTGAAGCGGCGCAAAGCCAGGAGCATTTGGCCCAGCTTTCTGGTTCGCGTGGTAGTTGTTGCAGACGGGTTACGCAGGCTGCGTGCGTGTAGCCCTACCGTTCGCCTTGGTCTGGGAGCTCCTGCATCTTCACCGATCGAAATGTGCACCATATTCTCAAATCGTCTATTGTGATCGTCTCTGTGCTGCTCGAAGTCGACTTGATGTACACAGGCCAGAACCTGTTTATTGCCCACCAGTCGCCCTCGTCTAATTGCTCCTCGCACCGCCCTTCGCCGCCCTCAGCTCGTCCATCTTGGCCACTCGCTGCTTGAACTCGACGTACTGGCACTTTTCGTAGATGTGTCTCTCTTGCTATGGTTCCCGTCAGTGTACATCCCCGGTGCCACGGGCAGGCGCCAGCTCCGTCTTCGGTCTCTCGGGCTGGTTCGGCAGCGGTCGTCGGGGGGGTTTTCGCGCGGGACCTACCTCGCACTTCCAGGGCAGGTAGTATGTCTCGAATCGGCAGCGGTTGAGGGGGATCAGGAGGCTGGCGCAGCTGTCTCGGTATGCAAGGGGGAGTTTCGCGTCGCGCATCTCCTCGCGGGTCGCCTCTGTGGTTTGGGGTCAGCAATCGATTGCTTGAAGAGGGGGAGGGCAGGTCGTTGTAGAAAAATGGAAGTCGTACTGGGAGGCATCTCGAAAGTATCATCGTGTCCACCCATTTTGACGGAGCAATCAGTGGTGACTGGCGCCTACAATTGCTCGTGTTGTGGTTGTGTGTGGTTGAGGATTGTCGGCGGGCATCCGTGACGATGGAATCGGGATGCAGTCGTGCTTGCCGCTGGGGTTAGGGTTCTGAAATGCAGCCGGGACTAGGGTTTTCGGGCCGGCCCCTGCTGACCAAGCAACGGGCCGGCCCATGCTGACCAAGCAGCCGAGCCGCATCATGAAAACCGCGCACCTCAAAGAAAATGCCCGTCTAAATAAAAAAGTCGAAGCCTTGCAAAGCTGCAAAAGATAATGACCGATGCAGGGCTCGAACCTGCAATCTCCTGATATCGAATTGATCGTAGTCAGACGCCTTGCCAATTGGGCCAACCGGCCGTGTTGCTATTGTTGGAAAAGGTGGTGAAAGTTTGGATTATAATGTGCATAATTGGTGGGTCAAAATTCCACCAACCGGGCTCTCTGACTCTTGCGATAGGCATACCTAGTAGGTATCCCAGTACCTCGCGGGCTGTTATCCGTCTTTGTAAGTATGTACGGATATTGTACAGTACAATGGTCAAAGGTATAGAAGGGTAGCTTGGCCTCATCGTGAACAATCTCAATTGAACGAACATTGAACACCCGCGATCGAACACCCACAACCGAACACCCACAACCGAATACCCACAACCGAACACCCACAATCGAATGCCTATAACCGACTGCCCATAGTCGCAGACTTAAAGTCAAATACCCCTAATCGAACGCCCAAAGTCAAATACCCAAAATCGAACACCCAGATGCGAATGCCCAAAGTCAAATACCCAAAATCGAACACTCAGATGCGAATGCCCACATGCTCACACCTAAAGTAGGCTTCCCAGAGTTGAATGGACAAGGTCGACTGCTCCACCCTTGACCATTGTGTGTCAGCACCGGCAACCTCATGTCGAAACCGCCAGTATTCCTCATGACTTCGATCCAGTTTGTATCCATGTGGCATCGATTTCATTCCAACAGATATTTATTTATCGCAATAAACGGTCTCATTGGCCTCAAGAGATTGCAGTTTCGGCCCGTGCACAGATCAAGTATTTTGCTCTTTGCGGAGCATATTTTGTTTTTGGTTTGTGCACCAATGCATTCGTTAAAGGAATGTTCACGAAGCTCAGGATTGATATGTCATTGCTTGCTGGTTGCAGTAAGCCCCGCTTGCCAAGCCAGTTGGAATTCGACAAAAGCAAAAGAATTGCAGCCATCGCAAAGTATATAAACGGGCGGCAAGAACTGGGGCTAAAGGGGAGCTTGCCAAGTTACCTGTGTGCGATATAATCCAAACTTTCACCACCTTTTCCAACAATAGCAACACGGCCGGTTGGGCCAATATTTGCAGAGTCGATACACAGTACAGGCTGACGAGGAGGGAGCAGAGAGCGTGCCGGTGTGTGGGTCCCCCGGGCCCCGTTGGTCTGACAGGCCGGCCGGATCGCCGCCCTTGCAGTATATCAAAGGTACATTCATTCCTTCTCAACACAGTGGCACCGAGGCAATTTCATCTCCTCGTTGTGAGTGTTCAGCGTCCATCTACATTCAGTAACGCCTCAATTTATCGAGCCCGTCAGAAGAAACAGCGCTGAAGGCGTCAGTGGTCAGTGCTCCGAGGCGACTCGGGCCGGGACCGGGGTCACAAAAAGCTTATCCTCACGACATGTCTCCACCCTCATTCTCGCGCCCTGGAGAGGTGCCACCTCCACGCAAGAAATCCTGTCTCGCCTGTGTCAGGGCCAAAAGGAGGTGTGACCAAGGGCTTCCAGCATGTCTTCGATGTGCGCAGAGAGGAACAACCTGCATCTACCCCCACCCAGCCCGAACGATCCGGGACCTGCGGGGTCAGCCTGGGCCGCAGCCACGCCCTGAGCCACATCTCTTATCGGCGCAGAGTAGCAATGAGCAGGACGTCGCCCGAGACGTGACTCTTGACTATGTTTTTGGTATTGGTTCCGGAGGAGGCACATTCGATCCCGAACCTCTCTGGCCTGTGAGCCTTGTTCACAGCGCCTCGCGGCACGATGAGGATTCCGTTGTACACCAGGCTGAGCAGCCTCTGAGCCCCGACGTACTGAAGCAATGGTCTTCGATGGAACCTCTCGGTGATGGGTCATTACTTGGAGATGTATCAATGCAGTCACTCTTCTCATTGCAGACGACTTCGGCGGACATGACCACTCAACCCAGATCAACAAATAGCGAGACTGCTCTTACAGGCTACTTCAACATGGCAGCCATCACTGCTCAACTAGACTGCACACTGTCATACGCTGTAGAAAAGATCAAATCCGCACCCAAGACCATGCTGGCAGAGCTCCAAACCCCGTGGTCGCATCCCTCGCTATACAAGGATGACATGCCTCCAGTGATGCAAGGTCAGTGTTGACTTTCTTCAACAATCATGTCTCGACTGATGCAGAAGCTCTAGATGCTCTCTCTGCTTGTGCACTGTACCAGTCCAAGGATACTGTCAACGCTGCTGTCATATTACGGTGTATTGATGCCAAACTGAATGACCTACTGGGATCACCGAAGCCCACAGCATTTTTACACTCTCTGGCCCGCCTGCAAGCTCTGCTTCTATACCAGATCATACGATTCTTCGACGGCGATGTGCTTGCCCGATCCTCGGCAGACGCAACATTCAGTGAGCTCCATTCATCAGCACATGCACTCGCCGACCACATCATCTGGGACCTGCCAGCCACCCAAGAAGGAACTTCAACTAGTCCTAACTTCCAAGCCCCGTCACCTCCCCTGCAGCCGTCCCAAAAATTCTGGAAAGACTGGATCCTACAAGAGTCCGCGCGGCGAACATTTCTCATCGCTTGCTTCTTCATGAGTGTGTGGAGACTCCTTACCGGCCGTCAGGCCGTGACCTGCCATGGCGACCCAATCCTTCGAGACCAGAGCTGGACCCTATCGGCATATTTATGGCAAGCTAGAAATTGCGTCGATTTCGCGATAGCCTGGAGAGACAGAGACCACTACGTGGTCAGGCGAGGGGCCATTTTCAGAACGCTTGCGGACGCCAAAGGGGATGATATCGATGAGTTCGGCATGATGCTGCTTACGGTGGCTATGGGGATCGAGGAGGCCAAGGGCTGGCTGGCTGCCAAAGGGACGTCACTCACTGTTGGATGAGAAGGCTCTACGAAGAAGTCTGAAGGACGTCCGGGTCTACTCGCTCGTGGTGCGACTTTCATCAAAGCTTTCATTACGTCTTGCGATGGTGGACATTCCACTCCTCTTTATTATGCAGGCTCAGATTTGAATTCTATGACGGATGGCATTTCGGATAATGACGAGTGGCGGTTCCAGTCAGCGTAACGGGCAATCATCCCAGCCCGGCTCACCAGACTCGCAAGCACCGTAGGCACGCACCACCTGACCGGGAAATAAATCATGTTTAACACAATTCAGCACCACGTGGCCACTCATGGTCAGCATGCAACACTGGGACTATCCGTGAATCTTGTAGGGTCAACTCTGGTCACAGCTTACTGGTCAAGTGCTGAGTGGGGAGAGCTGTAGTCCTCTCAAACGTATCAGACAAGACTAATGCGTATATGACGGCTTGAATTCTCGGGTCTTGCGTGCACAATAAGGTGGGATCACCATACAGAGCGGCTCATCAAATTGCCCAAGTTGGAGATGAGGGGAGAATAATGTGACTTCGTGGAAAAATCTGGGGAAGTATTCTGTCTGATCCAGATGTGATTTGAGATCCGGTCTTCCCCCGGCACACTGTTCAAACTTCCAAGTCGCGATGGGACCACGATCCTGGAAGCCATCGCCGGCTTGCGTTCCATCTACGTATCAGTGGACGGCTTGGAAGGCCAAAAAGTCCCTGGTATACTGTAGGATGTCCCACAGCCCGAAGTTGAAGGTAGCAATCGCATAATATTGCCCGCCTATAAACCGGGTATCTTTCTGCAGGTGATCAAACATGACTGCGATATCCCTTCTTGGTCCGTACCTAGATACTTTGGTATCCAAAAGAAAGCAGTGCATATTTTACCCCGTGCACTTATCCATATGAAGCATAGGACATCGTCCCAATGGTCTGGGCCCTAACTAATTTTTTTCTCAGCCTCACTACATGCAGGATGGTGACCGTGTGCTAAAGATTTAGCACGACGACCTATTTGCAGTCGAACTGCCGGAATAAATACCATGCGGTCGGATAGGGCCAAGATTCAAGGGGTGGCAATATATCTCCGCACGGTTTCCCCAGATTTTCTTAGATCCCCACGAAATTACTAGGTTGCCCTGAAGGCGGAGGAAGGATCCAAGTCCAATCATGCTTTCGCCGCCACGTGTAATGAAAAATAAAAGGGCAGAAGCAAGGGTTGACTGGCAGCTTTGCAAGCAAGCCTGACTACTATCATAGTAAGTACCTTGTGTGGCCCAAAAGTACACCAACGCAAGCTCCATCCATGCTCTTGGCGTCTTCCGTCCGCAGGCCATGAGATCGTGGACTTTCGTGTCGACCATTGGCCATCGAGGGACATCTTTGTTCCAAGTTGCATCCAGCTTCCGGTGGTCTGGAAGATGATCTCCGGCACTAGCTTCACCAGAAGCTACCGTATCATCGTAGGCTCCTTGGACAGATTACCCGTATAATAAGTCCTCAATACGTCCCTCATCCAGGTTGTTTCTTTACCTCTCGTATAATCTCCTCACTCGGGCGACCCACAAACCAGCCTCTCGCTGCCGCCCACCAAATCACCCATCATGGACGAAAACCTCGACGAACGCGCGATCCGCGAGATCGAGCAAGTGCTCGGCACCAAGATTTACCCGGGCACTGAGATCATGAAAGACATCGGCACGCACCACTTTGTGAAGAACGAGTCCCACGGCCAGCACACCACCCAAGTCCTCGTGCCCCAGCCGTCCGACGACCCCCGCGACCCCCTCAACTGGACCGTCTTCTGGAAAACAGCCACCATCTTCTCCGCGACCCTCGTCTCCTTCTCCCTCAACCTCGGGCCCCTCGCCCTCGCGCCCATGTTCGAGAACTACGTCGAGCTCTACGACCGCTCGCTCGCCGACGTCGTGCAGTTCACGGGCGTCGCGATCCTCATCCTCGGCTTCAGCAACTTCCTGTGGGTGCCCATGGCGACGTGCTACGGCCGCCGCCCCGTCGCCATCCTCAGCACCCTACTCTGCGGCTTCTCGTCCGTCTGGCGTGCGAAGGCCACCTCGTACAACTCCTTCATGGGCGCCAGCATACTCAACGGCGTCGGCGCGGGGCCCTGCGAGACGCTCATGCCGCAGGTCATCACCGACATGATCTTCCTGCACGACCGCGGAAAGTACCAGACGCTGTACTTTGCGCTGTACTTCATGAGCTTGATGGTGGGACCCGTGATCTCGGGCGCGATGGCGCTGCGAACGGGCGTCGAGAGCTTCTGGTGGTTCAATACGGCCCTGCTGTTCTTCTCCACCGTCTTCTGCGTGTTCCTGTTTCCGGAAACCCGGTTCGATCGACACGCCGCGCAGCAGAAGCAGAAAGCTGGCACCGCCGCAGGCCTGCATGATGCGGACTCGTCCGCCTCGGGTGAGAAGCCCTCCGCCGCCGGATTTGATACACCTGTCACGCCTGTCGCCAGCGCACCGATCGCGCCTGTCGCCACGCACCGCGACCCGGCACTTGGCAAGGGAGGGCCTGGCCGGAAGCAATTCATGCTCTTCCAACCCTACGCCGGAGGGTTGTTCCGCGAGCTGTGGATTCCATTTTACCTGTTCTTGTTCCCGATCGTCCACTTTGCCGCGTTCGTGGTTTCCTGGTCGGCGTCAGGCTTCCTCGTCGTCAACTTGTCCCAGGCGCAAGTTTTCGCTGCGCCTCCGTACAACTTTACCTCCGAGACAATCGGCCTCTTCAACCTTGCTGTGCTCGTCGGCGGGTTCATCGGCTTGATTACCTGTGGACCGCTCAGCGACTGGGTGGCGGCGCGACTAACGGCGCGGAATAACGGCGTGCGTGAGCCAGAGATGAGACTGGTGGCCATGATTCCATACATCATCGTTATGATTATCGGCAGCGTGGTCGTTGCTGTCGGTTATGACCGTCACTGGCCATGGCAAGCGATTGTCATCCTCGGATATACCTTCCTTGGTATTCAGGTTGCAGCCCTGCCGTCCATCGCCAGCACTTACGCCATCGATAGCTACAAACCAGTCACAGGATCTCTATTTGTGAACATCACAATGTAAGTGTCTTCCCGTGCCCTCGAGTCCGAGGGACATGCTGACAGCCAATAGTAATAAGAATCTCTGGGGATACGGAGTCGGCAAGTTTCTGACACCGTGGTCTATGGAGAGTGGATTCCAGCCTCCGATACTGATGAACATGGCTCTCATTACCATCTTCAGTTGCAGTGGCATCATCTTCTGGTTCTGGGGCAAGAAGCTCCGTGGTCTTTCGGCCAACTCTTTTGTGCATTCACTATGAAATGTCAGGCCTGTGTACCATTGGATACAATAGAAGAGTAATGAATACATCCTAGTCCGAGGAGCTGGAGGACGCGTGGTACATACCGCTAGTTTATGCTCTCTGTTTAATAAAATAACCACCTTTCAACAGGTGATGTCTTCTTCGGCTCGGGGAATTTCCTTTGTTTGGCTTCAACATAGCAGTATCAGAAGAGGCACATAGCAAGTGCAAGTAGTTTCATCGGCGACAAAGCTGCTCGAGATGGATTGCTGTTAGGAGTGAAGTTGGATACAGGAAAAGAATACTTCAACCAGCCCAGAATGACACAGTACCATGGCATATCTACCGCCACGACTACGTTTTCAGGTGCTGGACCTCTAGACGAAAGGCCGGCAATGCGTCCTTCTCCACAGTGTGCACCTAGGAGCCTTGCCAACACAATCACCGACCTCATAACAGCCGTAAGGGGGCCAGACTAGCTGCAGTTGGTATCAGCAAGGTGATATAGTCATAATGTCGCCCGCAATCCACTTACAAATTCCCGTCTTGTGCTTCACGGATAGACTCCACCCACCACGAATCGCCAGCCGTGTCCCAAAATGGGCGCGGGTAAAAGCTCGGCCTCTTAAAGGGAGCCAAGCAGGTCATCGGGCAGCATCTCTGCGTCCCACAGATGATTGCCGTTGTGATCCATGATGTTGCACACCGCATGGCCAGCCTCTCTGCACGCACACCTGTAGTCCTGTTCTGCGGTGTGATAGCAGTGTGCGGTAACCCATTGGCCATATTGGCAGACCGCCTGTGATAGAGTCAGTGAACGTTAGGTCTACAGGTGGGCGAATTCCAACTTACTCCTGTGTGTCCATTCCTTGAGCAGACAACGTCTCCGTGTTTCGGACTGGCAGTGAAGCAGTAATCCTCCGGAGAGCCGTAGCTGTACTCATATGGGATACCGCACCCTCGGAGTTCGAGCTCCTCGATAACAGAGTCAGTGAAGGCGTCAGTATCTTGCTTTACTGAGAACTCAGCAAGCTCGACTTCTGGCTCATGGAGGACGGCGTCCGTGTCTGATCCCGCCTCTTCAACCGCGGGGATTTTCGAACAAAACGCGCCTTGGCCCAGGCTCATGCCGTCGTCGTAGTCACATCGGTGCCCTCCTTTCTCGGCGCAGCGTTGGTCGACAACCATGACACCATCCACGCATTTCAACTTGAGGTGAGTTAGTACAGTCCCGGTGGTTGCAGTCGACGAAGAAAAGAAATCACTCACCACATTGTCGCAATTGCTGTCGCACAATCTGTCCTCCTCATGCAACAGGGCCGAGCAATCGTCGCCGGCCTGCTGAGTGAAGCCGCAGTAGTCTCTGGGGTGAGGGTGCTCGTGATGGCCACCGGTATGCTCACCACCAGGGAGAACCGGGTTACTCGTGACTTGGCGCTCGTCAAGTTGTGGCCCTTCGAGCTGCTCGTCCGAGTCCTCGTTTGCGCGACTCATGCAGTAGGGGCTCTTCGTGTCATCTTGGTAGACACAGGCCCCGGTATTGCAGACACTGTTCAGTTGAACGATGCCGTCGTGGCAGATGAACTATCACCAGAAATGGAATGCGTCAGAGTTTTGTCATCTCTCGAATACATGTGGTGGATGGTTCTGCACAAGCCACAGAGGAGAAGGGAGATGGAAAGGTGGAGGACAGCAAGAGGATACACTGAGCTTACAATCTTCGAGCAGGTGGCATCGCAGAGCAGCAAGCCCTCGCTAGCACAAGGGGTGCCCACGGGTGCATGCACGGAGCCACATGACAGTTGTGGATGGAGAACGCTGCTGGCGGCGGCAACCGCCACGAGACCGGAGAGCACTGCGAGGGGATGCATATTTTGAAGTGCAGAGAGGATGATGATGTTGTTTCGGGAAAACCTTTGAGGTGGCTTTCAAGAAAAGAAAAGGATGTAGTGCTTCAAGGGATGGTGTGCTGGGAAAGCTTGGGCTGGTAGCGATAATTCTTGATGTTATGATGAAGGCCGGACGGAAGAGAAGAGATCTGACCGAGAATCTGTCGAGCTCGGTGTTGGTGGTGCCTGCCACTTTTGCCCTTCCTCCTCCACTGCGCTCTTCCCCATCATATTGACAGACTCGCGCCGTCGACACCCTCTCCATGCCAAGCACTCATGCTGTAGGCCGCCACGATGGCATCACGCCATAGCAATCCCTCTAGGGTCGAGACCTGTCACGAGCACTGCATTGATTTGCATGCAAGACCTGTTCTCAAGGACATGTCCAAATATTTATAATTTTGGTCTAGCCTAAAATCCAACAGTCAATAATTCCAATCATATTCACGAATACATGGTATCTCATGGTCCCCATAGCACAGCCCTACTTGTGAACTCTCCTTTGCTAGCAACCGCGCCGGTTTTCGACCTTGCGCACCCTCGCCCGGTTGAGATAGGCCCTCAAAAACGGGTGAAAAGGGAACGAGTGTCCCCGACGCATCCAGCCCCTCAACCGTTCAATGTCAACGCCGCTCGTGCAAAGGTATCAATATTGCAGCGTCGTAAAGAAGAAAAAATGCTGTCCCGTATGCCCCAAAACGCCCCGTGTATATCTAATTGTCGCATCATGTATAAATGGTGGTGACTCAAAACTGTTTCTCGTGCTCGCGGCGTTCGAGGTTGCTGTGGTCATGTATCGAGAGGATCGATAGGGTCGGAGAGGAAGTCGTAGCCATCGTCTTCCGGCGGCAGGAAATACGCCGACAGCCCCAGCCCTCCGACCAGAAGCGCCGCCACACTTGCACTGATCGTGCACAGAATCCACGAAACGTCGAGCCGCCAGTCAGGGACGTTGAAGTATTCGTCGTTTTCGAACATGTAGCACTACAACGCGGAAGAGAAAACTTCGTGTTAGCCCGCCTTGTACCACCATGCACCACCTCGCCAATGCAGGTCAGGAACATGAGCCCCACCGGTAACCTACCACAAGACCTAGAGCGATGAATTGTGTCACGGCCACCATGCCCAGAAGCCCGCTGAGCACTTTCCAGCCGTACTCCCGCTTTACCTTGCCACCGCCGATGGTGACGACAAAGCAGACCAGCGTAGCGAGCTCAGCGACGGTCGCAAAGTTCATGAGGAAGCCACTCGTCCTCCACATGGAACAGAAGTTTTTATCGGTCCCGGTACAGTCCTTGTCGGTGTCCGGGAAGAAACGGCAGGGCTTATCGGGCAGGGCGGTGTTGCAGTAGTGGTGCAGGCCGAGGTGCTGCGAGTAGGTCTTATCGCCGCCGACGACCGGTACGTCCATGCTCACCCAGTGAGGCACGAGTATCGCGGCGAGGGTCATTGCCGAAGCTGGTGGTCGCAGGTCATGTTAGCCTTGGCTCTGTCTTGTAATGTGGATCCAATCCTGCGCGCAGCGGCTTCGGGAAACGCGCGTGGCTGACGGTGATGTGGACTCAATGTTGAGATAATGTAGTGCTGTGCGAGCCAGAGCTTGAACATGTCCACAGCATCTCATGCCATTCGGCCTGGTGTGCTCGTTTGACTCGCGCCGGCGAAGAGGAGCTAGGTGGTGCTGCGGGTTGTTTCTCGATCATGAGGAATGACGCCATGGTGGGAGCAAAACATACCGACAATGAAGACAGCGAGCGCCCCGCCATAGACTGATGCTCTCGTCATTGTTCCGGACCGGTGGGGGCAGGTGATGTAGCTGCGATTCCTCTATATTCCTCCGTTGTCGCCAGTGGTTTTCATCAGTATGAAGCTCGTAATAGATGCAACGCAAGGAGGATGCGAGGGCGAAGATTGCTTTAGTGGCAGGTTTCAAGAAGCTGCAGTGCCGCGGCCAATTTTGGAGTCGAACCGCTCGGGGCACCCCTGCAATTTCTCCGCAAGCCAACCCCAGCTTGCCCCGACACCCATACCCCTGCATGTGGATCCTCACGCCTTTCCCTGCGTCAACTTCACAAGTCCATTCGTGGGCAAAATTTCCGTGGAGAAAAGCCCCATGGCGTTGGAAAGAGAGACTTTTTCTCTCGCGCGTTATGCTTCCTGCGTGGAATTTTTGCAAATTCACTCCAAATACAATGCGCACAAGCTCAACACTGCTCAGTTTCAGGGGCTTGCAACGCAATCACCATCTCAGGTGCCAGGAGGAAGCGGAAGACGACGGGGAGAGAAACCTGTAAATAGGAAGGGTTTGGAGAGTTCGTGTGCTGACCTTTCAAAACCACTTTCACCTACTCCTGGTTTCTTTCTCCGCTAGACGACAGAATACGAAGGCCTCTCGACCCTGAGCGGAACCATGAAAATATATGTCACCGCCTGGAGTCATCTGTTTGACTTGCCAGCTCTCACCATGGCACTGCCTTTTAGCAGGTATATCACAACAAGATTTTTCACAATGGCTTATGTCTGGGTTAAAGAGCCCAAATTTTCAAGGACACATGATCTCCAGTCCAAGGCCTGGTCTCATGTTGGAGTGTGGCAGGACTTAAGTAGCGTACTCGTCCAAGAACTGTACTTGCCGGTACTCGATGTCAGTTGGGCTGTTTCAGAACATCTCCTACGCCGTTGGTTAAAATGAAGGCTTTGAGGGTGAATCTTGAGGACTATAATCCGCAGATGGGAGTGACAAGGACCATGTTGGCTGTGCGGAAACGATGAAATAGCTGGTCGGTGCCATGGGACCCATGTGATGTCATCTGGAGAGAAGTCAAGGAAGCTAAATCATGATGGTAAGAAGCAGCAAAAAAAAGTTATCTGTAGGTTCTCAACGAGGGGGTGAATAACTGTTGAAAGTAGGAAGAGAAAAGTTGAAGCAGCTGTTTCATAAGTTATGAGCAGAAGGCTGAATCTTGGAGGCATTACACTGGGGCAAACATTGAGAAACCCATGGAAGAGGCCGTTCGAAAGCCTTAGAGCATCACTTAGAATCTATGATCTGAGAACAATGCACATAGAACTTGGTTTTGTCTATCATCTCACTGCCGCAGGTGGCTACCAAAGGCCCAGCATCGCTGCAAGTGATCTCAGGATTATTTGGCAGCAGAAAACAGCAAATCTGACTGTACATAGCCAATCAGGTCAAGGAATGGTATTTAATACAAGATTTGTGTTGCAAATCCTATACTCACAGCTACTTCCTATACAAGCCTAATCATTGCTCTGATGTTCAGGTTGATATCGTCCTCAGCCTGGAATGATTTTATGGACTTCCTGTCCACATGGACACCTCTATTACATGAACATCTACAAAGGATGCGAGGTGCTATATGAAATTTCGGTATCTATATCAACAAATCGGTCTGTCACTTGAATATCACATGCCCATGGCCTCTCATCATTTTCAAGTTGTCAAGCCATTGTGTTGGTTGGTGCACAGTGTACATGATACATATATGTGGGACGACATCAATTAAGTTGTGATGGCTTCACTAACTTCACTGCTGCAGCTTGAAAAGATGGGTCGCGGCTGCTCACTATTCTGGTCCCCTATATCAGCCGCCCCCCCCCCCCCGTTTTTTTTATTGCAAAGACATGCTCAGTCTGTATTTTGTCTGCAACTGGCCCTGGCTTCTATCGTGGCAATCACGTGAGGAGTGCCAATCACCACCCTAACACATCTGGGCCAGATTCAGATCACACTGCAGAGAGAGCCAGGCAAACACGAAATGGCGCAGGCATTTTTATCTGCTGCTGAGGGCAATTCAGCTGGTCTTGCTAAGACGCTGACCAGCATTGCGACCGGCGCGGCCATGTCGTTCGGGCAAACGGCCCATCACCTCCGTGACGAGCTAGGAGGCACGGTTTTGCATGTTGCCAGTTATCACGGGCACGTTGGTACGTCGTTATTTTCCCATCCTGATTCCTATCCCTCCATATGATGCGCTCATACTGATTCACAACAGGTGCAATTCAAGCGTTGCTTCAGAAGCTCCAGATTCAAAAGCCACCCATCCACAACCTCCTTCTCAGATCGACATCTACATTGGGCGATACAGCCGTTGCCTGTGCTGTACGAGGAGGCCAAGCGGAGGCGGTCAACGAGCTTTTCTTGCAGGGACTGCAAGATCTTGACGCGAAGAACATTCTCGGTTCTGCTGCAATCCACATCGCCACAAGCCTAAACAACGAGGACACCGTCCAAACTTTACTCGACCTCGGCGCCGAAAGCGTTATCAGCAACGCAGCTGACGAAACGCCCTTTCACCTCCCCGCACGATACGGCTACGTAGCCATCGCTATACGTCTAATTTCTGCTGGCGCCGCGCTAAACGCTGTCGACGTACAGGGCTATACCGCTTTGAACCGCGCAGTTGATCGTGGCAAGGCTGCCATGGTGCAATTTCTTCTTCAACGAGGGGCAGACTGCCGTATCACCAATCGTGCTGGTCGGAGGCCCACAGTCACCGCGTTGCTCGCTGCGCTTCGTGGTGAGGATACAGACGGATTCTAGCCCACTTGGTGACTGCCATTCTCTCTTGAAGGCATTCAGGACGCTCGGACGCTGAGCTTTGAACTTTCCAACGCAGACCCAGACTGTCATCTCGAAGCCCGCTTCGATGCCTCCGTCTTCAGCCTGCACGCTTCGTCTGATGTGTACAGTATGCTATGCTTATCGGCCTGCCTCTCCTGGCTTCCACTGGCATAGCCTCCCACATCTGCCCTCTTGTCGCATATGGGCGCCATGAATGCGTTGTCCTAGCCATCTTCGGGTTCTTGTGCCTGAGCAGCTCGGGAGACTCATGTTCATGCATGGACATGTATCATATGGAGACATCCCAATCTTGCAACTGAAAAACACCAAGCAGTATTGGGACCAGCTGCTGGTCACACATTGCGTTGCGGTGCCGCTTGTACGGCATCACCATTGAGACACTCTGGCTTGTACTGTACTCGACTTCTTCCTCGCAATCAAACTTCTACACCTGAAACTTCGTCCCTCGTGTCCTCCTTGCATGATCTTGTCCATCGTCCTAGTCGTTCCACTCATCTTGATGTCTAGATTTGGTGGTATAGATGAACGCGATAACACAGTCTCGTAGTCTGTCCAGGTAAGCTCTTTCTTATATTTCTCATAACGACAATGTCCCGATTCCTCATTCCCGGTCAGGATCACCTCACCAAAGACCCTGCCAACTGCGTAACCGTGCTGCACGCCAGGTCCTATGCAGGAGATTCTGGACAGCTGTAGCTTGTGCTGTACGTTTTGCCCAGCCAGATATCATCAACGAACTTCACTTTCACAGTAACAACATCGATAGCCGCAATATCCTCGGATCCACGACTATACACACCGCTACGTCCTTGAATGACGAAGACACGCTTTAAATACTCCTCGACCTAGGCTCGGATGGCAATATCACGAATGCCGGCCAAGGAACATGTGACAACTGCACCTGCTGCTCGCCACGGTACACAGCCCTCGCAGCTCGACTACTAGATTCAGGCACCCAGAAGAATGTCCTGGATATCTTCCACGCCCCTCCATCGCTCTGTTGAGAGTCTGCAGAGTGCTGCCATGCGATTTTTTTGGAGAGAGGCGCCTCTGATGCTGTACAGAACAACGCTGGCCCCTGGGAATAGGCCACTTGCGACGGCCTTGCTGGCCCCGCTGCGTGGCCAGACCACCGAGGGAATTCGAGACGACTTGCTCGTTGGCGATCGCTAATAGCCACCAAGGGTGGCCACTGGCATGTAGGCACTGAAGTTGAAGACCAAGCGAGTGTGGTACAGGAGAAAGCCATCGCCCATCTCCTCGGCGGGCTTAACGAAAAAGGCGTTGTGGCTGGAATACACAGCTTGCGAAACAAATGGCGTTTGGACATAAATAAATCGTGTACATGGGTGCGACTGGACGTTAAAAGCCGTGCGTGGCCCACGCTGTTGAAGATCTGATGTACAGTTCTTGATAGCCACATGTCGTAGCTAACTACTGTCTGTTAGGAGAAGTTAATTTATATAGCGGTCTGTCTGACGCCCTCCCTTCACTCACTGCAGGTGGCAACACTGCCTTTGCACCATCTTGAAACCAAGATCGTCGTGCACGTCAGCGCAGCTGCACACCCTCAGCTCGCGGCCCTTGGCGCTGTGCCCGATTTGCGCGAAAGTGGAGGTTTGCGAATACCTTCGCAATGCTACTTCAGGAGCTCTTGGGAGCGGAAAAAAATGAAAGTTATGCTATGTGGTCCAGGAATGCCTGAAGTGCCTGTTCGCATCGATGACAAGCGAGGCAGACCGGCGACATGGAGTAGCCATGGAGGAACAGCAACCAGACTATCGAATCCAAGAGTGCATTGAGTGCTGTTCGGTCTTCATATATCTTTGCCTACGAAACTTGCAACTCATTCAGGACTCCCGCTGTCGATGACTCCATGAGCGTTGCAGGTGCAAGTTGACGAAAGAGGTAGCACTTTGCGATGCGTCTGCAGTTCTTCGACCGACAGAAGATGTACCGCTCGCGGTATAATGAACGATAAGGTAGTTGTGATGTTCAGTGTTCAGATCAGAGCGTCTAAGGGTCTGTCCTAGAGACAAGTCGCAAGTCTATAATACAGGCGCGTGTATAGTCTCTGAAGCATTTCTGGAATTCCAGTAACTTTCCATATGTCCAGCTCCATCTATATACCCACACCTGCTCTTTGGCTCCACATCAGAAGTCATTTTACTATTTTCAGACTTTTACAGTTGTCATGAACTTCTTTTGCTCAGTTTGGCCTTGGTCTTGTCGGCAACCTCTGCCTTGGCAGATGTTCTGCCTCTGACTGTAGCCTTGCGGTCAGGGACTAGTTCGACAGCCGAGTCCATTCCTGCTGGCAACCCTATACCAATGGTGAACTTGAGGGCTATGGCCTGATGTCTTCTGCCTGTCATTTTGATATATCTACAATGACGAGCACACGGAAGTCGTCCCCTTCATCATCACGAACAACTGAATATGCTACAAGTCGGATGATGAGAACATGGTGTCCAGCGTATATTTTAATGGCTGTCTGTCATGTCTGGGACGCAGGTCAGTTTATCATGAAACTCTGCTGTGTGTAATTTCTGACACTACAGTAGAAGTGGCTTTACGTCTACTTGTCACAAGGCGTCACATGTGTCAATCTCCCAGAGTTAATCTGGGGTTCATGACGGTCCTAGAATGCAGATGGAGATAGTCCAAGAAAGACAAAAATGCCATCATATCCAACCAAAATAAAAAGCTGGCCTGCTGAAGAGAGGATCCCAGTAGACTAGGTAGACGCGGTCTCCGGCAGTTGGGAAGTTGCAACATTTGCCTTCATGGACCAAAATGCGCTGGCTCTACTTAGACGGGTAGGCATAGGCTAAGGAGACGGGACGATCGAGGATATGTGGACATTGAACAGAACTTATCTCACATTAAGCTTGAATCAGCCATGTGCCTTAGGTATGAACGACAAAGTCCAGTCTAGTCCAGATTGGTCCAAGTCCTGACTCCTGACCCTTTGGCGCCTTCAGCCCTGACACCAGCCCCCACCTAACGAACTTAAGCACGCTATGTCGACACTGGCGCCTACGCCGTCCCTTAGTAGTCGGTCACGACGGACCAAAAAGCTGCGGTACCTAGTAGGTGATTCGAATCGGTGTCCCGACAGCTCAGAGCTAGTAGCAAAGTAGAGACCAGTAGGGCTATCAGAGGCAGACGGGCTGAACACTTGTCCAGGGAAGGAGTGGTGCTGTCAGTGCGATTAGACTGTCAGGTGTCCCCAGTGTGGTAACATAAATAGCCGACCAACCACCTTTTTTACGGGCGAGAGGCAGTGTAGCTCTCAGACCGTAACAAGGTACTTGGTCTTCATCCTACCCTTCTTGAGGAATCACCCTCTGGGGACGTCGGGCCTTTTGAGAGAAAATTAGTCATCATTGGGGTACACACCTGTGATTTCTATTAAGTAGCTCAGTCATTCGACTGAGTCAAGTTGTCGAGGAAAGCAAGCGTCAATGATGAGTTGGGTCGGGCCGGTCTCGTGTTCTGTGAACAGATGCTGGCGTTGCGATGGCAGCACAGCAAGATGAACTCGAAAAGAGACAGCGCCCGGACCATGACAACTGAGATGCAGTCTTGGAATGCGGATAGATGCCGGCTTGCAAGCGATGATGGGGCGCAAAACTCCTCAAGATGGATTGTTGCATCCGATTGACAACGAGACACGATGGCCGGAGACCAGAAGATACAGAATGATGTCAGCTTGCCAAGTGGCAGAAATGGATGAGCTGGAAGACTTCAGGAAAGACAAGATCAGGCGAGGGAGGAGAGAGTGTGGGTGACGGTGCTGGGGCGATGTTGCGTTGATGCTTTTCTGATGATCGTGAAGAAGGAAAGGAAGAACAGTTGAAGTTCACGGCCGGACGTGGGACATCAACTAAACATTCGTTTCAGCGTTTGAGGTTGCACCTACACACACTCCTGTGGTCAGTAGAGGAAAGAGAGGATGGTCTTTGCTGTGCTCGATAGTGGTTGAACTGTCCCGCATCCAAGTGGAAGGACCGACCCCGTACGAGACTCGCGATACTCAAGTGGTTATTTTCACTCCTCAAGTGAGCAATGTGTTTCCTCTCATTTCGGCTGTGTTCTGAACTTGCAAACTCAGGCGCACGCGCGCACCAAATCACACTTGGCCAGATGATCTGCAGTATCTTCACCTGGGTGCGGCTGGTGGTCTGAGGTGGGCAACCATTGTATCGGTACAACACGTAGGAAATGCAACCTTGGGAAAGTCGTTCTCCCGTTCGCAAGTGCAGCGACTACAGACAGAATTTGCTTGAGGAGCGTCATATCTCTTACTGGGTCTACAGGTAGTTGCACTTTGTCACTTTTCTGAGTCCGGTGGGAAGTATCAAAGTGCGGCGGGAAGGAGCCAGCTGCCCGTAACCTCGAAACCCGAGCCGAGAACAGACCAGCCTGCCCAGTTACTTACTGTAGTTAGTTGAGTAAACAATTATATCAAAGCTTACAAGCGGTGTAGTGGAGACAATTTGGTAAGAAATTCAGGGATAAAGACCTCAGCATCTTAGATCATAGGTGATATGGGAATTGTGGTAGCAGAGAGGACTGTGTATTGACTCCGGGGTTGCAAAACGCCTGCTGT
Organism: Ophiognomonia clavigignenti-juglandacearum; assembly: GCA_003671545.1. Taxonomy (NCBI): domain Eukaryota; kingdom Fungi; phylum Ascomycota; class Sordariomycetes; order Diaporthales; family Gnomoniaceae; genus Ophiognomonia; species Ophiognomonia clavigignenti-juglandacearum. Next base: position 239,391 of record PYFS01001583.1, on the reverse strand, counting down.
GACTCTGAATCAGTTTGCAATGGAGATTTAGTACCACACGTAGATATTTCGAGTATATCACCAGCAGCGCCCGACACCATTATGTCCAAGTTGCTTCCAGGTAAGTCAACCACTCTGACCTGTGACTTGATGCCAAACACACCAACTTATGATTTGTGACCACAACGACTTGCAAGGCTTGCCTGACAGTCGATATTGGGGAGGGAGCTCAAGGAGCGCTCTGGAAATGTTCTCTTAGACCTATCAGGCAGTAGGCCAGACCCATTATATTCAGCTCCGGAATTCTCCTCCGGACCCCGGGCTTCGGACCTACCGGCTCCGGGTCTGCCGTGTTATTGGTGAGGGCTTGGCCCGACCTAGGACCACAGAGGAATTGACCAGTCTGCCTTGCAACTTCCAGGTGACTAAAGCTTAGAATGGCTTGCTTGTGATTTGCGTAGAAAGGGCAATCATGCTATTTGTGTGTGCAGGTCTCCTCGCCAGGCCAAGGGGGCAGTGTATTTAGTAGCTTGGCACTGTGCTGTTAGTGTTTGCAATCGAAAACGCACGGCCCCCCTGCCCAAGCGAAGAACCCTGAATGGGCAGGAAGCTTCTCGCAGCTTTCATCCCGGCCACTTCACCACTTTCTGCAACAATCCCAGCTTTTCAATTTTTCGTCTCCCTGCCATGCTGTTGATTTTTGAGATTCGTTTCTCTTCCCCCGCACATGAGTACGACCAGGCCACTGGCGTTTGGAGACCTTGAGGAACCGGACCGGGGGAAATGCGCAGACGATGCCTGACCCCTCCCATTATTGCCAACACTGCATCCCCGCCAACTCTCTCGACACAACCGACTCCGTTCTCCAAGCGAGCAAACATGTCTTCGTTTTCGGCTCTCGAGGCTCTGCACAACGAGCGTCGCAAGACTGGCTACCACGACATCTGTGTCGAGATCGATGGACCGCTGGTCTATGAGGAGGCACCGAACCGACGACACTGGGCGCCTCCAACTCAACCCCCCTACCTGGGGCACCCCCCTCTTTTTTTTTTTTCTCTCTTGTCAAATGGTTGGCAACGGCAACCCCTTCTCGATGCCCAGAGCATGCGGAGGATGGGCAAGTCTTATCAGGATTGCATTGCGAAGCTACAAAGTGTTCCTGTCCAAGGCTCCCCGTTCAGTGATGGTGGAGCATGAAAGCATATATCAACGAATCAGAAAAGAGAGGCTCTCACGGCCGAGGGGGACAACGGGTTTGTTTTCTGAACAGAAGGCTAAAATCTACGGTCTGGGAGGAGAGCGGGAGGAATTGGCCTTGGGCCGCCCCAGGCGGCCCCAACCCAGCCCGGTTGTGGCTTCCGCATTTTCGCGCTCACACAGGCCGGCTAGGCCAGCCTGACGATCGCTATCATAGATGCGCGCGGAATGCTGTTAGTTCGTGACGGTACCCATTTTCCCACATGAAAATGGTTCGAGCTTTGTGATAGCCGAGCAGGCTGGCAAAGCTGGAAACCGGGCATACGACCCCACTTGAGCACAAGTTGATGAGGCATCTGGGCAACAATTCTTTTCTTTGGGCTGGTTAATCGGAATTTGTTTGGGCTGAGCAACAATACAATCGTTTGTGGGATAATTGCCCGTGAAAGCGTCCGTCTCCGGGTTCTAAAATCGTGGTGCTGCCGAGCAGCCGAGGCGGCGAGGCCTCTGGGGTACAGTACCAACAGTCTAGGACAATTGTATTGCTACAGTAGTAGGTTCTCAAGTGGATAGTTTTGTGGGCCCGATAGCAACAAACCACAAATCCTCCAGTACGCGCAGCGCCTTGGCCAATATGATATATCCCCTGCAGATAGTGTGTTGTTGGTTCAGAGTGTTGGTATCAGGATTTTCAGGCTTTGCTCTGCAATCTGCAAGGTGCAAGCGAGCTGGAGATATCAATTCCCGAAATGTGAGTGAGAGTGGATCACAACATGGAGCCCAGGAACCACGCCACTCAGGTTGGCTGGGGGGGTCAAGACTAAGCACATACCAGGCATTCAGACCTCGATTCAACTCGGGGAAGAAGAAAAAAGGGCTCCTCCTCAGATTGCTCAGGATCGAGAACTTTCCAAGATGGAGAGTGCATCAGCAATGAAAAGGGAGATGGATCGGATCCAAGTTCGGCTGAACTTGCAGACAAATGGTGCCATGGTTCCTTGGTTCAGCTACCAAAGTAAGTCCTCACAGATGAACAGCCTCAACTATGATATGAATCTCATACCAGATGAAGTGTGATGGTTTGTTCTACTTGGGTAGTCCTTGAAGTACTGACAATCCATGCGCCCTGGTAGTGAATCTCCCAGAACGACCACTTCCTAGCCTAAGCGCACGCCCTAGAATCAAGACACAAAGGCTCATTGTCCGCTCGTTGTTGCCATCTGACTTGGATGCGTTTCACGAGCTCCGAGGTCAAGGGATGCAAGCGTCGTCCAGACTGCGGGGCAGACCAAACCAGACCAAGGACGAGACTCGGCGGCATCTCGAGCTGCTGAACGACGACCCAGAGGATCTCGACCACTGGTACTTTGGCGCCTTTCTTCAGTCCACGGAAGAGCTGATTGCGGAGGGAGGGCTGTTGAATTGTAACACCATGTCCACCTCGCTCTCGGGATGGCCTGAGGCCGAGTTTCTCGTCAAGCCCGACTACTGGCGCCGTGGCTACGGCACCGAGCTATTCCACGCAGTCATGAACTCGTGGTGGGACTTACCAAGAGAACGACGTCGGCAGTAGTTGATACCTGCTGGTGTGCCTGGAAAGGAACCCGGAGACGATGCTATGGAGGGCGTGGTATATCAATGGGAGGAGGGGAATGCGGCTGCAGCTGGTTTCTTCTCCAAAGTCCTTGAAGACAGCCCAATATACGTATCAGGCAGTGCTGTCAGTATTGACACACGGGAAGGCCGAGAAGGGGATTTTGTGACTTGGAACGGCTTGTTGGCAGTGGCACCGTGATTGTCTCTGTAAAGTGAATCTGAGCCTCGTCTCTGCTGGTATTGTTGAACATGTCAGGAGTAATTACAGATAAACGGCGAGGATCTGGGCGGCTTGCTGGGATACAAACACCCATCTCCATGAAATATTTAGGACGGATCGTTGACCTTGGTGTGCATACAGGTTCGTTGGCGCCGAGCAATGGCGGAAAGAGACCTGCTAGGCGACCTTCTTCCCACATGGGAGTACCCCGAGAAGAAGAAGATCCTCAAGTACTACCCTCAGTGCTATATCACAAGACCGACAAGGTATGCTGCGAGACCGGGAGACCCATATTGCAACAACAATTGATTACCATGCCAACTCACAAGATGACCGACCAGGTATCTCAAGAAGGCCTCGAATTCCAAGTTATGGAATCATGGGACAATTTCCCTCTACGCCTGCGAAATATCTGCCTTCCGCATACAAGGATGTCTATGAGCAACTCAAATGGACCCACCAGTCCATATCGGCAACGGAAATCGCAGGCTTGGGGACATGCGTTGTGAGACTGGGAGTCTGAGCGCAAGCAAGAAGGACATTTCCATAAACAGCCGGGACATGGGAGTAATTGGAAAGCGATTCTCCTTGGAGCTATACATGGCTGACTTGAAACTAGTTGGAAAGGCTTGACGACACTTTTGTTGAGTGGCTGGCTAAGGAGGACATCGTCATCCACATCGAAGATTGGACCTGGTCGAAGGAAATCACGGTGCGCGAAGCGGCTCGCAGCCATCGAGCCCGCGAACAAGAGGGGGAAAACGAGTAGTACCGGAACGGGTTTGCCATGTCGTTTCAATGAAGACCGTCGTTAGAGATGGACTTCCTGACAAGCAGACTATAGAGTATTTGGGAAACGGTCTGACCTTGTATCAGACCAGGTTTGGGACGATATACGCTCAAAAATTTCCATTCTCGACATTTCACTCTTCTCTTGTTTGAACTTCTGATTTATTATGCCCATCGTGGTGTGCCGTTGAGAAGAGGAAAGCATTTCAGGCACTCGGGCATACCCTTCCCTACAAATCAAAACAGAAAACTCGAGACCGTCCCCTTTCTGGACCGTCGCGTGCTGGAACCAGTCTCAAGACGGTCTTCATCATTCCGGGGCGTCCTGCGCACGGTTTGCAAAATTACATACACACACAAAACGCGATTTAGGATGGTGGTGGACAATGCAGGCATGATCGACAGGGATCTCCCAGAAAGCGGGCCGGGCCGCTCGGTACAGGGATCCCTACACCCAGCACCACGGAACGGCAGACTACCTATGATAAAGCTATCACTATAGTAATTTGAAAATGAGTACCCAATTGTCCAAGTGCATTTCTCCCATAGCAAGAATCTATAATGTAAATTTAAAGTAACTTTCTCACTCAGGCTAGATCGGTTCGTCGGTGTTCATCAATCTGGGCTGAGAGATAATTAGGTGTATGGATCAGCTACTCAGGTACTTACATACCGCTCCACACAACCGGACTTCTGGACACAAATCTCGAAAAATGATGTGACCTGATATGACATGAGTTAGAGCACTACTCGTGCACGAGGTCATGGAACCAGCTCCAAATAGGTTCAGTAGCTGAACACTCATTTCTCCATTTCCGCCGGAAGACCCGTAGACAAACTTTTGGCTACGCGACTTGGGTGGGAGCATATGGCTCGGAACACCAGTGCCAGCAGATGACTCTGAATCGGTACGAACATACGCATATGGAAGCTCCAGACCGTCTCGGCACCAAGACAACCTCTTTTTCATTCAGCTTTGCGGACAACCGAGAGCCTATTCCATTCGATCAAGATAGGAAGGAAGACCACAGCTGAACGAATGCCAAGCTCCAAGGCTCAATGTTTTGCAGAATTGCTCCGGAGTTCGGATAATAGCACCACATGGGCGCACTTACACTTTACGCACGCGCAAGTACCCGAGCAAGCCGTGTTATCCGATCGAGAACATGCGATAGATTGGAGGCCAAGAACAAGTAGGGCAACCCAAAAAAAATAGAACTAGACAGACACTGCAAAACGCCCCTGCAAGACAGCTTGGCAAAGGCTGCGACGCACGTGGAAAGGCCTGTCTCGCCGCTCGCAACCTAGTCAGTCGGCACAACATCGCCCGGGATGACGAGACCATTGGAAGATCCCGAGAAACAGACTGCCTCCACGTGGAAGATGTGCTCGGTTTCAAACGGCACTTGCAAACCCCGGCCTCCCGGAGAATCGTGAATTCGGAAGTTTGGCGTTGATCAGTGTGGAGCTGGTATGTTTCATTTTATATCTGGTTCGATGGTCTGTATTCCCCTGCGTCTATCGCGGGTCGGGATCTCATCTACTCTGGCTACCACAGTACCATCACAAATTGGGGCATACCATTGAAATTGAGTCATACAGGTTCTCGCTTCCGTTTGAACCATGGGGTCAGAGCGGGAGCAAAACTACTTAGGTACTGCAACAAATCAGGTGGTTCCTGAATTGAGTCAGGGTAGGGTGGCCCCCGCCGGCACCGACCCGCCTTCGCGCGCGCAATACGGCCAAAGGCGAAATGAGGGTAGAGCCACCGGTTTGTTCTCTTTGGACACAGGTCTACTGACATCCTAAAGGCTTAAGTTCGCAATGGTTGGATCTCTAAACAATAAGCTGCAGTGGGGTAGGGCCGATTTATAAAACCTTGAACTGTGACGTACATGAAAGTTTTGCACATGCAGAAACTACAATGGTCAAAAGACTATACAAAGTGGCTACTGGACACACTTTGGGCCAAGCCCTGCCATATCAGTCCGTCTGCCCGTCGGTACAAAATATGGAGTACTGTGGTAGTACTAAGCACAAAGGGCAAGGATTACCGCGGACCATTTTTTTGAGTTTTGAGTAGACTACGGTACCCTTCAGCTTATCGTTCGTATGATAATCTTTTAGAAGCGTGTCTGGCTCGCATCTCGGACGCTGTTAGTCAAAGGCCAAGATCTGCAGTCTTGAGAGAAAGTTAAATGTGCGGAGTGATATTTCCCCATGTTCCACAACATGGTCATCGTGCTCTTATATTCATACTTGTGCAGACGGCGTTTTTTGATTCCAGCCCGGGAAAACAAGTGTAGACTTGGTTTATGCAAACGGAACAGTCAGCCCTATACCCACATGGCACATTCCCAAGATGAGGCTCACGAATTTGTTCACGAGTCGCGGTGCATGGTACTGTATCGGTGGATGCCTGTGAGTTCGATTCAGCGCGGGCGTTACCTTCGCATCCGCAAGCCCACCTGGCAGGACTTCCAAGGTTTTGGAGAACGCCCGGAGCATCCCATTCCTCGACTCTTTGCTATTCATAAGAAGATGTGTGCCTACCTCGTCTCGTAGATGCGCGTAGAAACGTAGTAGACTGCCTGGAGCAAGCCTTGTGCGTCGACCAGCTGCTGAGAATGTGGGTACGGCCGGCCTCCGTGTTCTTGCTCCTCCTCGCCACAGCGCGAGGCGTCCTTGCCCAGTCGTCCGCATCCGATCCGACAGCGTTGCTGGCCGAGCTCCCCTCCTGCGCTGTAAGTCCCGATGCCTATATCCCACGTTTTATGATTGTCCAGCATCGGCTTATATATACATACCCAGCTGCCATGTCTCATCTCCGTCCTCACCTCGCCCACCTCTCCATGTCCTCTCACAAGCTTCAACCAAACATGCATCTGCGAAGCCGACGAGCTCCAAACCGATGTGTCGGCATGCGTGCTCACCAGCTGTAGCGTCAAGGAGGCACTGGCCACCATCCGAGTAAGCAACGGGGCATGCGGCGTTCCGGTGCGCAGCCGCCAGTCCGAGCTGGTCGTTGCGACGATCGTCCTCCTGTCTCTCGCCATCATCACCATCGGCATCCGGTTCTACGTCAAGATCTTCATGGGGGAGGGGCCCAGTGCCGGCCTGAGCGCCATTGGAGCGGACGACTGGTTCATCCTGGCCACCGTACTCTTTGGTATCCCGAGCGTACTGCTCACCTGCCTGGGCGCAGTACGCCATGGACTTGGCCGCGATATCTGGACCCTAAGTGAGCATGATATCACCCAGTTCGCCAAGTACCTGTTTGTTCTTCAGATCTTCTACGCCGCAGGCATTCCTCTGATCAAGGTGTCGCTGCTGTTCTTCTACATGCGCATTTTCCCAGCACGGCCGATCCGGCGCGTGCTCTGGGCTACCATCGCGCTGAATGGCGCCTACGCGATTGCCTTTATATGTCTCTCCGCCTTTGCCTGCCATCCCATTAGCTTCTTCTGGGAAGGCTGGGATGGCGAGCATGAGGGGAGTTGTCTTAATCGAAATGTCATCACATGGATCCATGCCGGTATCGGCATAGCTCTGGACCTGTGGATGCTGGCGATTCCGCTGTCTCAGTTGCATGCCTTAAAAATGCATTGGAAGAGGAAGGTTGGCGTTGGACTGATGTTTGTTGTTGGATCCTTGTATGTGCTCGCAGTCGATGCTTGATACTTTACGCCGCTTCCATAGTCTTATGACCTAGTGTACTGACACGAGCTTCCCTTTAGCATCACTGTCGTCAGCATCCTGCGTCTGCACACCCTTCTCAAGTATGGAGACTCCTACAATCAGACCTGGGACAACCTTCCGGCATCCGTCTGGTCGACAGTCGAGCTCTCGGTAGGCATGATATGCACCTGTCTGCCGACCATGCGAATCCTTCTCGTTCGTCTCTTCCCGGTGCTGAGTGGCACGACCGTGGGATCGAAACTCTCGGGCAAAAACAGCAGCAGCAACGGACCCTTGAACGAGAAAAGCAGTTTTATGAGCAAATGGAGCAGAAGCAGGGGTTGGAGTCTCAGCAAAGGAAGCAAAGCGACCGACAGTAGCCTGGATGCCAGTGAAGGTACTGAACTGCGCGAGACCAACAGCGCCAAGCATGTTCGCAGATTTTCTATTGGCGGTGGAAGGATCAAAGAACCATCTCCGGCTGCTGCGACGATGGAGAACCAAGGGGGCACCGCTGTGGCAAAACCGAGAACGTCAATGCAACCACTGATCGAGCACGTGTACTCCGACAGACCCTCTTACGACACAAATGACGAGCTTAAGGGCGATATCACGATACAGGAATCTTCCTACGAGGCAAAGGATGGGTTCAAGGGCGGCGCTAGAATACAGCCACCATCTTACAGTACAAGAGATGAGCCCAAGAGCCGCAGTAGGGGGATGACACCGTCCTCCGGCACCAGAGATGAGCCAATGGGCGGGAGCAGGATGCGTACACCGTCGTTTGGCACGAAGGATGAGCCCAGAGGCAGAGGCCTCATGCGGACTCCATTCTTCGGCACGAGGAATGAGTCTAGGAGCGGCGGCATGATACAGACACCATCTTACGGCACGAGAGACGAGCCCGAATACCGACCAACACCACCACCAAAGGCGCCCGGCTACCGACCAAAGGGGCCAGGGCACTATCAGAGTGCCAGTGTGGGTGGAAGTGTCAGACCATCCGGCAAAGGACCAGCACTTTATCGAAGTCCAAGTGCGGGCGAGAGCGTCTCGGCGTCCAGCAGAGGACCGCCGTCTTATCGAAGTCCCAGTTTGGGTGGGAGCAGCAGCGCATCAGCCAGGGGCCCAGGCCGCTTTCATAGCTCCAGCCTGGGTAGTAAATCGCCAGCGGTTGCACGCGCACTCAGCAGCTCTTGGAGGCTGGAGGAAGAAGAAGACCTTGACAGTGTTGGCGGTGGCACTTTTGGCTCGCCAGAACCTGCGCAGAGCCCAAGCGGAAATCACCGCGGCGATCAGAGCCATGATCACATCGCCTTGCACGTCCGCAAGCCGCCTCCAGCTGGAGTCATACGATATCAGACTTCATTCAATGTCTCATACAGCAAGAACAGTGGGAATATGGACGATAAAGACAGACAGGCGAGACGAGCCGGGTTTATATAGCATAGCACGGAGTTCTAATTCTAACGTTAATGCGAATGACACCTCTTTTATGAGTGTCGAGAAACCTTGTTGCTCGTTTTCGGGGACCGTGTCCATTTTCTACGCACAGAACCCGCTCAAAGTCTGCGCGGGTCGGTGATGATATCGTATCTGTAGTGCGTTCGCCGTTGCGATGTCCTTGTCACCCTTGCGAAAGAGGTGAAATGCCTGTTTTATTGCATGTCCACTTAATTAGAAGCTATATGGGAAACCAAGATCTCACGCATATGCACAGGAACCAACTCGCATGGTCTCGGTGAGTGAGTCATCTCAGCACATGTCCGGGCTCTTCTCTCCGTCATCAGCCGGCATACTCGCTCCGCTTTTCATCATCCTCTTTGAGCGCAGTGTCTCGGCCCAGACAATGCTCTTATTTCACGGTATATGACCGGCGGAAAATCAGGAACAGTCGACCTTCCCGTTCGTGCATGGACTACGAGTATCCTCCAACCCGCAGACGATGATGACGCCGTCTTCTTCTCAACCATCCCACCAAGCCCGGATCCGCATCCGCAACGCCCGCCTAGACACCGACGGCGAAGCCCTCAGCCACGTGTACTTCGCCGGCTTCAGCACCACCGCCATCCACAAGCTGATGTACCCGGGCGGCAGCACGCCAACCCTGCGCGCCAGCTACCTCGCGAAGCTGCGCGGGGAGCTCGCGTCCTCCAAGGAGATGCACGTGATGGTGGCGGAGCTGCTGCCTCCTGCTGCTCAGGATGAGGGTGCGGAACCGGTGGTTGTGGCGCTCGCCAAGTGGAGGCTTATGCGGGAGTGTGGTGACCGTGCGGATCAGAAGGGAGACTCGTCGGGGGAGAAGCGTGCGCTGGACGGTGAGGTGGACGTGGAGGTGCGGGACGCTTTCATTGGCGCGATTCATAAGGTGAGAGAGAGGGTGCTGGGTAACGAGCCGTATTTGCGTAAGTTCTGTCTGCCCCGAGCGAGGCTCTTGGGGACTTCGATTTTAGTCCTGTCAGTCCTTCGAGTGGCCAACGGAAAGTCTGTCGAAGAGCATCCCATGGTAACTCACAGAGGGTCATGAACCTCTCAGTCTCAGGGCACCACTGCGCTCTGAAGATACACTAATACAGCACAGATCTGCGCACAGTGGTCTGTCACCCTGACTACCGAGGTCTCGGCGCCGCCTCCGCCCTTTTGCAATGGGGTGTCGACCTTGCGGACCGCGAACGTGTACCAGCCTTCCTCGAGGCCTCGCCGAAGGGGTACCACTTATACAAGAAGTTTGGCTTTGAGGATATCGAGATGCTGGACGTGCCGCTGAAGGGAGCTACTCAGAGTCAGGAGTGGGGGCAGGTTCTCAACCCGGATTTCTCTATGAGTGAAACCACGATAATCGCTGACGGTATTGATAGTGCTGATCTTGGTGTTGCTTTGGCGGGTATGAAGCCTGAAGGCTGTTTGAGAGCGCCAATCATGAAGAGGTTGCCAAAGGTATCTTAGGATGGGCTGTAGCGCAAGGCAATGGGGCTTGGTTGATCTTTGCCAGATGATATTGGGTGGGCCGTGGGCTTCTACTGGCCTCGTCGAAGGTCTTGATCTTGCTAGGAGAGCTGGCAGACACTCTGAACTAGGAATGGGCAGCAATTCTTGCGAAGGGAAAGCGGGCTGTTGTCTACAACCAGGAGACACCGGCCCAGGAACCGGACAAAGTGTGGAATAGGTACTGATATGTCTCTGCTGCTTGCAGATGGGGCTGGCATCTTGTTAGATATGGCACTGTTGCATAACAAGCCATCCATGGATGACTTCTACCACGGATTTCAGTTGCTGCCCCAATGGTCACACATGGGGATGACGGCGTCTGGAGATGTTTTCCTAGGCTATTCAGTAATTCCCCACTGAGTACTAAGTAGCTGCGCGTTCCGCAAGAGAAAGACTCTGGACCTGAAGGCTGGCGGGAAGTGGAGAATCTGCCGAAAACCTCGAGAAAAGGCTTTGAAGTCATTAGCAGAAAGGCACCCTGGCGGAAAAATGATAGAATTTGTGGCTGTGGACCTATGTGGTGGTATAGCAATCCGGGGGTCCAAGACCCTAAGACGAATTTACCTGCGAGAACGGTACATCATACCGCCTCGCATTTAAGAAAGAAGCCGCCAGTATCTGTCTGCGGGAATCTGGGTCTGAGGTACTATGTAGCTAGGCTACCCGAGCAGGATTGTCACCCAAAACTGCAGACCATCTGTCTCGCCAATCCTGACCCTTGTGGGCGCTTTCCCTCGCGCTGCGTGTTGAGCTGCTTGATGTTTGCCTCCACCTCCTCCAGATACGCCTTGGCCCACCTCAACACTTCCACCTCCTTTGACAACATCTCCAATTTGTCTACCTCATCCTCACTGTCCTCGCTCTCCCCCTCGCTCTCCTCCCCGCTCTTCTCCCCGCTCTTCTCCTCGCTCTCCTCCCCGCTGAGGTGGCACCCTTCCGCCTTGCTGAAGTGCTGAGTTGCAGGACACTGGCGTTGCTCGCGGGCCCGTTCGTATAATCTCTCGTACCGTGCCAGATGCTTCTTCACTAGGGCCAACGTGGCCCAGAGCGGAAAGTAGTCGAGCTCGTTGATGTCCAAGTGCGGTTCCATTGGCTCCAAAATACCAAGTCCGTCTTTCACCCAGCATTCGATGTAGCCTGGAAGATTATCAGGGGAGCCTGAGATATAAGCCATCAAGCCGTTGCTTTCCTCTTTTGTCAGTCGTAGTCTCCGGATAATAGTACCAGAACTAGTAAGAGGCTTGTTGCTGAATCCCTGGTAAGACCTCCAAACTCGTGCAGGGCAGTGACGTCCCTTGGCGTACAGTTTCCGTTCGCTCCGACGACTGGGAACATTGATGAGGAAGCATCTGGATCCTGGCGCATCTCGTTCCAAGCTGTCAAAGAAGTACTCTGGCAGTTTTGCTGAGAAATAGCGGAGGGGTGGGCTCTGAGTTGTTCCTGGAACCAATCGCTCCCTCATTCCTTCGAAGAAATCAGGGCTGCAGTTGTGGCCATAGAGGATGGTGTTTTGCGCGGGCCTCAGGTACAAGGTGCCCTGAGACTTTTGAACCCTTGGAATCAAGTTGATGAGTGGTGTGAGTCTGTTCTCTAGTTGCTCTGTGCAGGCTTTGGTCCATCGACGCTCAAGTCTGCTGTTGGAGTCGGTATTACGAGCCCTCGGAAAGGCGGTGCTTGGTTGGTGCTGTGTGTTGGCATTTCCACCAGATGACTGGCCCGCCAGGGCGGAACAGGTTGTGGGCTTATCGGGCAGGTCCACATTCATGCCCTTGGTTGACACTTTGAAAATGTCAAGCTTGGTGGTGTAATGGGCTTGAGCGCACTTTCGAGAGAGCTGGTTGACTAGAAGCAGTGGGCTGATGAGGCTCTTCAGGGGCATGACACGGCGTTGCCACAGGACCAGATACCGTGACTGGTCCTCTTCCTCTAGGGCATGTCGGAAGACCTGCACCTTCAGCTCGCATGGTAGCTTTGGGAAGTCCTCAAGGGTGGTTGCCATTGTAGTTCATTGGTAGAACAGCGAAGGCATCTGATGGTGCACAGAGTCAATATTGTGTGGGCAAAGGGCGGAAGGTGTTATGACACGCACTTACCCAAACTCGACGAGAGGCTCTGCTTGTAGTATCTTGAGGTGTGCTTAAGATTGGGCAGGAGGGTCTATTTCTATGACAAAACGGATTAATATTGGCATTAGTACTCGAGAGTCTGAACGGGATTGTGGGAGAAGGGAAGGCTTACTGAGCAAACAGGACTTCTATCAACTCTTGCCAGCGCTGGAAGTAGTGACTGCTGTGTGGAAGGATGCTGGCCGCCAAAGAATCGACAAGTGCGACAGGACAATGGAGAACGGAGGAGCTCACCAAGCCGATCAAAGAAAAAGAAAGAGTTGTGGTTTGTGGACACGGGACCTCGAGATTGTACCTACCAAGGCTATGGTGTTGTTGCAGTGCTCCCAGATCGAGAAATCGAGTGAGAGGAAAGTGCTGGCACAGAGAAAGTCGAGAGAGTTGTGGAAACGTGCAGGTGGGTACCAAAAGGGTAGGTAGGGTTCTCGCAGGGTGCCGGGGGCCCATCTTTCTGGGTGCTGGCTTAGGTAAAGCAGTTAGATCGTGAAGTTGAATTTCAAGGAGTAGGTGCAGGCAAGAGGGTAGACCAAACCAGAAGGTACCCCACTTGCTCATGGATCCCAGAAGTGCGGTCGTTGGCAATAAGGATGAAGCATATATTCAACATCAAGCGAAGATACGGCACACTTGCTGCTTGACCGGCGTACACGTATTTGTCCTTCAATACCAGCAATACAAAGCCCAAGCAGATGTTGCCTTCTTGCTACCAGAAATCGCGGAGTGAGAGAGAGTGAGCATTTGGAAACTGTTGGGGCCGTGGCTATGAGTGCGAAGTCGCAGACTCCAAAGTGAAGTCTCCTCATTCAACAATGTTCATCTGTTCACTGGCAGGAAAGGGACATTATAGAAACGGCACGATAAGTTTGGTGGAGGGTACCCTAATTCGCCCATCTTCAAAGGGCTTTTGGAACTTGAAGAGCTCGGATATGACGCCGCGTGTATACTCGATTCGGTACACCAGCTTGGAGGGCGGCCGAGCTTCGAGGAGGCTTGCGATCTGGTGCAGAGGACCCAAGCTGTTGTTGATCCGGGGAGAAGTGTTGCCCGTCTGGCAAAGTTGGAGGAGACCATTGGGGGTCCTGTTCCCGTTGGTACACACTCGAGCCTCACCGACGTTTAGGAGATTCAAATTTCATATGTATTTCGCCAAGTTTCAGCAGGTGCTTGAGCACCGGATTTAGTTGAAACAACCTGGTGCCGGCGTCAAAACTGATTGCGATGAGTCTGATGTGCATTCGTGCCATCACACACTGCTATCCAAGCCCGAAACATGTTCAAAAGGATTGATGGGCCGGGAATTCCGCACTAGATTATGTTCTGACTGAGTGGAGGAAGAAGAGCATTTTAGATACTACCCAGCCTCGGAAGTCTGCCCTTGGGGTTTTGCTGTTTTCGAGCCGCATCATTCACCCACGTTGGAAGAGAAAGCCCATGAACGATGCAGAACATAGGTGCATCGCAGGAGGGAAGTATCACGTGTAAGTATGGCCGCAGATTGGGCCTAGTGGATCTGGCGACATGGTCGATCTTGCCAGATGGAGTGAGCGGTGGGACAGACAGATAGGCGACTACACATTGCGTCCAGGGGCAGAGGAACCACCATCAGACGTGAGAGCAAAGACTAAAAGGTGTATTTGGATGATAGAGATGGAATTGTCTGCCCAGGTGGTTTCAAATTAATCAGATGTAGTCAAAATCAAGATCCAAGTACTTTAGTACTTAGTACTTTGTAGACCCGGCAGCCCGGAACATCCGACGTTTTAAGTGGGGCCCCGAGGTTCGGGCCGGGTGCCGAGCGTAGTGTTCCCGGAACGTTCCGCCAGCCGGCCACTTGCACTTGCACACCCCATCCCTCGGGTCCTGAGATCTTTTAGTCCGATGACATGATCTGCACGCTGTCACAAGCAGGCCACAGGACATTCAGGACCACCTCTTCCATTTCCGCAGTGTGACCGCAGCCGAAGCGCCACATCAAGTTGTTCCAACACGCTTTTGTCACAAGACCAAGGACGCGTCACACTGTCGTCCACGGCGTGCTGTGTGGTGCGGGGTGACAAGGGGTGCTTGCTTGTAGCTGAGGCCGGCGTGCAACGGAACGGAACGTCACGACTCGCCGCGAGACCCCATCCTTGACGTCCTCCGGCGCCGCCGCCGCTCCTCCAACCAGTTTCCGTCATTTGTTGTGCTACATGTGTACTCTACAACGACGACGACAAGTCTCCCTCCTCGTCAGTCACCAGTCACACACACACACACAACACAAGAATGGACCGACTACGAAGTTTGTTGAGCGGCAGCTCCACTGCGAAGACCACCCGCGACGCCAACTCGGACGAGTACGAGCCGTTGCGGACGTCGGGCGACGATGTGGTCGAGGCAGAAGAAGAGGCCGCAAATGGGGCGGCCCAGGGCGAGGACGAGGACGAGGAGCAGGGCGAGACCTACAAGACGGCCCAAGCGCCCTTTTCGTGGTTTGAATACACCATCTTCACCCTTGTTGGTGTAGCGATGCTGTGGGCGTGGTATGGACCATTTTCCCTCTCCTCTCCTCTCCTTCCCACCCAGAGCACTCGCTAACTCGATCTCTCTCCTTCCAGGAACATGTTCCTCGCCGCCTCGCCCTACTTCAACTCGCGCTTCCTCGCGCGCCCCTCCCTCTCGCGCACCTTCCAGTCCTCCGTCCTGACCGTCTCGACCATCACCAACCTGGTCGTGACCCTCCTCCTCAGCAAGCTGCAGCGCACCGCCAACTACGCCAACCGCATCAAGCTCGCCCTCGTCATCAACACCGCCGCCTTTGTCTGCCTGACCGTCTCCACCGCCGCCTTCCGCGACGTCGCGCCCGACCTCTACCTCGCCTTCGTGCTGGCCGACGTGTGCCTGGCCGCCGTGGCCACGGGCCTGTTCCAGAACGGCGCCTTTGCCTTCGCGGCGAGCTTTGGCCGCGGCGAGTATACCCAGGCCGTGATGGTGGGCCAGGCTCTCGCCGGCGTGCTGCCCGCCCTGGCACAAATGCTGTCGGTGCTGGTCGTGCCCTCTACTCCCGAGTCACCACACCCAAACCCAGGCGGCGGAACAAACCCGCCCCAAGGCCTCGACCCCATCAGCCACGCCGCCCTCCTCTACTTCCTCACCGCCGTCCTCGTCTCCCTCCTCACCCTCGCCTCCTTCTTCCCCCTCGCCTCGCGCCACGCCCGCCTAACCACCACCCGCCTCCGCGCCACCACCGCACACCACCACCACCACCCACGAACGACGACGACGACGACGACGCGCACCGTCGTCGGCTTCGGCACGCTCTTCCGCAAGCTGCGCTGGGAGGCCGGGGCCGCGGCGATCTGCTTCGTCGCGACGATTGCCTTCTTCCCCGTCTTCACGAGCAAGATCTTCTCGACGCACCCGCCGCCGCACGCGCGGCTCTTCGACGCCGAGGTGTTCGTGCCGCTGGGCTTCCTGTGCTGGAACAGCGGCGATCTCGTGGGCCGCGTGTGCACCGGCGGGCGCGTCAACGAGGCGGTGCGGCGGCGGCCGGTGTGGCTGTTCTTGTTTGGGTGTGCGCGGTTCTTGGTGCTGCCGCTGTACCTGATGTGCAATCTGCACGGGAACGGGGCGGTGGTGCAGAGTGATTTGTTTTATTTGGTGGTGGTCCAGCTGCCTTTTGGGATCACTAATGGCTGGTTGGCGAGTAATGCTATGATGGCCGCGGCGGAGAGTGTCGATGAGGGGGAGAGAGAGGCTGCGGGTGGATTCATGGGGTTGTGTCTTGTAGCTGGATTGGCTCTGGGGAGTCTGATGAGTTTTACCGTTACTGACATTTGAAGCGGAGCGAATGCATATGGCATATTGCATCTTGAATTTTGCATTGGTTTGGCGTTGATGGCATCGATAGAACTGATTTGCTGCGCAGAAATTCACGTACCGTCCTATCTCGACAAGGCTCCGCAACCGTTTCGAGGAGGTGGAGGACTTTCGCAGCTGTCGTAGGATGGCGATTATTGTGAGGATTCGGAATATTGTCTCTTCTTCGAGGAGGAGTCTCAAATGGCTTCCTTTCAGCCTAGCCACAGTCCTGCTCAAGCCTGCTCGCACCATCTGGAACGACATAATATGCCCATGGAGTGACAGTACTGATATTGGGAGTCTGAAAGCAATGCGGAGTGGTATTCAGAAGCTTAGTAGGCTTGTTGCTTAAAGAGCCATGTGCTCATGCGTACTCGGTCTCATGCCACCCGCAGACCCGAGATAGAATCACACATTACTGTCCGGCCTGTTACGCATGACAACTGCGTCATTACCGTGGACCCTGGCTTACCATCCATGTTGGTAATGGCCCTTGTCGTGTTTCTAATTCCACCATCTGCTCGTCCACGCACCCAACACCTCACAGCATCCCCTTCCTCCACGCTTTCTCAGCCAACGTCTCCAACTCAGGCACCTCTACCGGCCCCCTGGCGCCCGACTCCAACGCCTCGACAGCCGCCCTAGCCACCACCTCCGCCTTCAACGGCTTGACTCCAGCCGCGCCGAAGAAGCCGCCAAACACACCGCCCGTCACGCTGTTCATCAGCGCCCCGACGCCCGTCATCGCCGCCATGGGCACCGTGAACATGCGACTTGAGTCATACAAGAACGGCGCCCGCACGAAAATGCCGCGCATGCGCGGGAACCCGCTCGCGATCAAACTCTCGGCCTCGCGCTTGGTGTCGATGTACCGCTTTGGCAGCACGGGCGCGCCGCCCGCAGCAGAGACATACAGAAACGCGTCGGAGCCGGCGTCGTTCGCGACGCGGGCGAGCAGCACGGCCGAGTCGCGGTTCATGTTCTCGTAGGTGAGCTGTTTCTCGGACTCGGGCCTCGTGTAGCTGCTGTCGTCGCGTTCCAGGGGGTTGGGGTTGTTGCGTCCCTTGTCGGGGGAGAAGGCCTTGCGCAGGCCGGCGATGGGGGACTCTTGGCCGGTGATGACGCCCTTGTAGTCGGCCTCGAGGAGGATGCCCATGGAGTGGACGACGTAGTCGGCGTTGGTGAGGAGAGGGGCGTAGGTGGTGGGTTGGAAGATGTCGGCGCGTTCCCAGGTGACTTTGTGGGCCCAGGAGGGGGGTGAAGGGGAGGCGGTTACGTTAGCCCACTTTGGCTCTCCAGAGCGGCTGGAAGGGGGTGTTAGTGGTGTGTCAAAAGAGAGCATGGAGTGAGCGAGATGGACTCGCCTTATGGACGTGACGTCCCAGCCTCGGGCGACGGCATATTTGCATATTCTGGAGCCAAGGAATCCATTGCCTCCACAGACTACGAGCTTTCTTGCTGTGGCTTTAGACATGTTGATAGGGTGAGATGTGAGATGTGTGGTGCGTAAATATTGTAATGAGGACAGGAAATGCTCTGGGCGTCAAATGTATGAAGGGTCTGTATGGCAACGATCTGAGATGAGATGCCGATGAGCACGTATTCCGAGCGCCTTTTTATAGACTGAATATGAGGATGCGGACTCCAGGTATAGTTGTGGGTACGGAGCAAAGGTGTCGCCGATTACTGTGAGAGCTGAACACTGCAGTGAAGGCCCACAAAGAGTTGGTCCACTCGGGTGAGATTCGGTAATCGTTTCGTACAATCGGCCCAGGCAGAACACCTTGGTTCGTTCTGAGGATTCAGATAATTTTGCTGCAGTCAGATTGACCGGAAGATGCGTTTCAAAGGATCTGTGCCATGTGGAGTGTCCATATACGATGTGCGCAGAGGATGTTGGTATTTGATGGTGGTGTGAGGATCTCTTTCTGTCATACCTATGAGATCATGGATTGGGAGCAGGGATGAAAGCTCGCTGGCCTGCAAGCAGGGGTACTTTGTACTACGACGGTCAGGGTACAGGGGTGGATGCACATGCAGGGACTGTTCGCACCCCATGCTGCAGGAGCCTAGGTACCTCATACTTGCAGTAGGGCAGACAGCACCAAATCGAATACCTAGGTACCTACAGTACTGTACTCTGTACTAGAAAAGGCAAAGGGATTGTCCTTTGGGAAAGTGAAGTGAACCAGATGGGTCTTTCATCCCTAGTAGTTGAGGTGCTATAAGATGAAAGTAGATCAGGCTGTCCAATAGAGTGGTAGGTGAACAGCGCCCACTATACTTCATACTTCCATGCTACAGAATGCTAAGTTTCCATTCACCCACATACCTAGGTACTTAGTAGGTATGAAGCAATCGAGGAACCAAGTGCATGCAGCCCTCGATTTAGCAGACTACGCAGTCTGAAAAGGAAAAACTGCCTCTCTGAGTGCTGCATTGGCTAAATTTGAAAAGGCACAAGTACTTGTACATGCCCCACTGTCTAGAGGGTCTAGGTGGGTGGGGTCCGTGTGGATTCTACTTTTCACTCCTGTTTGGACGTGACGCGATTGCAGCAAAGATGACTTGCCATGTGCATCGTCCAAAACAAAACTCTCTTTTCTTGGGTGTTGATCATAATTGTGATAGCTTCACTTGCTGTCTCCTTTTGTTCCCCCCTTGAGTACTTATTTCTTAGTGAAAACACCAACAAGAGCAAACATAGCACCCAAGACAACCCTACCTTGGTACCAGCACCACCCTATTTCCGCTCCCGCCCCTCCAACGCGGCACGGCAGCCCCCCCACCCCCCTCCAAATAGGGCAGTAACACACGCGGCAGGAAGTACCACGCAGCGCCGCAGCTGAGAATCCGGTTAGCCCTGCTAGTGCTAGGGGCCCCTATAAGAAACTCGCCCGCCGCCTCTTCTCCTCCGAACCATGTCTCGACAACGAAAATCCCAAACCTCGGCCCAACTCGCCAGCATCATGGCCCCCAACAGCAACGGAAAGCGCGTCAAGGGCATCCAGGTCTCGCGGCCCTTCGTCTACGGCACCACCGCGCGCCCCTTCGATCCCGTCAAGAATCCAAAGCCCGACGGCGTGCCCGACAACCACACCCACTCCTGGACCGCCTTCCTCAAGGGCGTCGACGACACCGACATCACCTACTGGCTCAAGCGCGTCCAGTTCAAGCTGCACGACTCCTACAAAGACGGGCCCAGGATGATTGAGGGCGAGTACGGCAAGCCCTTTGTCATCAACGAGACCGGCTGGGGCGAGTTCGAGATCGCCATCAAGATGCACTACGTCCACGACTCGGGCGAGAAGCCGCACACCGTCTACCACAACCTCAAGCTGCACGCCTACGGCACCGAGGACGAGCGCAAGCTGCAGGTCGACAACGGCGAGATCCGCAGCTGGGTCTACGAGGAGCAGATCTTCAACGAGCCCTACGAGCACTTCTTTGACATCCTCACCACCGGCGCCATCCCCCCGAGCGATCCGAACTTCACCGCCCCGGCACCGGGTGGAAAAAAGGGCAGCGGTAAGGGCAAGGCCGCCGCTGGAAAGCCCGGAGATGTCCAACCCAAGAGGTCCGAGGGCGGCGTCCTCGAGCGAAGCGCCATGATCCCCATGAAGTCTACCCCCGACTCCCCCTTCAGCATAGAGGCTGAGAAGTTGGAACTCAAGATGCTCAGTGACGCCGCGGCAAAGGTCAGGGAGATGCTCAAGGAGGAGGAGGAGGAGAAGAAGCAACTGTTGGCCCGCCTACAAGAGTTGAAGGATGACAGGGTGGCAGAAGAAGCGGCCTAGAAGGCTGCCCACCCGGGAGCGCAAGTGCCTGATAGCATGAGCGTTCAAGATCCATTCAAGAAACGACGTGGCGGACGGAGCGGGAGGCATTGATTGCACTGGCATCATGCCATCAATTTCTGTTTTCTGGAACACCGCATCCAATCATCGCAACAATACTGCTGCTTCTGACTCCAGAAGGGGACTGAGTCGCGCTGCTTCACGAAAAGACCAGTGCAGAAGAGGAGCATACTTAGGTGTGGACTTGGTCGTCGGTCGAGCATATACGGCGCCGCATACCTCCATTTTGCCGGCCTTGCAGTCGTACTTACCATCGAACATGGTTATGGTGGTGGCATGAGCTATCATTGTTGGGATGTCACCTGCCATGGAGACGAGCCGAGCTGTTGCATTCAAGTCCACAAGGCTTGTCTTGTTGGAGGGACAAGGGCGAGATCAGCACAAAAGATGATCTCATGGCTAGCAAACTCTCACCTTGAACACAAGACGGGAGAAGCCTTACTGAGCTGCTTGCTCAGAGGTGTTTGAGGCAGGTGAGAGGCAGCACATCTGAAATCAGAGACAGAGCATACTTGAGGATGGCTCCTGCCCATAAGATACTTGGGCATCTAGAATGAGCAGGAACTGATACGTCAGCGGTTCCACGCGAGATATGGGATAAAAGCTTGACTTCTTCAAAACAAACACCCACTATTCACTCATAGCAGTCAGTAAACCATCCCATTCTTTTCCGCTATCGCAAAGGTCACAGAATATCTACAACTCGTGGCTCCAGTCATCATTCTCGGCCTCGAGCCTTACAATCATTTCATTTGTGCGATCGATACCATTATCAAAACACTTACGCCCGACCCCAGCAAGCTTAATCGACCACCATCTCGCCCTCGCCTTGAACCATTCTACCGAGCAACTGCCCACCCACTATGACGACCGCCAGGCCGAAAACTCCCCCGGGAAAGGCTCAAGCGTCGCTGCCGCCACAGCCGTCAGAACGTTTGCCAGGGCTCTACTGCTCCGTCGCAGAATGTCCACATTCTACCATCCGCTTTTGCAACGGCGCCACCTGGTACTGCCACATGAAGGAGGAGCATGCACCCTGGCCTGACCGGTCGCCGCGTTACTTCTGTCCCTTTGAATGCCCAGCCCGCAACTACGGCTTCCGATACGAGACATTCTTCCACGACCACATGCGGGAGTGCCATCTTTTCTTCATGGTACACGCATCGCGAATAGAGGGAGTCCTGGGTATGGGTGGGGAACCGTGCTCCTGGGATTCACGTTTCCCCAACCTTGACCGCATTCTCGCCCGTGGGAGGCCAGCCACTGATCCACCGCCGGCATCACCATTCATTTTCAGAGTTCGCGACGCTGACATACTGTATCCCCATCCCCAAAATTACCCGCGGTGCAAAGAGAAACTCGAAAAGCTGTGGCGACAATTCAAAAAGTGCTCAGACGGCTCGTCGAGGCAGCTAAAGGCAGCAACGAATCTGGTGAATTTCAGCGCTCAGCTCACAAAGCTTGTCGAACAACAGCAGCCCGATGGTCTTCAGTTCATGGCGGTGCGACGTGCATACCGCTCCATCGATGCTTGGATGCGAGATTTTCATCACAAGTATATATGGATGTCCAAAGTACGGTTAAGACGTCGGGTACCCCGTGACCTGGTGTTCCATCAAGCCCACATCTACTTTCCTGCCTTGCCTGGTCCGCCGCCTTTCCCTCACGAATTAAAGTTGATTCTGCCCTCTCCCGCCCAGACTCTTTCGGCCCCTGTCCCTCTTCCTCAACCTGCGCAGAGCGAGGACGCAGAGTCGGCAGATGTTCACATGCGAGGCGGAACTGGAGACTTTGCTGAACTGGACGATTTGCTCAACTCGGGCACTGCTCAGAGCTCAATCGAGACCGACCCTCTTCTGCGACGCCCATCGGATGCCACTGTTCCAAGCGCGCCACCAGGGGAAGCATTACAATCGGTCCCACACGCTGGCACCTCGCGATGGCTTTCAAACGGACAAGTCACAGCAGCCGATCCGTCTTTGGGCACGAATGAGACCAGGCCTGTCGGCCCCTCGGCCGAGACAGGCACGGTTTCCTCAGTGGCCACAATCTACGCTAACCTCTCGACGCCCGATTCCCCGGTGCTGAGCCCACCGCCATTGTTTGATCGCAGGCCACATCTTTCCGCTCCGCAACAGGAATTAGTCCCACCGCCCACGCCTCGTCCTCGGTATGTCTCGCCTGCGAGTCTCCCGAGCCAAACAGACTATCCGTTGGTGCCTCCGGCGCCACCAGGACCTATGACTGGAGGCCGAAATGGTCCCCCCGTGGATTCACTGCAAGTATACAGAAATGATCTTGATCGTGCGACACTTGCACTTGAACGATTGAGACGTGTACTTGATGTGGCAATCCAGACCAGGAATCGCCATGAAGCTGCAACTCAATCCAATAATCAGATGAGATCCAGAAATGAAGTTGAAGCTACGGTCCGACTTGCAGTTGAGAGAGAAGCCGTTCTTCAGAATCTCATCAGCGAAATGACAAGAGTCCGGACCCCACCCAGGCAGCGCTCCCGCACTCCTCCCTCACAGAACCCCCCTCGCCGGCGCTCTCCCTATCCTCGCCCACTACGGGACGCCCTTCTCCAGCCTCCGAGCCCTCAACCACAACGAAACCCTCTTCGCCAGCGCTCTCCCGATCCTCGCCCGCTACGGGACGCCCTTCTCCAGCCTCCGAGTCCTCAACCACAACGGAACTCCCGGCGCCGGCGGTCGTTCAGTCCTCGCCCACGACGGACGCCTGCGCGATTTTTCGACGCTTTTTCTAGGCCGCTCGTGGACCAGCCTGCATCCACCGTACCCACACGCGCGACGGCGCTGCGGCTAGTCCGGGAGGAACAGAGACGTCGTGCGCTGCGGTGGCAGGCGGCCGCGGAAAGAGCATACATTGCTGCTGCACAGAGGCAGGCGCCGTTCCGGATGGATTCCGTGTTTTGATGTGGTTGTGGCTCTGTACTGTATGGGACGCTTTTGGTTTTTAATGGAGATGGGAGAGACACAACGTGCCATGAGTATGTGACGGTAGAAACGGGGCTTCGGAGTTGGACACGAAACGAGGGAATTTGTGAAGAAGGCAGAGCGTCAGTCACATTCAGAGATGCCATGAGTGAGATTTCTGCAGTAGCAGGGCGCCATGGAAAGAAACATCCCAGTAAGCGGGCGGAAGGAAGGAGACTCAGGATTACTTGTGTAACCAATGCGTCGTCGCATGATGGACGGACGGGCTATGGGCTCGTACCAGCGCAGCGATTAGCGAAATGTCCTCTTGATTTTGTTTGCGTTTACAACAACAGTTTGCGCGCAGTAATCGAAGCAATTTTCAATGTCATCGTGTTCCACACCTACTCAGCTGCAAAAAGACTCTCCTACGTAGGCAAACGTGCAGTGGGGCGCATGTACAGCACATCGCCAGAGTCAAGACCACTCACTCACTCAGGCCTTCCCTCGCCTCTGCTGCTGCTTCTCGAAGGCACATCAGACTAGATATCAACATGACGAAGCACCAAGTTATACGCCTCCAAGATCGAGGTATCATTGGTTGTTTGTATTTTGTTTGTTTGTTGTAGAGTAGAGGTGGGAGTCACATCATTAAACGGAACGTCCCAGCTTTTCGACCACCAACAGCCCCCCCCCCCCCAGCAGTGGCCAAAGCAGACGATCGCTGTCTCCAATTTCCAAATCAAAAGTCCACACTTGTCTTTCTCTCCTCTTTCACCCTGAAATTCCCACAGACCGCGGCCCCATCCCATGCCGGCCTGCTCCACCTCGTGCGTGCGTGCGTGCGCGCCGCCGCCGTCCATCTTCTGATCTGTTTGACAAAGGAAAATGTATCTCGTTCTGAGAGTTGGGAAAGGGAGTCTCTTGTATAGTGAAGGGAAGAAAAAAAAAAGCAAAGAAGCAAAAGGGTGACCGCCGGTCAGGGTGGTGATGATGCTCAATGCAGAGGTGCTGAGTGCTTTGCTCCCGTTCTTTGGTGCCCAATGCAATGCAGGCATGTCGTCTTCTCGTGCCTCCCCCTTCCTGGTGATATATACCCAAAGTCGAAAATCCCCGCCAGTTTTTTTGAATGAATTGGTTCTACCCCGATGAACCTGAACGCCATGCAGAAAAGTATCCGAATCAAAAATTACCCTTCCGCTGGAATGGGATGGGGATGGTTCACCCGGGGTATAACGCCGAATAGAAAATGTACATCACGCCCCTTTCGCTAAACAAAAGAAATGTTCGTTCCGTTCCTCTCGATTTCACTCTGTGTTCATTGCGCCTCGTATGCGGGAGGAGGCATGTCTTCGCGGTCCTCCCACATGCCTGGATTCCTTCGCTTCTCGTCATACACTCGCCGAGCAATCTCGCCTGCCATTTTCTGGATCCAGGCTTGCTCGAAAATGACGGATGGTGTTTCCGACGGTGGCCCTCTGCGTGGTGAGAATTCAAAGGGCGTCTTGGCGTCAGCGGGGGCCTTGCCCTTCTCCGAAGTCTGACTTTGGATCATGTACCCCGGAACTTGTTCGGGCTGCTTCTCAGCCGTCTTGGACTTCACTTCTGCACTGTACAGCTCAGACTTCAACGCAGGACGGCCCGCGGCAGCAGGAATGTCGTCGAACCGGACTTTGGCGGGTGACAAAGGCTCATACTCATCAGGCTCTTCAGGAATGGCGGTGGTCATCAGAGGCTCTGAGAGAGGCGCATCCATGGACGCGGTGTCGGTGATGGTGTCGCTGGCGGCACTCACTGGCGCACTAGCGGACACATCTTCTGATGTCTTGCGTCTCAAATTCACCACACGGGTCTTCTTTTTGCGACCAGCGTGTGATCTCGAGTTCCTCCCAGAGCCAAGTGAAAGACCAGTGGTGGCCGAGTGCAAGCTGACCAAGGACGGTCGTGACGGCGGCATGTAACCCTGATCAGCACTGCTCGTGTCTGAAAATGTGTATGTCGTCGAGTTGCCCTGGAAAGAGTGGGCCTTGGTCAGGCCCGGCGTTGCTAGTGGTGTGTTGACCACGTCGGGCTTTTCCTGGGAGCCCGCTCGGAACACCACGTCACGCAGTGATGGCGTGAATAAGGACATAGTCCGGTTGCAGTCGTTTAATGACGCCAGCCTGATGAGATTCTTCTGAGAGAACAGCGTCTGCTGCACATCAGGGCCACCATTGAGCGAGAAGCTCGATATCTCGCTGGGGTCCAGGAGATTGCCATGCGCATCGACCGGATCCTGTGGAGGGCTCGCAAAAGGGTCGACAGCAGGCTCGCTGGATTCGGGATTGGCTTCATCCTCCCGGGGTTGCTGGTCAGGGCACCACAGGCGCAATGACAAGCGGTGGATGATAGCCGGCAGCTCATCCATCATCAAATCCCGCAGTTTCCCCTCGATGGTCTTCTGGAGATAGTCCCTAACGAACTGAATAGAGTCAAAGGTCGACGAGACCTTGAGTGACTCGAGAGGGTCATTTCGGAAGACGATGGTAAGACCCTTTTGCTTTGAGAAGACCACGATGATGAAGGCGGACAGCTTGATGTCGGACAGTGTCAACGACAGAGGGATCGTCATGCCCGAGGCCGCAGCCAAAGGTTGTGGAGATGTGAAGCTTGGCTTTGAATGCAAGTAAGTGTTCAGGGGGTTCGCCTGTTCGTTGAAGTTAGCTTTGTCTAAAGTGCCATCACCCTGTCCTGCCACGATCACCAGGGAACGAAACGCGCATCCCTGGCCAGTCATCTCCGTGTGTCAATGCAGCACGCGTGGGTCCTGCGCCAATCCTGTTCTCTCAACTGTGAGAAGAGTCATCGACAGCCAACGGTCGAGTCGCTGGACACGAGCGAGGGGGGGAAAAGACACTGCCACAGCCAGGAATTGCACTTTGCAATAGCAAACAGGGCGCTTTGAGTATCGCAGTGTTGCTGCACTCCGTGAGGTGCGCGCTGGCGAACCCTTGATCGGAGAAGTTCCGGCTTTCCCCTCTCGCTTGCCGCCTCTGGTTATGATATAGGAAGCAATAGTGATAAGACGATTTTTGACCCGACACTTGTGGGAGTCAATTGTTTGGACGATCTTCGCCCAGCAGCCAGTAGCAGCCAAAGGTTTCATCGGGCATGACAGAAAAATGTCTCGAAGAGAATTGGGAGGGTTTGATGGTCGGGCGGGAAATATCGGGGCGGCGGGGCCTTGGCTCTGGCGCGAAGTGATGGCAGCCAGCCAAAAGCACCTTGATAGCAGCGACAGTAGGGATGGATGAGGGCATCGCCATCATCACGTACCTGTACTTTTGTCCGTAGGGTCAAGAAGGCATCGCCGCTATAGCACATCTTGAAGATGCCCCGGAAGCGGTCCTCAGCCAGATCGCCTATCTCCAGTATTTCCAGCTCCGGGGGCACGGAGCCCAGGTTGAGCTCTGTGACGAGGATGTCATCGACAATGATGGGGGGTTTCGGGGTCTTGTTGAGGGCGGTGGTGAGCAAGTCGCGGGCGCGTTGGTAA
This sequence comes from Ophiognomonia clavigignenti-juglandacearum, assembly GCA_003671545.1. Taxonomy (NCBI): domain Eukaryota; kingdom Fungi; phylum Ascomycota; class Sordariomycetes; order Diaporthales; family Gnomoniaceae; genus Ophiognomonia; species Ophiognomonia clavigignenti-juglandacearum. The sequence goes on along the minus strand of PYFS01001583.1, from coordinate 212,647 downwards.
AAGTCCTCGTCGGCCGTCAAAGGCGACCAGTTGAAGTTGAAGGCCATCGCGCGGGGGCGTGTTTAGAGATGTGCCGTCATGGCAGTTGGTGGGGAGAGGGAGAGGGAGAGGAAAGATTGTTTGACGAGTATGACAGCCTGTGATAATTTGGCAGGTTTGCTCGCGTCTGATTCGGTGTCGGGGTCGGTGGTTATGCGTGATGGTGGTGGTGGTGTGCAAGCTTAGTGAGCTGCCGGGCGTCGGGTCGCGGGTCGCGGGTCGCGGGTTCTCGTCGGGCAAGCAGATTGCTAAGATGGTGGAATAAGATGCAGTAATCGCAAGTCTGTTGCCGGTACTCGAAAAGCGAGTATCGGGTCGCTGGAGGAATTTGGTATGAGGTCGTTAGGAAGATCGCTAGGTAGAGACGCTGGTTGGTGGGTTGAATCGGAGAAGGAGGAAGGTGGGTGGTGGGTGATGTGTGGTGGTGAAGGTGCAAGAAAGCAGGACTGAAGGCCCGAGTAAGTAAGCAGCAGCAAAAAAAAAACAATGACGGAAACCGGAAGCACGGGCCAGCAAAGTCCTGCTCCAAAAGTGGAGTTCCAGGGCTGTTTTTGCAGGCGCTTTCCCATGCAGCGCATGACAGAAGGGCGTTTAGTGCCCCGTGCACCGGCAGCGATGAACCCAGGCTTCTGACGGACAGGGGGCAGGGGGCAGGGCCTGAGATGTTTTACAATTAGCCGTTTGCAGGCCATTATCATGTGTCAAAATATTTCACTTGTTTGCAGAAATTTTCGAGCTGTATCATGTGAGTATATATCCTTTTGGATGAGTATATCATCAATGGAGCTATTGATATGACAAGTACTCTGTAGGATACTGCAGCACTCTGCAGCCTTTCACAGCCGTCCAAGAGGCCCTCCCCCCCCCCTGCCCTGCCCGCAAGAACAGCCGGGGAAAGACGGAAATTGGGGTGACATCAGATGTTTCCAAGGTTGTGTGCAGCATCTGGGGGCATTTTCAAAGACTCTGATGACTGACAGACTTGGGTAAACAACCAACGGTCCAATCAAAAAGAAGTGACTGGTCCAACGGCGCGATGCTGAGTATAGTTAGAGTGACCTACCTATGTACATCATGATCACGCACTCCTCCATCCTGTCAAAATCACATGTCGGATCATGCACAACATTCTTGCTCAGCCTCCCCGACAGTCACGAAAGGGGACATCTGGACCTGCAGCAATTTCCTCAACTCGTATCTTGGATCTTGCGAACTTGCAAACTTGCAATATCCCCGTTCGAGACCCTTTTGGTTACAAATACCTATGGAAGATCAAGAGTCTTGATGTTGATGATGATGATGATGATGATGATATTCATAATCTTTGAGTACTTAGGCAGGTATTCTGTGTACGGTCTCATGCAGAATTAGGTACCTAGGTAGGTACCTAGGTAGGTACCTAGGTAAGCACAGGAGAGTTCAACCAACACGATACTTCCACTCTACCTAGGTACTCTACCTACAACTCATATGCCAAATATATTACACCACCAAAGTACCATAACCTCAACTCGGTCAGTGACCTCGTTTTGCTCGAATCAGTGCAGACCAACCACCATGTCCGGCCCACCAACTCAATACTGAGTATTTACCTAGGTCCTACCTACTTCCGCATCTTTCTCCATCCGACCCGAGTCTACTTCACCTTACACTACTGTGTTCCCTTCCGCTTCGCTAGTCTTCCGCCCTCCTCCTCCTCCTCTCTCTCCTCTCCTCTTCTCTCCTGGATCACCACTTGGGATTTGCTAACCGGCCTGTTCACAAATTCAAAATCACCACACTGAAACCACAGCAGCTGAAATAGAGCCCACAACAAAAGTGCTTCCTTCCCTTTCCTCCACTCATGTCAGCCTAAGCATCAAAGAAGAGCCGACGAGCAGGCTCCCACCTCCGGATGGGGACACTCCTCCCTTACCAACCACCCCAAGAATGGCGACCTCCAGCGCCCTGGACCAAATCCCCGCCACCGCCACCTGCACCTTCGTCGGCGAGGGCCGCGCCAACATAGTCTTCACCCTCTCCGTCGACGACAACAACAACGACGGCCGCCGCCAGCCTCTCTTCCCCGGCCAACTGCTCCGCCTGCCCAAGCTCAACGCCGCCAGCAAGGCCATCCCCTACCGCCACCTGCAGCACTACTGGGAGACCGCCATCAAGCCCCTCTTCGCCCCGACAGAGCTCGTCCAGCAGCGCCTCGTCCGCCTGCCCCGTGACAAGGCCTTCTACGCCCGTCTGAACGCCCAGCTCCGCGCCCTCGATGCCTCCGGCACGCGACGGCCCGATTTCATCGGGCACACCGTCAGCGAGGATGACGACGACGACGACGACGACGACCAGCAAATCGGCATGCTGGTCGAGGACATGCGCAGCCGCACCAACAAGGACGGAACCGACGACGACGACGACGACGACACGCTGCTGCTGCTGCGCATGCACGAAATCAAGCCGAAATGGCTGCACCAGTCGCCCCGCGCGCCCCCCGGCGCCCAGCAGTGCCGCAACTGCGCTCGCGAGGTCTGGCGCAACATGCAGAACGCGACGCGCAAGCCCGTCTTCTGCCCGCTGAACCTCGTGCGCGCCGCCGATTTTCCAGGCGACGAGACCGTGGCGCGGGATGTGGCGCGGGAGTTGACCCGGTGCTTTGGCAGCGGCAGCGGCGGCGAGAGCGGCGATGGTGACGGCGATGGTGACGACAACGCCGGAGGCGGGAACGGAGGAAAGAAGAGGAAGGAAGAGGGCATGACGGAGGCCGAGGCGGGGAATCTGGCGCGGTGGCTGCGCGGGTGCGCGCTGTTCCAGCGGCTGCGGCGGATCCAGTGGGACCACGACCACTGCGCAGACGTGGCCGACGACGGCGCGTGGGCGCTGGCCATGACGCTGCGGGACTGCAGCCTGTTTGTGCTGGTGCCCGGCACGCCGGACGCGGAGCCCGCCCGGGTGGTGGCGAAGCTGGGCGACACGGACATGAAGAACTTTGCCGTCAAGAAGGACTACTGGATGCAGATGGAAAGGGAGTTCCACGACAGTGGCGTGTACTGGAACACGAACCAGCTGGCGCTGAGCCTGACGGCTTGCCAGCTGCCTTTCTACCGGGATCGCATGAGCGGCGACGGCAAGGGGGACTCGGAGTTGCGGCGGTATTATCCCGCTTAAATCCCATGAGCTTCTGCATCGTCTTGCCATCATCATTTGGTTTGGATGGCCTAGTTCGACCGCAGATGCAGGCGGCGTGGGAAGGTTTTGGATGGCTATGGGCATCTTTTACAGCGCTGCATTTGGCAAGCTGCCTCACGGCATAATAGAATAATGTGCAATGGACTGTCCCCTTGTAGAAGACAGATACGACAGAAGGGACTACGTCAGGCGCTGGACGGCGGAGCGTTCCTCTGTCAAACGTGAAGAGACTGCCCAGGTCGACACAGCCTCTACCAGTAAATGGCATGCTAATCGTCACAAAGGCATGAAGTCAGGAGACCAACGAATCAATAGGGGAAAGACCCTCCCTGGTATCAGTCTGAGTTCGTCACAAGCTGTAGCCTTATCTCCCATCCCGGGTCCAAACGCCGTAAACTAATGCATAATGCACAAGGAGCTGCCTCTTCCCAACTGCGCCCATCCACCCGTTCAGATCTGCGTACCACGCTCGAAACTGTCCCTGATATCGGCGGTATACTTGTTGTAGAAGCGTGACAACTTCTGGTTGAATTGCTCTGCGTGAGACCGTTAGCACCAGCCCGCCAGTATGGCCTTTGTGGGGGAGAAAGCAGGACTTACTGTTCTTGTCGTTGATGTACGTGACATCCCCACCGTCATCGCCATTCCTCGCCAGCCTCTCCCGCCTCTTCTTGGCCGTGATCTCATCATTCTTCTTCATCTCGCCCACCAGCCGGTCCACTGCCGCCTTGTCAGGCTTGCTGTCAGCAAAGGCGGAGATCAAATCCCGCCCGCCGCCACCGCCGGTCCCGGAAAAGGTCCCGTGGCGATCGACAGCCAGCACCTCGCCATCTTCCGTCTCGACGACTTCCAGCGTGCCCCGCGCAATAGCCTGCTCAATGTCGGCCGTCTTCCTCTTCTGGTGCCGCTCCAGATCCGGCTCGCCCATGTTGCGCAGCTGGCGCTCGTAGACCTTCGCAGCCTCGGCGGCAAAGTCCTGGAAGGCGTTGTTGTCACGGTGGGCGGCCCGCTCCTTGACGCGCTCCTGCCACTTCTCGTCCTGCTCGGTGGTGTAGTCCCACGCGCGCATGCGCTCAAAGTCGCCGCCCGCGTCCTCGATGTCTGCCTTGGCCAGTTTGACGTTGGCGATGCCCGACTTGCGCTGCAGGGCGCTGAGCTGGGCGGTGTCGTGTTTGAGGCGGTGGGCTTCGGTTTGCGCTGCGGTGAGGTTGGCGGCGGAGGAGGCCTTGGAGCGATTTCGGAGGGCTTGCAGTTTGGCGAAGCGATCTGACATGGCGATGGCGGGTGCGGCAGGTGCTGGCGCTGGTGATGGTGATGGTGATGGTGCTGAGATCGGTTTGGTGGAGGAGGAAGGTTCGGAGATGAGGTCTTGCGACGGGGTGGTTTCTGGCTCTTGGACTGCTGGCTCCGGGACTAGGGGCTCTGATTCGGTGACTACTGACGCTTCAGGGGTCTCTGCTGGCGCGGGTTGCTCCTCTGCGACGGGCGCGGATGGCTCCTCTTGTGGTTCTGTTGTCTTGGTTACGACATGATCCTTTGCTGCGCCTTTGGCCTTGGCGGCAGTCTTTCTCTTCTTTGCGGGAGGCATCGTTGATGATGGTTTCAGGTGAGTCGGTGGATACTATCTCGGTGTAAGAGTATTGGATGACTTGGCGGTGCGTTATGTTGATTGGAAAGGGTATCGTTTTGGTGGTGGTGGTGGTGGTGGTGGTGGTTGTTTAAGCAAGCAATACGGGTAAAGTTGGCGGGCATGTACCAGGAAGTTGAGTTGACCGTTGACGATTGCAGTGCACCGCCACCCTCGGGGAAGGTGAGTGTGGCTGATGCTGCATTGTGGCTCATCCCTGTCACTTCGTACCCCTCGAGCTCGAGTCTAGACTACAACTCTTCATCTCATCCCAACCTCACCAAATCTCAACGGAATTTCAAGTCGCATCCCACAATGGCTTGTCATCTCGATTGCGTGCATATTCGGCAATAAACCTTACTCTCATTTTGCGCATTGAGCGATTGTTTCTCTTCACAAAATGCTATTTACCGTTGACTTCACCCGCAGCGAACCTTAGCACGGACCACTTCCCGTGAGTCGCGTGAGAACAACCCACTCTTTCTTTCGGCTGGAGGATCAGAGCGGAGACATGCGACGGCTCGCAAGGCCCACTGGCCTATCTCGAGGATACACTCACCAACAGCAACAACACCAACCCCATCAGGAACACGAACAGCAGCATCAGCGGCAGCAACAACGGCGATACGCTCGCCAGCGAAGGAGTCTCCCCCAGCATCCGTACCACACCCCCACTCTCTCCAGCTATCCCTACGCCTCCCTCATCTCCCGTGGTAAAGCGCCAAAGCATCCAGAACGTGTCTTCGAGCTGCCCAACCATGTACTGGATCTCGACGCCGAGGACAGCCCGCGTGTGCGGCCCTATGATGCAGACAAAGATGGCCCACTGCAAAACTCCAAATGGGGCCATGACCCTGTTGTTGCAGACATCAAGAAGGAAGCAAGAGCCCTGAAGGCTACCCTGGACGAGCACAAAAGGATCATAGAAATACATAAAACACGGCCCTTCATGCGGCAGCATCTCACAGATCACACCGTCATGGCCGTCGCCCTTCTATTCGGATCCGTCCCCTCCGGCAGCCAAGACCCCCGTCTGGACCACCTACACGAGGAGCTCGACTTTGCCGCCGTGCCCAAGCTTCCTACCATCCGCTCACAGCCAAACAAAATCATTCCCTTTATGCTTCACCGCCAGCGGCAGGTCCGTGCCGCACTGACAGACCCCGACAACGAAACAGCCTTCCGAGCCCAAGTGAACAGCTGCAATACATTAAGTGTGCTGAGCAAGCTTGCCTCGCGCATGGACAGGCCCGGCTCTGGGTTCGACGTCAGCGAAGCTGCCATCGATCATGTTCACCGTCGACTGCTGTTCTTCCTACGCACCGGTAGCGAATGGGCGACCCCGGACAAGGTGCTCAAGTTTGTCAACAACGTCACCATCAGGCGGCTCTCCTTCAACAAGAGGCTCAACCGGACCATGACTCTGTTCGGCCTGCAACTGGCGTCCCATCTCGGCCTTCTCTCTTCTATCATGCAGTATCTCCAGATTTCTCTGTTCTTGGGCTTCATCACAGACCAAGCGGAGGGGCTCTCCCGTACACGCTCTGAAGTGGGAAATGCTATTCTCGCTGCTCTGCAACGCGGGGAAGGCACATCGAGGGGGACGCGCCAACAGATCTTCACTCTGCTGACTGGTCGAGGGCCGGACACGCTGGCTCCGCAACCATGTCTCTTCGGTCTGGACTCAGGCCAATATGAGCAAAGCCTCGAGATGCGCAAGCTATATGTCGCTCTGCTAGGTGAGCTGGGTGCCTTGCGGATGTTGGTGCACCACTGGCGGCGACAGGATAAGGAAGGGCTGGCAAAGCAAGGGGATGCCGATGGCAACAATGAGGTCTTTGCGAAAGCCTTCTTGCGCTGTGCACAGGTGCTGGGCAATGTCGAAGACGAGGGGATGGGTGTGGCCTTGAGCACGGCGACTGGCGCTATTGTGCAGGACGCCGCACTGGACTGGCAGAATATCAATGTCGTGGACGCCTTCCATTCTCAGAGAGGGTCCAAGATACCAGATCCAGAGTTGAGCGCCTTGGAGGCGGTTCCGGTGTCTCTGATCATTGAATCATTCAACGAGACGGACATGCTCCGAGCGATGGATCGTTTAGCGGGATTGGCCAAAATGGCTGTGAGAACGGCGGCCGACAGTCCAAGTGTCGATGGGACCTCTCAGGGGGATGGTCCTCAAGGCAAACTAGCACGGGCGGATGAGGGATCTCAAAGTAATCCACTACAGGGTGAGGAGATGAAGGCAGAGACGTCGCAAGATGAGTTGTCTCACGCCGACGCCAACCCCGAGAATGACCCTACCGTGGAGGGCTCCAAGACAGAGACCGGCGAAATTGATCGCTGAAACATCGTGATCCGCAGCACCTTCGAGAGTCTGCATTAGAGGTGGTCCAGTCGTAGTACCCGTGGACAGCGACACTGCCGCTGTTGTACAAATTCAAGACAAGACAGAATTCTAGTCTTCAGGCTGGCTCCAGAGCCAAGTCAATGGATTCCTTCGTGATGCTTGTTGAGTTCCAGAGGGCCTATGGGTTTCAACAATGGATGCGCAGAAACACTCAAGCGTCCCATCCTCCTCTTCTCCCAGCAACATTTCAATGCACGCGCCAGGGGAAATCATGATGGCATCGAAGTCCATCTCCAATGACCCCAGAGTTGGGACAGCATCAACGCCTCAGCAATTTCCACTGTGGGCGATTCCTCTTGAAGACGCAGCGCCCACCTCACCCGCAGTCCTCACTATGTTCATACTCTGTATCATAAACCTCGGACAAGCCAACCGACGAGATCTAACTCCCCGGCAACTCCATCCTCTGCCCGCGTCCCTCCGTCATCTCACTCGGCGGGCCCGCCATCTCATGGCCCCCATCGTGGCTACTCGCTTGGACGGCCCTCTGGCCCGGCGCAAGTCCAGGCGCCGCCTCAAACCCCCCGCCCAGCTCCCGTCGCCGGCGCCGCGTCTTCCGGAGGCGAAAGCCCAAGAACCCAGCCGCCACGGCAGCTCCGAGGGCCCAGACGGCGAGCACAGCGAACCCGGCGCTGCCGCCCGTGGAAACGGCAGGTGACGACGAGGAGCGGTCGTCGCAGGTGGTGGTGGCGGTCGTGGTGGTGGCGGTATCGGACGCTGCTGCTGCTGTTACGGCGAGGTTCCAGCCCGAGATGGGGTATGCGTTGATGCTTTGGCCGGCGGTGAGTGTCGCCTGGGACAGCCAGGAGGTGTAGCCGGTGATGGTGGCGGTGGTGGCGGTGGTGGCGGTGGCGGAAGCGCCGCCGCCGCCGCTGCTGCCGGACCAAGTGCTGATGGTAGAGGATTGGGCGCTGTGCATGGCGTCGATGACGGTTTCTGTCGCCGCGGATGTGCACCGGACATCTCCGTTCGTTAAGCTGATCATGTCGTAGGATCTACACGGGCGCGCCGCATGGAGGTGTTAGGTCAGGCCTCTCTTGCCTCGCACCCGTCTCTGACCACCCCCACCGAAGACTGGGGAATCCACACTTACGTCGGGCAGCATATCGTCAGGCTGCTGCTCCCGCTGCTGATGGTGGAGGTTGTCACCGGCGTGTACGAGACCGGGCATCCTGCGAAGGGGCCGATACTGTATACATCGTTGGGCAGGTACTTGTTGTTCGCGAGGTAGCTAAGGGTCACGGCCGGGGGGAGACAAGGGGTGCCGAATGTGCGCACGGGCCAGTCGGGGAGCCAGGCCCAGACGTCTTGTTTGTTGAGCCAGAAGTTGCTCGCGCAGTTGCCGTGGTTCGGGTAGATGGTGGTGAGCGGCAGCCATGTTGTTACGATGTTGTTGGACGTTTGGGGAGGGTAATACGTAGGGGTGGCCGTGGTCGACATTGGAAAGCCCTCTGTTTGCACTCTTTTTGGTAAAACATGAACGGAGCTTCGCGTACAAGAACCTCAGTCCGAGGACCTGTCTGTGGGGGCGTCTCTCCCTTTTTGTTGCTGACTTCCGTATCTCATCCCCATCTCATAAGGCTATCTGTGATCGCACAGCAGAATAAGCGCATTCGTCAGCCACCATCGAAGAGGCCTGAGCAGCTGAAGTTGATCGAATCTACCTGCCTACCTTCCAAATATGTCTCAGAGCGTCACACCATCCGTCCCCGGCGTCTTGGGGATATCTCACGGAGAACAACTGGTGGTACGACTCAAGCCTGCTTGTATGTGGCGGGCATTTGCATCTTCATCGGCCTCATCGATGTCCTAAGATGCTACCTATGAACGCTAAGTTCATACCTCTGTACAAGCCTTTTTCTCGGTGTCGTCAATCGTCAACGCTACCATGAAGCACGAGCAGTGCCAGACAAGGCGGCTGAAGGCCTGACTGACGAGTTCCTCTCCACTTTGCCAGACGACCACGGGGAGGAAGTACAGTACCCTCCAGCCACCTGATCCTCGAACGCCACATCAAGAAGCCCCGGACGCCGCCGAGTACGCCTTGCAGAAAGCCTCGTGCCTGGTCCAATCCTTTCTCTGGCACGCCGCACCACAGTAAAACACCGCCTTGCACGCAGCGCACTTCTGGAAATCTTTGGCCGCGCGAAGGTTGTTGCCAACAGAAACGCACTGGGGCGTTTGCACACAAATTGACCAGGTCAGCGAGACTGCGAGAAAAATCTCCAGTGAGCAGAGCAGAGCATCGACGACCCAGTACTCACCCCATCACTGCCGCACAAGATCCGCCCCGTTGCATCGCCCTTCATCCTCATCTCCCTGGCCGCGTCCATCTTCCCCTTGGCCTCCAGCACCCGGGCCAAGTTGTCGCGGGAGATGGCCGCGTCGAGTCTGGGCCCTTGCTCCGCGCCGCCGAGCTCGCGCTCGTTGGTCACCAGGAGCGCCTTTCTGGTCACTTCCTCGGCCTTGTCCAGCTTGTCGCCGCCGATTTTGAGGTAGGTCTCGCCGAGGGTTTTGAAGGACAGGACGGCCTGGACGGAGTTCTCGCCAAAGGCGCGGATCTTGATGTCGAGGGCTTCCAGGTGCAGCTGGAGGGCCCGGTCAAGCTGGCCTTGCTGGCGAGCCAGGTTGCCCTCGTTGTTCTTCTGTACGCCGACAGTGTGGGCTTGCAAGATTGCTGCAGCTCGGGCTGGGTCTGTGTCCGCGCCAACAGCCGTCACATTGAACTGGTTTTGGAATGCGGCCATGATGATTCAATGATAGCGGCAGTATGTTGGAAGTGGTCTGTTGGGTATGAGCTGGCAAGTAAGGTTCAACGCGGATCGTAGTACTACTTGGTAGTCTGTATTATACGTATCTGCAGTGTATGTTTGTTCGATGTTCCAGGCCGAAAATCCTTGCCGTTTGAAACAAACAAAAACATGACGCTGGGACCAAGCAGTGGGGGAAAGTCGCTGTGGTGGGTCCGGGAGTACCTAGGTATGCTCCAGAGATCATCTGGAAGGACTCCTACAGGTGCCAGGCCCTCGCTAGAGACTCGCGTGTGGCAGTGAAAATGTCCTCTGGCCTCCAATTCGGGTTTCGGACGGCTGAGGATAGGGTTCAGCACAGACTCGGGGGGCATATTGCGGTGCTTTATGACCGAGAACTTCACCCAGCTCCGCGCAGCAGTGAGCTTCGTCGGGACCGTTGCCTCGCCCTGGTAGAATCGTCACTATGACTGAGCAGCTGGGGAGATAGAGCTACAGTACGGCAAGACTAGCGATGATCATCGCAGCTGTGAGGCCATCTTGCACGATGTTTTCCAAAAGCAACTAATGGCGTATGACCTTGACCTTCGCCGCAGCCAACCAGTCAGTGTCCCCCCGCGCAGTGCTAGTCCGCAGCTGATACAGCGCGTCCAGAAAGGCCGGCACGAAGCTGCCGGGCCCCTCCACCGTGTCCCTCTGCGCCGCCCTCTCGGCCGCAATCTCAAACAGCAGGATCCCCGCGCACACGGCCGCCAGCCGGTCGTTCACGTCGGACCACGCGGCGACCATGGCCGAGATGGTCGTCCCCAGCGTGCAGCCCATGCCCGTCACACTGCCCAGGTACTCGTGGCCATTGTCGATCGCGATGACGAGGTTGCCGTCCGAGACGAAGTCCGTCTTGCCCGTCACGACGACGATGTTCTGCTCGCTTGCGGCGAGGCCACGGACGAGCTCGACTTTCATGTCGTATGGGAGCGTGCTGCTGCTGTCGACGCCACGCTGGCTCTCGCTTTCGTCGCTCTCGTAGATGGTCCTGATCTCACTCTCGTTGCCTTTGATGACACTCATGTATCCGGCTGCGAGGATATCCTTGACGGCTGCACGACGAACCGCGGTTGCTCCAGCGCTGCGTACTGGTCAGGGACTGGGAATTATGGGTTGAGAATGAGATGGATGCTTTCCAAGGCTACTCACCCGACTGGGTCAAAAACCACTGGACGCGATGCAGCGTTGTAGGCTCGAAGTGCTTTTTTGTAGTTCTCTATGCCCTCCGGCGTCACTGTGCCCATGTTGATGACCAGCGCACCGCCAAGTTTGGCAAGATCCCCAGCCTCCTCGCCGTAGTTCGCCATGATGGGTGATGCGCCAACGCATAGAGCCACGTTGGCAGCAAAGTTTTGAACAACCTGAAGCAGTCAGCACAAAGCAACGAATCATACAGACGCTGGAGGGCGGCCTAGGGGTGGATGGGATTACCAGGTTGGTCATGTTGTGAGACAACGGCTTCTTCTCGTGGACCAAATTGATAGCGTTCGGTACCAGCTCCAGCAGCTGCTCTTCCGTCATGAATTGGGTATTGTTGCCCATCCTATGGGTGACCAGTGCCTGGGATGTGTCCACGAGGCGTTTGAGATGTCGAGCTGCAGCCTGCGGATCCTCAGCGGCCATGATGGCGCTCACCACGGCTACACCAGAGAGCGCATTGCGGGTGTAATTCCCCCGATACATGACCTGGGAGATATTGGAGGCGTTGAGTCCACCGATACAAACGACCGGGACATGGGTGTAGCCATTGCGGTCGAGTTCTCTGAGAATATCGCGCAGCCCCTCGGGCCCTATCACGGACTTGGTGTTTGTCTTCCTACACAGGCTGTCAATGACGTGCTTGCTGCGATTTGAATCATAGAAGACTCGGAATCCCGTACGTCTGAGTGGAGAAGACGGTGCCGACGCCCAAGTAGTCCGCCCCCTGCTTCGAGGCTGTGATGGCTTCGTCGAGAGTGTTGGCGGTGATCCCAATGACCTTGTTCTTGCCGAGGAGCTTCCTGGCGATGTCGATGTCTGCATATCAATCAGTCATCCAGTTTACAGCTGATGGAACACAGTGGCTGCTCACTCACTCATATCATCCTGGCCAAGGTGAACCCCCTCACAGTCCACGGCGAGGGCGACATCGACGCGGTCATTAATCAGAAGGGGAACCTTGTGCTTCCTTGTGACCTCAAGCAGTCTTTTCGCCGTGGAGATGAGGACGCCGGTGTCACTGGTCTTGTCGCGGTACTGCACGAGTGTGACGCCGCCGCGGATGGCTTTGTCTACGACATCACAAATGTCCTTGTCGCCAAGAATCGCAGACGTGGAATCCGTGACCAGGTAGAGGGTGTAGTCGACCTCAGGCTGGCCAGCTGATGTCGAAGAGGCCATGGAAGCAAATAAGAGGAGAGGTTCCCAAGGTTTGTGCGGCAACGGTGTCACCTCGCTCTTCGAAAGGTTGAATGGAGGCTGCGTGGCAGAGATGATATTTACTGTGACATTGAATTGTCGGGCACATCCCGGAGCCGACCTCCGAGCCGTGTCTAGACTCGGACCGGCCCGGGGTCACCTCGGCATCATGGGATTGACCTCATCGGCGTGGAATAGGACCCCCGCCGCTCGTCATTCCTTTCCTACTTCTGTGCATAGTACACCGCAGCTGTTTATGCAATTGACGCTCGATATTTCTCAGCAAACATCTCAAATCTGTACACATCCCGTGTATTTTGACTTCTCGACATAACACCTTGCCAAAGCCACTCTCACAATTCCTCGGCAACCCGAGCGCATGCAACCATGGCTGAGACATCAGTGCCCAAGCGACGATTGAGTAGGTTCACACTATGCCCCTCCCCCCCCTCTTCAAAACTCATCAGAAAAAGACTGACATATACGAAAGATAACTGCGCCATCTTGTCAGTGCTCTAACCACATGGCCCTCATCTCATCGCCAAGTTCACATTTCACGAGGCCCCTCATCTCTAATCTCACCACCTCCATATACAGCGTCTGCGACCTCCAAGAGAAGTTTCGCAACGCCATCTACGAGTTCGACAAAGTGTACGTCCTCCTCACCATCCCTTCCAGGCGCCAAAATGGCAACGACCAAGCCTCTAATCCTTCCTTCCCTCCCCCCAGCGTCCTCACCACCCAAAAAGTCCTCCGCTTCGCCCACGCCCTCTCCATCCCCATCTACGCCACCACCCAAAACGCCGCACGCCTAGGCCCCACCGTCCCCGCCCTGACCCCCTTCCTGGAACCCCCCTTGTGCCGCGCACACGTCGACAAAACCGCCTTCTCCATGTTCGTCCCGGGGCTCTTCTCCTCCTCCTCCTCCTCCTCCGCCGCCGAGCACAACAATGACAAGGACAACACACCACCTCCACCCCCAACTCTCGACCCAGCCACCGACACCACCACCACCATCGTCCTGGTCGGCATCGAGGCGCACATCTGCATCACCCAGACCGCCCTCGACGCCCTGCAGCGCGGCTTCCGCCGCGTCGTCGTGCTCGCCGACGGCGTGAGCAGCTGCAACCGCGAGGAGGTCCCCGTCGCGCTGGCGCGGCTGCGCGCCGAGGGCGTCACCGTGACCACGAGCGAGAGCTGGCTGTACGAGGTCGTCGGCGACGCCGCGGCGCCCGAGTTCAAGGGCCTGATTGGCATTGTGAAGGAGACGGGCCAGGACACCAAGGCTGCTCTGAGCGCTTTGTTGCCGGTCGCTGGGGCGGCCAAGATCTGAAGAGGTGGGCAGAGGGGCGTGGTTGGGTTTCTAGGTGGCACAAGAAGGGTAGGATGGCGTTTGGGATGGGGCGTTTAAGATTGGGGGCTTGTGCATATCTCGACGAGTCTGCGTCGCTCCTAGATAACAATCTGGACACACGGCACGCCAAGTCAGTCCCAGGATTGAATGATGATTACTTGATATGATTTTGCTTTTTTGGTTCTGGCTCATAGGTATTCAGCCAGGCCCACCTTTACGCATGGGCCCAGCTTCAACGAGGCGTAGGAAAAGATTACAATACGGTTGACAGCGATCCTGCAGCGCCCTTCCGAGATGTGTGCCGCTGAGCGAGGCTCATCCTCGTGATTCAGCTGTCTGTCAGGGTGACAAGATCATGCCGCAGGAGGTCGTGGTCACCAACGACCCCGGCATCTTCTTTTGATAAACAAAGTCGTCCCTCAAGCCAAAATTTATCATCGGCTACTCCATTGCTCTAAAAAAAAGCCAGACCTCAAACCGTCGTTGCGGGGGTCTTGGGCTTTCCAGCTGCTGTATCCATAGGCTTTACACCACCACTGCCAGGTGTCATCCAGGAAAAGGCCGAGGCGCCTCCAACAGGGTTGGATCGGGTCGCGGGGGCCTTGGGCTTGCTCTCGGTAGCCGGCGTCGTGACGGAAGACGACGCACTCGTACCTGACACCGCATTACTGACACTCCGCCTGACATTCTCCCAGCGCACAGTCGGAGGATTGGCTGCCGGGTTGCCATTCGACTCAAAAGCCGAGACGGAAGCAGAAGCAGCGCCGTGACTCTTCCGTCGAAGCTCTCCGCTCGGTCGTGGCGCCGCGGGTGTCTCTTGTGTAGCTCCGGTCCGGGCAGGGGTGGACAGAGACACGGACTTCTGCGGCTTCAAGATCTTCATGCTACGTCCACCTTTACCGCCTGCTGGCTGGTATCCACTCAGTCCATTCTCCCGCTGAGCCGCGTCGCTACCAGGCACAGTTCCTTGTCTCCAAGATCCCCAGATGCCAGCGATGGACTCTCGCCGGCTCTCCTCAGTCTGTGGCGCATTTTCCTTGCCAGTGCTCTCCGCCACGCTCGAAGCCTGATCCTTGAGCTGTCTGTCACTGCCGTCGTCCGAAGGAAGGCTGGCGCCGGTGGCCTTGATTGGGTAGCCGGGCTGCGAATTGGGCGAGAAAGGGGATGGTAGCTGCGACACATCACCCTCCGACTGCGGGACGCTATTCGCAGGCTCCGATGCTGTGACTGTCTGAGGACGGGAATCGCTGGCCACAAACTCGGGAGCATTGGCATTCAGCCTCGGCTTCTCTGGTACCACGTTGACCGTGGTGACATACTTGTAGATCGACTCGTCTTCGGGGCGCACAAACGGAACGGACAGCCTATCCCGGTTGTCTCCGTTTCCAAACAGCGACATGCGATTTTGCGACAAAAGAAGGTCGGCACTGTTCGCTCTCAGGGTGTCACTACCTATGAAGAGCCGAATCTCCTTCCTCTTCTCACTGCTCTCGCTCTGTTCCACACCGGTCACCTCGAAGTCCACGTTGATGTAGGGCACCTGGC
This sequence comes from Ophiognomonia clavigignenti-juglandacearum, assembly GCA_003671545.1. NCBI lineage: Eukaryota > Fungi > Ascomycota > Sordariomycetes > Diaporthales > Gnomoniaceae > Ophiognomonia > Ophiognomonia clavigignenti-juglandacearum. The sequence goes on along the minus strand of PYFS01001583.1, from coordinate 197,306 downwards.
GAGAAGGGCTTGAGGAGCGAGAGTGTGACTGGGAGACGGTGGCCTCAGCAAAGTAAACAGGCAACTTGATGCGCAAGACCCCGTTGATGTTTCTCTGCGCCTCACCCAACAGGTCGAGTTCCTTCAGCAGTGCACCATCCACGGTAGACTTCTGAGAGCCGCTGCAAATAACTCCGTATAAAAGTGTGTCGTGAGAGTACTGCGTGGTTAGCCAGCATCGAACAATGGACGGGAAAGATCCCAGAAACAGAAGCCCTGGAGGCGGACCGGCGTTATCGATCGGAGAGGAGGACTCATCATCGTCGCGGGTGCCCAGCAGTAGGTCGAGTCCAAGGCTACTGGTCCGACCGGAGTGAAACGAATGTACCGAGTGTCCGGCCGAGCTATGTCTTCCGTCCGACTTGTGGGAATAGGTTCGCTCCATCAGCGACGGACCACCGAGACCGCTGGAAGGCCTGGTGGGGCCGAGCTCTCCCGACTGGCGGCCACTCTGGCCCCAATTTGAGCCGTGAAGGGTGGTCTCGTCGAACCGGACACTATTGGCCCTGGAGGCAGCGCCTCGTCGAGTGGGCTCTTCGTCGGCGTCGAGGTGAAGGGACCCTAACAAATTCTGGCTTGTCTCATCGTCGAAATCGTCAAAGACCTCGTTGTTTGGGATTTGCACGGGACCTATGAACTCGACATTAGCACCACCCGGGTAACACAAGCACACAACACCAACCCAGGCAGGCGTCTTGATGCACTTACCGTGCTGAGGAGTCCCACCCAGAACACTGGGAAACGGGGAGGGGTTCCATACGGACTTGATGGCGGCGTCCTCGTTCTGGCGTCTTTCGATTCGGTTCAGTCGCTCGGCATGGCTAGCCTGGACGATCTGGACCTGCTTCACTTCCATCTGGACATTATGGATTTCTTGGTGCAGGGGCGTGAAGCGAGGATCCATGCCAAGACGGTGTGCGAGCAATAATAGGGAGCCACTGGCTTGATACTCCTATGATTTGCAAACGGCCGTGAAGAGTGGCCCAGCCGCGCGATCGCCTCTGCTCGGTCTTGTACGACCCCGATCTTGGGAGAAGTCAGATCACTTGGGCTTTCAACTCCCACATTGCACGCGACGACCACAAGGTCACCCTGCAACTTTGTCCTCTTCCCTTCTCTGGTACTGCTTCGAATATTTTGCCAGATGCGCAAGGACGACAGCGAGTTACCACGCAGTGGAATGGGGTCGGGCTCGTGTAGAGTGTCGAGCTGGCAACGGCACCGAAGGTGGAAGACTGGCAAGCTTGTGAAGTGAATCTCGTCGCTATTGATTGATGTGTTGAAACGAGCAGGAACAGGAGCAGGAGTCTGGGGTGGTCACCACGGTCGGTCGGTATGTGTGGCGGAGGGCCGGGGAATTCACGGCCGGGGGCGCTGACGGTGGGGCTCCTTCGAGATGGCAAAGAAGGTTGACGAGCGGAGCAGACAGGTAGTAATCGGGGATTCGCGGAAGGAAAGAAGACGATGCTCGTGGTATGGCGGTATGCTGGCGTGCACTGTAGGAAGAGATCGAGTTGCGTGGCGCGTTGCAGAGAGAGTGGATGCCAGTCTCGAGGTGTGCTGTCGATGACGCTCGCTGGCTCTCGGTGAACGGCAGCTTTCTGGCTAGGCTTCGTTTTGGGCTCGCGAAGAGTGGCAGTAGCAGTGGCAATGGGGACGGAAGTGAATGCTGCGAGTGTGGAGACTGGTGCAGAATTGTCAGATGGGCGCTGGTTAGATCTGTGATTCGAAGGCGGGTCTGGTGATTTGTTGTTGAGGCAACAGTTGGGAATGTGCACGTAAGAAGTCGAAGTTTCGGAGCAGGCAGCAGACGACATCGGTGACGGTGACGACCTGGTCGCGTATCCTTGCAGCCCCCCGGGACGGAGATGATGTAAGCCAGCAGCCTCTTACATGTACCGTACCTCATGCACTTTTGCTCAAGTAATTACTTAGCTACCTATAGTAGTGTGGCAATGTAGCTAAAAAGCTGAGTATTTATGAACCTTCTAGGACTAATTTATTGACACAATTATATGGAGTTAGTGCTGAGTACATGGGCAGGTAGCTTTCATATAGCATTAGGTAGACTAAGACCACCAGTAGGTTGACATTTTATTTACTGTCCACCAGGTCGTAGGGTATATTGTAGCTTTCTTCAGTCGTCTGTCTCTATGCAGTCTAATCAGAGCTTCTCGTGTATACCACAGTATGCCATCTCTTCTACTCCTCCAACCACTCTGCCTTTCCCCACGAAGGCCACACATAGCCCTCTCCCCCTTCACTGGGAATATCAATTTCCTTCTTCACCAGTTCAAACAGCACCTGATAAGCCTCCCCACTCAGATGCAGCCCATCAGGCAGCAACTGCTCCAAGTGGCCCCTCTGTCCACTCGCCAGACTCCCCAGCATCTTCCCATCCTCCTCCTTCCATCCCGGCGTCCGCGCCCCAGCATACTCCAACAGCGCCTTCTGGTAGTCCACCAGCACCACCTCAGCTCCCCCGGCCTCCTTGCCCTTCGCCGCCGCCGCCGCCGCCGCCGCCACGTCCCGCGCCGCCTGGCTGTACGCCGCCTGCTGCGCGCTCAGGTGCGTGTTGTGCCCGCGCCGCGGGATGTCCAGCTCGGCCGTGCGGATCTCATCGCAGGGCGGCGGCGTGATAAGCAGGATCTTGGGGTGGTGCGCGGCTATGTGCGGGTGCGTGATGATGCGCGTCAGGTTGCGTGTGTACTGGTCCAGGGGCACGGCTTGGTTCTCGCTCTCGCGCGGGACGGAGGCGTCGTTGGCGCCGAGGAGGACGAGCTGGATTGCGGAGGCGGGTTAGCCTGTGTTTTAATCCACAGTATGTGCTTATGAAATTGCTGGTGCCGGCCGAGGAAGATCTATGTGTCGATGGATGTATGTCTTGGAGGACGTGGTGAAACCCACCAGGTACTTCAGCTTGGGGCCACCAGCGTGAGGCTCGGGAAAAACCTGGTCCAGGATCTTCACAGCCTGCGAGGTATTGTATCCGGAAAAGCCACGATTGATGACATCAAATCGTCGAGAGCAGTCTAGTGGACCTTGTCAGTCACAGTGTCCACGGGACAGACCCCTCCCTCAACCCTCATATGAGGAGCAATGGGCTCAAGATGAACTCACGCTTCTGGAGAGCCGCTGCGAAGGAGAAGCCATCTTGCGGTTCAACGGACAATTCAAACAGGGAGTCCCCAAAAAGGACGACCTGGGGGTATGGTGCCTAGTATTCGCAGTGTGGGTAAGTCTCATGCTCTGGACACTGCACGCGCCCGTCTTTCCGGTGAGAAGGTGGGGGCGGGGTCCTCACTGCCATCGTCGCGAGCAACAGTCCGACAACTGAAGGTAATGCGAGAGACTTGGTAGAGCCCAAATTCTGGAGGAACCTGAGGTCACGGTAAGAAGAGCGCACTGCCACTTTCAGTCGATCAGCGCGAGCAGCTGTCTAGATCAATGGAAGGCAGGTTGGGCGATCCAATGTTTGTATGAAGGTAAATACCTAGGTAGGTACGGGTGCACGGAGCAAGTGTTCCGTGCTCAACACTGATCACCCCGCCAAACAAGAGCGTCTAGGTATGTTTCAAGGGTCTATCAGGCAGCTTTCTACAAAGAAGACTCCACCATCGTCAGACAAATCAATACATACCCAGGTAGCCTTCGGGCATTCCTAGGAGCGTATGGAATATGGAATGCATATAGATTCTGGGCACTCGTAGTGTCTTGTCGCACCCTCGGGGCCTTGGAAGCCGGAGCCCCCGGCACTTATTTATATATGGGCCACCCGCTTCCGCCTCTGCCCGAATGATACGTAAGCAAGTCGAAGCGTCCATATCTCTGAAGAATCACGTCCTCAAACAAGAGAGAGAGATACTTCACTTTACTTTCGCCTTTTCCGCTTCAGAACCTGCCACACGGAGCCCAAAGAACCAACATGACAGTCTGGGACGCGGCCTTTTCCGCACTTGCCCTACTAAGTCCGGCGCAATGGATTCAAGCATGTTTCACACTCGCATCGTGCTTCGTCCTCTCCATCACGATTGCGCCCGCGGCAGAACGGAAGCTGCTTCTGAACTACGGCGCGCGGCGAGATGACGACTCACCTGCGGCCAGCACGGAGGGGCACAGCAAACCTACATCGCCAAACGCTAAAGCGACACCACAGGAGGACTCTCTCGTGCAGGCGGTCAAGAAGGTCACATCCCTGGGCCAGGTACCGCACGCGTGGTTCTTCACGTACTACGCCTTCTACATCCTCTGCGCCGAGGTCTGGGCCGTGCAGTACTTCACGTACGGGCCGAGTCTGCTCGAATATCTCGCCCTTCGGCAGGTCAAAGTGGCCCCAGATGCGCCTGCCATGGCGGGCGGACAGGTGGTTCTTCTCTGGGTCATGATGTTTGTGCAAGCGTGGAGGCGATTGTACGAGTGCTTTGCGGTGATGCAGCCATCCACGTCGACCATGTGGTTCGTACACTGGGTTGTTGGCTTGGGATACTACCTGGGCGTCAGTTTGGCCATCTGGGTGGAAGGATCCGGTAGGTCACGTCTCCGACTGTGTCTCTCTCTCGGGAATGCTTGCTAAAAAAAAAACTCCATGAAAAGCTCCCTTGGTACATCATCAACTGTTCGAAGCGTTCACGGAAGAGGCCCAGCGCAAGGCCGCGATCGCAGTGCCTCTGTTCGTGTACGGCTGGGTCATGCAGCACCGATGCCACAAACAACTCGCAGAGCTCAAGAAGTACTCGCTCCCCGAGGCTGGCATGTTTCGCAGCCTCGTCTGCCCCCACTACACTTGTGAGTGTTTGATGTACTTGGCGCTGGCGGTTGTTGGGGCACCTGCGGGGCAGTGGTGTAACAGGACGCTTTTGTCTGTGCTGGTATTTGTGGCTGTGAATCTTGGTGTGACGGCCTATGGAACCAGAAGCTGGTATATTGAGAAGTTCGGACCAGAGGGGGTGATTCGCAAGTGGATCATGATCCCTTTGCTATACTGAGGTAGATCGTTGGATGAGTCAACGCTTGAGGAATTTGCCAAGGTTGTTTCCCAGCTTGGAGACTTTCAGGACATCGCGATAAGTGAGGCTCGTCCGTGTAGCCCTCTGGTTCAGACCGTTGGTGAACGTCTCTGGAGAGCGCAGCATGTCCCAGTTCGCGACAGTGTCGGCGGAGAGGTCGACGTCTTGCTCGACATCCGCAATGCCATGTAGGAATTCAGTGTAGATGTCGTCGGTCGAAACGAGTAGACTCCGCGGTTCCTGCAGGATCCTGTAAGCTGGGTCTGGGTCCAGCGCGCCATCGTCCTTGGACTTGTAAATGTTCAGACACAGGCTGGCTCCCAAGCTGACAGTGCAGACGACGGGATGGTAGGCCGGGCCGTCTTTGTGTGGCATAATTCCTTGGCCCGGGGGATATTCATTGATCAAGACATGATTCGGACGCTTGTGCGGGCTGGCGGTGAAGAGGTGCGTGGAGTGGTCCAGGGTGGACGACACAGGGATGGAAAGGAGGCGCTCGACGACAGGCTCGTTCAGCCAGGCAGGGAGAGGTGCTTCCAGCAGTCTGTTCTGGACAAGATCGGATGGCCACGTCTGTAGCCTTCGGTGCGACAGCTGCTTCCAGCGTGGTTTGGGCGCATTGGCGATCTGTGCCGGGTGACTGTGAGCCCGCCGCAACTCTCATAGGGTCACCGCATCATCTGAACGCGTCTACGATCTGGCAGCTGGATGGCGACACGCACCTTATCAAGGATGATCTTTTCTTCGTCTTCGCTGATGAAGTTGGGGATGTAGTAGGCAGTGGCGGGAAGGCGAGTGATTCTCGCGTTGTCGAATGCCTCCGGGAGTATGACGCCGGCGGGCAAGACTGCGCTGTCCATGGTGTTGGTCTGGAGCGGCGGCGGTGGATCGGTGGGATGGACGCGGAGGAAGAGAAGAGGGGCCGATGACAGGGCTACCTAGTGATGCAGGTGAGCTGACAGCGAAGGTGGACTCCAATAGTGGTGGTCACCGGTTGGGTGGGTAATACACAGTAGGTATCAAAGCTGCAAAGCAGAGTTCGCGATCGTCTTTGAAGGGGGGGGGGGGGAGGTCTCACGCGGTGTCCACTGTCAGCTGGGAAATTTTGATAAGGGAAAAGCCGACAGGGGTTGTCGCATTCCGAGGCACGCTTTGATGGATGATCGGCGGGCGCACGGGCAAGGATGGATGCCATCACAATGTCATCAAGAATTGGTGACAGCGCACTATCTAACGTGTCTATGATTTATGCATACTGCCGTTAGTAGTACGGGGTAGCTGTCAGGCCATGAACGTCGACTACCTAGGTACTTATGAGAACATAATTGTAATTGAGTTTACGACGCGAACATGCTAGTATATGCGGAGTACTTGTACAAAGTAGAAATAAGCCCTCCATGACCATGATATACGAGGCGATTGCCAGTGGAGTCACGAGTGGGCATCAAACCCGCTGGACTGTGAACCGTCGGATCATTTTGAGTTATCAGCAAGGATCGACCGGCGCGCAACTATTTCACCTAGCAGTACCATGTCGCCGTACTTAAAGTTACGAACGTTATATACGGTACTGCGTGTATGTGCAGCGCAACAACGATGCGTATTGTGCGGATTACGGCATAGCAGGCTGCAGTCCGTCGCATGTAGTTTGACCCTTAGCACTTAGCTCAGTCCAGCTCGCTCTACTCGATCGTTCTAAGTCTGGAAAGTCAGCATCAGTATAAAAGCCGATCGCCAGCGGACGTTTTCGGCAGTCTCGCCCTCTGCCACTCTCTCTTTCCATCATCTTCCAATGGCAACAAGACGAAAAGAAGACCAAGCGATGAGGCCCTGAGAGCAGCATCATCATCGCCCATCAACGCTCCAGGGCTAGCATCTCGCCACAGCTACAGACCCCGCCCGCCAATGCTGCCGCCACCACCACATGCCCGTGCTCAAATATGCCTTGGACGCACAAGCGAGTGCGCCGGGCCACTTGATTCAACATACCTCGACGAACACGTACGCCACATTGTATATCGTACGGAGCACGGATACGGAGTAGACTGGTTCCATCTTCTCCAGTTGCTCGCGTGGGGCAACTCTCAGGTCCCATCACAACATCCAACACTTGTAGGTGTGAGACAGACCGAGTCGAGCGCGCGGGCTGTCCCAGCTGTCCTGACTGGTCTTTCTTCTACCCTTCCTTTCCTCGTCCAAACACTTCTTCCCTTCCATATCCAACTCTGCTCATGTGACGCTCTTGTGATGCGATCAAGCGCGAGGAAAACGTGGTGACTATGCAGCGGGACCGGATCCGGAAAGACGCGCGCAGATGTCTTGTTGTCGTGAGATATGGCCACCTGTTGTTGTTATTGTTGTTGCTGCTGCATCGTGTCGACTTGAACAGAGGGGTGTCGCTACCCCTTTTGTGATGATGGTCGCGCACAGGAGATGGCAATCGGCGTCCGGTCCGCGGCCCCGTTCAAAAGGCTTCCTTCCGCCACTCGTGTGTCATGCACTTGCACAGACACCAAGAACTCATAGAGTAACGGTTCTGTAGATGTGTGAGAAGAAGTGAAAGCAGAGAAACGAAGTCAGATTGAGCACAACAAACCAGCCACCACGGGATTTAACCTTCACAGCGGCACATGCAGAGCGCCAAGCGGGTGAGCGGGTGGCAGGGACCGGGATAAGGTTGCACCTGGCGCCGAAACAGGCCTAGGCGGAGCTGCACACAAGGGACCGAACAGTCCGCCGTAGCCATACGCGTCAGCCAATCATGCTTATTCGCTAATCAACCACATACAGGGGTAATCGCTGTGGAGTGCGCATGGATCAGTTGTCCAGTAGGGATGCTGGCTTTGGATTTTCCAGTGGGGAAGCTGGGGGAGTACCAGGCAGGAGGAGGCGAATGGAAGACAAGAGAGGAGAACCTTGGAAGATGTTCATGGGTGCTAAAAAAGTGTTGCTCTGGCCTTTTCATAGTGGAAACGGGGTCAATCTTCATCAGGCTGAGGCAGCCAGTCAATGGAAAGTTGGAAGATGGTGCCAGAGGCAAAGGCTAAGGCAAGGGCAAGGGCAAAGGCAAAGGCAAAGGCAAATGCCAGAGAGGCAAAAGAGGCTCCCCCCACCTGCAGGCTGCCAGGCAGTATGAAGAGTGTTTTGCCATGGCCCATTTGCAAGTCAAGTCACCAAGAGAAGCCAGAGTCGTGCTGGTGGTGGCCTGGTTGGCTGGCTGGCTGGCTGGCAGTCTGAATCTGGTAGGCCTGGCTGCGGTAAGCCAGACAGAGAGAGAGAGGTGTCAAGATTCCTGTTCTCTTTTTTGCTCTCTCTCATATCTTCTTTTGCTTTCCCCTTCCCAAGTTCTCCAGTCTCAACAGAAGTGCTGCACACCCACCCCCCGTTCCCGTCCTACGCTACAGTACTCCGTACTCTGTACTCATCCTTACTACAGCCCGCCTGCACTTGGTTGTATACTGCAGATTTCTCCTGTTCTTGTTCTTGTTCGAGACTCGTGATCCTATTCACCATTCTTCATCTACTCTCCTTAAGCATTGCGCCGCTTCTCAGCTGTACCTTTAGCCCATCGACTAGCAACACACCTGAACACCAAAACACATCATTCTTACGCCACTATTCACACATCATCACATCAGCTCCACCTGAGGGACACCAAGCACCAGCATGAGCCGCATTCTCAGCTACAAATGATATGGATGCGCACCATGCAGCCGAGCCTACAGCAACGAAGCGAACTGCTTCCCCAGCTTCTTCTTCTTCTGCGCCCCAACCAAATGCCTCTGCTGCCACCACAACAAGAGTCGACAAGCCCAGACTTCCCCTACCAGGGTCCATGAACCACAAGTCAACACCTACTGGGCCCAGGAAACATGATCTCAAGGATGGTGCAGCTACTGCTACTGCCTCTGCCACTTCTACTCCTCATTCTCATGATCACGGTGTCAACAACGACGATGACCATACCGCCGACAACAACTCAGAGGCCGAGACCATTGTTCTCTCTGGCAAAGATGGCTCCCCAGTCAAGTCACGCAAGGTCATCAAGAGGGAGGACAGCGAAGGCGATGGAGGTAGAAGTCATACCCCTGATGTCCAGGCCAAACGAAAATCTACCGACACCAAGCAAGAGTCCAGCAGCACGCCCGGCCCTCTTCGGGAAGGAAGTCACAGCGGCAACACGGCCAGTGCAGGTGCTACCAATAACAACAAGCCTGCCGTGGACCCTGCGAAGCGAAAACGCTTGGTGGATCACCCGCAAACTTCAAGTAAGGATTCGAGTGCGCTGAGTTCGGCTCCAACCACACCTCTCCACCACCCTTCTCGCCAACGACGCTCAACTGATGGCCACCTAGGACCCGACACCGACTCGGTGCACGCTAAGTCGGCCAAGTCATCATCGTCAAACAGACCTGTCAAAGACGTCAAGGACACTAAGGACACCAAAGACACCAAAGACGCCAGGGACAACGAGCCTCGAGATCGCGAGCGGGAGCGTGACCGCGACAAGGACAAGGACAAGGACAAAGACGGTGTCAAAGTCAAGACTGGTGATCGCGTTGTCTCTCAGAAACGGAAAGTGCCTCGCAACGAGTCCGACGACGAGGCCGACCCCGAGGCTCACAAGGCCCGCCGCCAAAGAACCTCCGCATCCATTGACACGTCATCCTCGCGCCTGCTGCAAAAAGATCGTGACCACCCGAAAATCACTGCCATAAAATCCACCCACGACACCACTTCTGCCCGCCACCGATCTACCTCTCCACAACATCCTCGCACGCACAGACGCAGCGCATCCACCCAGGTCACCGCCTCGCATTCTTCCGGTCTAAGCCATAAAAAGAAACGCATCCCGCCTCCTCTTTCGACAGACTACCAGTCCGACGGCTCCTCGGGGTCCAACAGCCCCCATTTTCGAGGCTCTGGCGTGCGAGGTCTGGCCACGCCAGCCACCGCCGAATCCATGTTGTCTTCGACCAGGAACCCTGCGCACAAGAAGCACACCGACGCGCACGGCCAGACGCACCTCGCCAAGGCCTGCTCCAGAGGTGAACTCGAGAACGTCAAGAAGAGACTTGCAGACAGGCCCGATGATCTGGATTTTAACGACAACGCCGGCAACACCCCTCTGCAATGTGCCGCCATCAACGGCCATGACAAGATTGTGGATTTTCTCATCAAACAAAACTGTAACATCGAGTGCATGAATCATGACAAGGACACGCCACTGCTTGATGCCGTCGAAAATGGTCACCTGGCGGTTGTCAAAATTCTGCTGGACGCCGGCGTGAATCCGCGCAAAGCCAATAGGTATGGCCAGGAACCGCTGGAACTCGTCACGGACGACCTCGAAGACGCCGATGAGATCCGAGCGGCACTCATCAAGGCCAAGGAGAAGGCTGCAGATTTGCGGAGGGCCTCTACCGAAGACCCTCAGAACGATCCAGATGCACAGTCTCCCAACAGCGCCGATAGTCCCCACCGACGATCCCCCAGCTATCCCGAACCTTCCAGCTCTCGGCGCGCGGCTAGTTCCCGCTCTCACAAAATGTCCAACAAGGTTCTCTACATGCCACTGAATGTCGAAGCATTGCGGGAAGCCGCGGGCAAAGGTGACGTGGAAAGCGTCCAGCGGATATTGGAAATCAAGCCTCACGATGATCCGCAGTCCATGTTGGCAGCCGCCAAAGGTGGCCACGATGGCGTCATGAACCTCCTGCTTGCCATGAGCGAATGCAAATCAGACCCGCCTGTTGTCCGCTCGGCCAAGGATGAAGAACACTCGACGCCCATATTGGCCGCCATTGGACAAGAGAATGTGGAGGTGATCAAGTTGCTGTTGTGTCAGGCCAACTTCGATCCGACCAGGAGATACAAAGGAGAAACCTACTACGAGATCGCACGCAAGAGAGCAGGGCCAAGCTGGAAAGAAGAGGAGACCCTTCTGAAAAACGCCTACGACGAGTATCGAAAGACGCACCGAGAGTCTGTGAAAAAGTCGCCTGCTAATCGGCGGGACGAAAGCAAACGACCCGGCCGTGCGGAAGGCAAAGACGACTCTGCCAAACCCTCCAAGCGCAAAGCCAGCAGCCCAAGTCGAGATGGCCAGCGTGCTTCTTCCAAGGCCAAGATGGATGACAAGGACTCTAAGAGCACTAATTCGCCAGGACCGAGGTCTGACGAACCCACGTCACCCAAGCGCGGCCTCGCGAGACAGAAGAAGGACGTCCCCAAACCAACCATCGCCATCTCCGACGCAGAGGCTTCCCCACGTGCCCCCAGGAGTCCCAAGTCCAAGCGCTCTGACCCAGATGCTGCGGCCATGTCTTCGGATGGCGAAAACAAGCCTCGCCGACGAAAGAAGCTGATCACTCGCAAGGAAATGATCGAGTCTGCGGGTAGGCGCGGCAGTATTGTTTCCAACTCATCCTCGCTGCGTGAGCCTTCTAGTCCCGGTGACACACGTCACGATGAGCTACCCACCGAGAAGTACCACGACAGAGCCAAGTCCATCAAAGAAGACGACTCTCGCGACAGGTCCCGAGACAAGCTCTCCGTCTCAGACAACTCTACCAAGCGCAGTCGGACGAGTTCCACACCGGATCACGGCGCATCCGAGAGGGAGGGCGAGCCGGTCAAGAAGCGTCGGTTGGACGTGGATAAGAAAGATCGACCAGCCAAGGCCAGTGCTTCGCCAGACCGGAATCGCAAACTGGTTTCTTCTTCTCGCGACGCGTCTGGCTCATCAAAGCACGAAGACAAGCCCGTGCGGAAGCAAGGCGACCAAGCCGAGAAGAGAGCGCCTTCCAAAACTCGCAAAGCCGATTCGGCCGCTGACCAGACACGACGGGAGGCAGGCAGCAAGTCTACTTCCTCGGATAAGAGTATCCATGTCAACCTCAAGGCAGAGGATTCTGATGCTGGAATGCGCGATGCGGACTCGACGCAAGGCGATGACGCCAAGATTCGTGCCAAGGAAGACGAAAAGAAGCGTCGTCTCGAGCTGGAGATCAAGCGAAAACAGAAGGAGAAGGAGGCTGAGGAGCGCCAGGCCCGGGAAGAAGAACAGCGCCGCCAGGCTGAGATCAAGAAGCAGGAAGAAGCGGAGAAGGAAAAGAAGCGTATCTTGGACGAGGAGCGCAAAAAGCAAGAGGAGGAGGCACGCAAGAAGCGTGAGACGGAGGAGGCTCAGCGTAAAGCCAGAGAGGAGCTGGAGAAACGCCAGGCCGAGGAAGCCAGGATTCTGCGCGAGCAGGAAGAACAGGAACGCGCCAAGAAGGAAGAGGAAGAGCGCTCTCGCAAGGAAAAAGAGGCTGCTGAGGAGGCACGGCGCAAGCGCGAGGAAGAGCAGCGCAGGGAGCAGCAGGAGCGGCGCGCGCGTGAGGAGCTTCGACAACGCGAGATTCGCGAGAGACACGAACGCGAGCGGGTGGACCGCCTTCCTGCTTCTATACGTTGGCTTGAACGCAGCACCGATGCCCGCACGCCGGAAGTGGCCTTCCGTTGGCGCATGCTTCGAGGCGTCCGCTTCGACAGCATTCGGCCCGAGTTCGCAGGTACTCCCGAGGGCCGTGAGCAGTGGGTCCTGAACACGCAGGTTGCCATGCTTTTGGGCGAGAGCGACCTTCAGCTATCACGTTTCTCGCACTGGGATCGTGTCCCTGCGTCGCAGCCCGCCAAGCGTCTGGTGATGGGATTGGCACGGCCCAAGCCTGGTCTGACTGCGCGCGACGATTGGGATCTCGGCAAGCAACTGCCCGATTACTATCTTGGGAAAGAGCCAAGCCAGTTGACAAACCAGGAGAAGCGGCACCTCGAAGAAGAGTCCAAGGCTAAGTTCCTGGCTCTAGACTTGTTCTTTGTCAAGCTCTTGGACCTGATGTCTGTCGTCCCCAGCGTCCCTCATCTGCGCAGCCTCGAGATGGTGGTCACGTACCACGAAGTTGCCGAGACTCTGGAGCAGCATGACAACGGCGACTACCCGTCGCGATGGAAAGACGACCCAGACGCCGCGCGCTACATGGGCTACTGCCCTCGCAGCAAATACTTTGTCAACGGCAAACTGGTGCGGGAGGGCCAGGTCGACATCAGCTCGGCCAGTTACACGCCATGGCCCGAGAACCGCGTGCCCCGGTACGGGCTGATGGCTGTTCCGCCCACGGACCCCCACTACGCTCGTCTGGCCAAGGAACAGGGCCTCGAGCACCTCCTTTCCGGACTGCGCACGCCACCCATGACAACCGCCACGCAAACCTCGCCTAGCCGCCTATTCTCGCAACGCACCTTTGGCGATCTCTCGCCTCCTCAGTCGGAGTCTACGGCCACTGCCAATGGTGACGGTCATCACCAGCCACGCTCCTCAACCTCATCTACTGCGGAGCAAGATCGACCTCTCGTGAACGGACACGCAGCTCCATTCCCTGTGGTGAACGGTTCCGACAGCAACACCTGAACATGCTTGTCGGCACATTGGGTGACATCACCTAATGCAAGAAGATTCTCGAACATGTCAAACATATCGTGTCAAGTCCAAAGGGCCGGGCAAATGATCCCCAACACATGTGTCTATCATCCTGCCAGGCACCTTGATCCTTTGCCACGCGGAAGCAGCTCTTGACTGAGCTGAGCAGGTTCATCCCTACGAGGAATTTTGGATGACTACCATCTAGCTAGAAACATACTGGCAGTTGGCATTCGACTCGCCTGCCTTGTCTGGATTGTTTTCTGGATGCAGGGCCCAAAGCAGTACTTGGTGCTGCTTGAGTCCTTTCACATCCAGCCACAATGGTCCATGAAGGGTCGATATTAGCCCCTGATTGCAGGGTGCCATCTTGTGAGGACACTGCCAATATGGCTGTCACAAATCTTGAACAAAGCAAGGTCGACCACAATATCACACACTCGTACATAGGTAGTCACAAGATAAATCCAAAAATATTGAGTGATACGCACACACATACTACTTGATTTGGCGAGCTGAGTGTTTGCAATCCTCTCCAAAGATACACAAACACTTGCCTAGGTAAGTGAACCTGGACAACATCACCTACTAAATAGGGATTAAGGTATGTTGGTCCTGTTTTGTATGTACTTGAGCCTCACATGTGCTACTCCCAGACGCACCCTGCTGATGCCCTTCAGCTGCTTCAGCACCCTGCAGATCCCACCCTCTCTGACTCTTTGCACCCTTCCAGCTCTGTCATCATCATGCATAGCGGCCTTGAGCTTGCCCCCTTTTTTTCGTGGACTGCACCCTTCCTCCTACCTTTCTTGTGTGACGTTTGCACCCTATCTTGACTTGTCCCCCCTCCTTTTGCACCCTTGGCTCTTACATTGCACCCGACATGGCACCCTACAGTGTACCCTGCATTGCACCCTGCATTGCACCCTACATGGCGTCCTTTGCACCCTTTGCGCCCTCCACACTCTGCATTACTCCTGCATTACACTCTTTGCACCCTGAATTGCACCCTTTGCACCCTGCATGACACTCTTTGCACCCTGAGTTGCACCCTTCTTACCCTTTGCACCCTTTCCACTCCTTGGAATTTGGGTATATAAAGGTCCAACCCCCACCTTGCTTTTCTACGTTCAGGCAGTACCATGGAACATGGTTCCACAGCCAAGAATCACTGTAACAAGAAGGGGGGTATGCATGCCGTATTGGTTGGGCCGTGGGACTGAGGAGCTGGTACCGAGTTGGGTCACAGTCCAGGACGGCCAACAACGGTGGTTGTGCGAACGGCTCACATTGCACTTGGCAATACGATATTCTCAACCAAAACAGACTGCATATTAGTTGCGGTTGAATGTTCACCTTCACCTGTTTATTCACAAGCACAGAACGAATGGCGCAGCAAGTGAAAGCGAGAATAGCTGCTTTAGCATATGTCAGGTGTGGTTTCTGTGCTGAGAAAATGTTCCGCGCAACCCCAAATACTGACGCTGGATCCAGGACGAAGCAAATCGACACCATGCAGTCAGTCTATCATGCCTAATCACGATCTGGGTTTTACCGTACCTCTGTGCTGAAAGATCTGCGAGTACGGACTTCCCACTCTCAGGCCCGCTCACCACCTCTCTGGGTTCGATTTTATAGGCTGCTCGAAGAAGGCTGGCAGTGTCGACGTCTCCACCATCTCGCTGGAAAAAGACGGGTGATGATCCAAAGCCGTGAAACCAGTCCCATCGTAGCAGCCTACATACTCAGCATCCACCTCGTCCGCCTTCAGCACCCCGAGATCAACCCACAGCAGCAAATCACCACCCTCCATCTCTCCGCCGGGCCCGTAAGCCCGAAGAAACTCTCCACGGAGCTTGACATGCGTCCTGTCATGTTTTCCCATACTCTCCATGTAGGATATGTCGAGCCAGAAGAGTAACTGGGCCTGGCGAAGGCGTTCCAGGCCCGGGAAAAAGCCATCCGCTTGAATAGTGCCCCGCCGTTCGCCACTATCTATCCCGTGACAAGCCCTCGCATTCACCAGCCCCTTCTCCGGACCGCCCGTCATCACGTTTGTGATCCAGCGCTTCGCCAGGCCGTCCAAGTGCTCGTCCCAGTGCTCCTGTTCCCGCTGGCCCATGCTGCCGTAGTCCTGCCCTTCGACAACGAAGCAGAGATTCTCGGGGAACTTTGTCATCCTGACTCTGCCCCTCCTGATGCTGCCGTCGCCGCCACTCAGCGGTCTGGGCGCCGGCACGGCGGCCAAGGGCGAGGCGAAGCGGTCGTCTGCGCCGTCCTTGGTCAGGCGGCTGCGGTACGCGCCCCAGTAGCCCATCCTCGAGGTCAGCGGGCACAGGCTCTCGCCGCAGTTGCCGAAGCCGTCCTTTTGCTCGTCGACGACGGCCTGGTGCATCGCTCGCGTGGCCGGCAGGCTGACGGTCTCGCGCCAGAAGCCTGCGTCGTCGTCGGGCAGGGACGCCCAGAAGGAAGCCACGGCGGGGCTCTCCCACCAGGCCTTGAAGGCTTGGGGCGACGCCCAGTATGTCATCCATATCTTGGTGGGGTGGTCGTTCTGTTCGAGGTCCTCGACGTGGAGGGCGGCTGGGCGGACGAGGTCTTGGAAGGCGTGGATGAGGGTGAGTTTGTGCTCTGAGGGACTGGCGGCGTGGTACTGGCATCCGAAGATGGAGACGGTGAAGTGGTGTGCTTCGGGGAACTTGGCGCGGATCAGAGGCATGGTGTTTTGTTTGCAGTATCTATCTTGGGAGGTGTGGAGAAGAAGGTAGGACTGTGAATTGTGGACTGTCAGATCAAGGAGATGATACAATGCACAGAGCATAGATTCAGGAGGATTGGAATGTCCAGCAAGGTGAGTAATTATCATTCACTTACCAGGCGGATCTCAAACTGGATTCACGAGGTGTCGTTACCAGTGTGCCCGGTCCGCTCTTGTGTGCGGTTATGGGACGGTCGGATGAGTTCCACCACCTGCTAGGCACACAAAATCTACAATGGAACACACCCGACTGCCCAGAATGCACACTTCCAAGGTTACACTTCCAAGGTTGATGATACTTACTTATTCATGAGCCGGACTAGTCGACTCATCAGCAGAGCGGGTCCTACTGTAGCCTATATCAGACGTAGAATATGTATGCTTGGAATAAAGCACCTTCTTCATAGGTGCAATTCAGCGCACATGCACAGCAAAAGGTAATGGTGGGTTAATAGTAGCGAAGTGGTGTGTCGTCAAATGTCTACTATTTGTGACTATTTGACCTAGGCTATAGATATGCCTAGATTCCTATATTACAGCTCTTGTCTAACGAGCATTTGACCTGCGTGTCCCCAGTGACTAGTTGAGCTTCTTCGCGGCCCTGTTGTTCGGGTCGGTCTCGTAGTCGGCCCACCTCCACATGGGGATCTTGGCAGCGTAGACTGGGTTGTGCATGTTAGCGATATGTTTTATTTTGTAGTAGTAGTAGTAGTCAGGGGCGGGGACTGGGGAAACCCGCAGCAAGGGAGGAGGGTACTTACGCTCGTCAATCTCGGCAAAGGTTCTGTTCCTCGTCTCGGGCAGCAGGAAGAAGACGAAGGTGATGACGAAGACCATGCAGCCAGCAAAGACCAGGTACATCTTGGCACCGAGACCCGCGCCATCCGCCGCAGTGAGCTGGGGCACAACCACAGTCGTGATGACGGCTGTCGTCTGGGCCCAGGCAATGGTCCACGACATGGTGTAGGAGCGCAGCTTGGCGGTGGGGATCTCGGAGGGCATGACGTTGGACAGCGAGTAGAAGGAGGCGCCCCAGAAGAAGTTGAAGAGGAACGAACACGCGGCCACGCCAATGGCAAAGCTGGGCACCTCGATCTTGAAGGCCAGGCCACCGGCGATGACGTCCAGCGCAAAGAGCATGGACATGCCGCAGAGCGCGAGCGGCCGGCGACCCACCTTGTCGATGATGATGGGCGCGACAACGCAGCCGGCGAGGGTGCAGCACGACGCGATGATGGTGAGGGCGAAGGGCGAGGCGACGTTGATCTCCTGCAGGAAGATGGTGGCGTAGGTGGTGGAGAGGAAGACACCCGAGATCTGGTTGAAGGAGAAGAAGGAGCCGGCCGTGATGGTCCGCTTGAGGTTGTCCTTGTCGAAGAGGTTCATGACGTTGGCCTCGGCAGTGAGCGCGCGCTCGTTGTCGTGCGAGATCTTCATCAAGCGGAGCTCATCCGCGATTTCCGCCTCGGAGCTGCCACGGAGCCGGTGCAGCGCTTTCGCGGCCGCGTCCATGCGGTCTTTGCCCATGAGCCACATGGGAGACTCGGGCAGGATAAAGGTGGGAGGAATGAGGAGGGCGGGCAGGGCGCATTGCACGGCGAGAGGCACCTCGTAAGAGAGCTCGTCGGTACGAGTCGAGGTACCGAAGACAACGCAAGTTGCCACGACTATTGGGATTGGGGGGATTTTGTCAGCTGGCTGCTGTTCAAGGATACGGTGGGAATCCCACAATTGTCCACTTACCACCGGAGAGCAGATTCATCACGTTGATAGAGGAGACAACGCGGCCACGAATCGACACAGGCACAACCTCGGAGAGGTAGAGAGGGGCCGTGGCATTGGCAATGCCCAGAGCAATGGCAACAATGAAGCGACCGGCCACAAACGCGCCCAGGTTAGGAGCGAAGATCTGGAGGAGAGAGCCGCCGATGGAGGTGATGTAGGCCAGGATGAGAGGCCATTTCCGGCCCAGGAAGTTGTTTAGGGGGAAGGCGAAGAGCGCGCCCAAGATGGATCCAACGAGGGGAACCGAGAGAACCAGTGTTTGGTTGGTAGCAGTGAGGGTGTATTCGCCAGTGGTTGGGTTGACGCCTTGGAATTTGTCCACCTGGAATTGTGATATACATATGTTAGCAACCCTCGTTTTTTTTGTGGGCGATGTGGGAGTGGAAGGGAACGGGGAAGCTGGAACCTGGGAATACGTACGAAAGGCTCCAATGCAATGATAGGAGAGATGACCTTGTCATCATATCCAAAGAGGAACGAAGCGGCCGCGAAGGTCACACAGGCGAAGATGAGAAAGGGGTTGACGGCGTTGCCCGATGTGACAATGGGCTGGTCGCCATACGTGGTGATGGTCGGGCCCTGGCCCTCCTCCTGGTGGAGCACAGCGAGACTCTCGGTCTTTGCAGCCACAACCGCGTCCTTCTTCTCGTCTATTTCGGAACTCATCGTGGTGGTTTGTGGGACACGATGTCCAAGGGAGGGAAAGAAAGGGAAGCGGAGAAGCGTGAAAACTGTACAGTATTACCTCTACTACCCAGTGAAGCAATAGAGTAAAGACGACAATAATATATGTAATAGGGACAAGGAAAGGAAAACAAAGGGAGGCCCGTGGAACGAGGTGTCGAGGCCAGGACAGTTTGAAAAAGTGCTATGCACATAACCTTATATAGACAATACTTTTCGAAGTCGTCCCAGCTCCACCAAGACCAGCATCAGCACCAGCACCAGCACCACCACCGGCACCAGCCTGCTGGGTCCCTGGTCGACAGGATGGCTTCGCCAACGGAAATAGATGTTTACACAGTTCTTCTCCGTGTTCTGTGCACAGGTCCCGAACACGGGGAAGACCCAGGCACCACGAAGAACATGCCACGAGCAAGAATAATAACAATAAAAGTCACCTGTTCGCACATGGCTTTCGTCTGTGTCTCTGTCAGTGTCAGGGTCCGTTCAAACAGCAACTGGCGCCGGCGATTCAGGTTCAGGAGTGCGGGGCCCCAGATCTTCTCAGGGCCAAGGAGGCTCTGCCATGCTCTTCCTAGCGCTGTGGGGCGGACACAGTACTGTGCTGGACCATGGCGAACAGTGGCCTTGATATTGACAGGGCGTGGCCTTTTGGGGAAACCGGGGCGAAATCTCGGAGCCGCTACGGAGAGGGAGGGTGTGTGGATGGATGGTCCCTACTGTGTATGTGTATGTGTATTCCGTACTATCTGCTCAGCACCCAAGAATGCTAAGCAAGCTGCTAGCACTCCACACGTGGCTTTGGATATACCCGGAGTACCAAGTATGTACGTACCTACCTACCGTACGGAGTACAGTACTTTTGAGTTTTACCGGGCACTTTCGGGCATTCCGCAGCGCTCAAGCTATCTGTTCTTGTCTTGTCGTACCTAGTCCGGGGCTGGAGAAAGGTCAAGAAATCCACCGACACAGTAACTTTGCACATTCGACGGCCGAGACACCGCAGGGCGGGAAGAGGTGCTCCACGCCTCTTTCTCGTGCTGTTCCCGGTCGCACCGGTCACTTTGACATGAATGGCAAACTCCTCGTCTCCGTCCCTGTCTCCACCCTCGACGGCGAGCAAGGCCGCGTCGTCTACAACCGCGTCCACGGGGCTCACACAACCACCACAATCACAACCACCAGTGGCAGCAGGCGCTCAGTCTCAGGGTCCTCCTGGTCCTCAGCAGCGGCGGCAGCAGCAGCAGCAGCAGCAGCAGCAGCAGCCCTCGGTCAAGAAAGCTTGTGACAACTGCAGGCTCAGAAAGACACGCTGCAACTTGGCTAGTCCTTGTACCAACTGTGCATCTCGTGGCTTCGAATGCACCTATGCTACGCCTCACCGGAAGAGAGGCCCGGCCGGACGGTATGTGATATGTTACGAGTTTTTTTTTTTTTTTTTCTGTGTTTTTTTTGTCTTGTGTCATTCTTCGTAACTTGGTCTTACATATGGCTGCAGCCGCCTCAACGAGATTCGCGAGCGGGAGCAGCTGCGTAGCAAGGCTTCCGAGTCTTCAAATTTGACAACGGCTTCGCCTCCCGTGTCTGCACCCCCTCCTTCTGGCGGCCATGGACTCATCGTCACCACCAATCCGGACGGTAGGCCCGGACCCGGACCCGGACCGCACCGGCATCAACCGCATCCTTCAGAAGACCAGCAGCAGCAACAGCAACAGCAACAGCAACAACCACAGCAGTATGTCTTCATTCGTAACGACAATGGCTCGACTATGGGGTCAGAGAAGCCCATGAATCCGCCGCCCCAATCATGGGATGGCTTACTCCATACTTTTGAAGCCACGCCTCCGGCAACTCTCGACCAGACCGGGCCAACCTCGCCGTCGGTAGGCAGGCCCGCGAGCACCAGGTCCGGTCCGCTTGACGAGGGATTGTTCTCCATGTCCAACATCTCCAATCACAGTCCCTATGGCCATGACCTCAGCGTCCCCGGAAGCGCGTATGCAATGACGCCGCTGTCGCGCACATCACCCGCGAGCAGCAACAACGATCTATGGCCTGCGGCGGTCACGGATGAGAATCTGATCCGCTGGCTGGACATTTACTTTGAGCGCCTGTATCCGACTCTTCCCATTCTCAAGCGATCAACCGTCTTTGCCCGCCTGATGGACCACGAACACCGCCGGAATCCCGACTTCGGGGCCATGTTGCTGTCGCTGTCCGCATTTGCCCTGATCCAGCCGGTCCGTCTCACGGAGCAGAAGCTGTCCTCTCACTCGCGCGAGCAGATGGTCAGTCTTCTGCTCAACGAGGCTGTGAAGATGCGCACGGTCGTGGACTTTGGTCAGGCGCCCACCCTCGACATGATCTTCACGTCCGTCTTTCTGTTCGCCTGTCTGTTCCAGAAAGAACAGCACAATGCGGCATGGCTTCGCCTGAGGGAGTCTGTCGAACTGGGCGCCCTTTTTGGCCTGGATAAATTCGAAAGCTACGTCGACTGTGAGCCCGAGCAGAAGCAACAATGCTTGAGGGTGTACTACTTGTTGGCAGTCACAGAAAGGTTGGTCTTGTTTCCTTCCGTTTCCCCCATCCCCTCTTTTTTTTCTCTGCCAATGATAAAGACCTAACAATTCGAAATATTGAACAGAGCATATGGCATACAACGCCATCACTGTATTGGGTTTCTGGGACACCCAAGTGTGGACACTGCCAGCCTCTTGGAATCCATCTCCAGCCCGGCGGACAGCGTCGATCTCTCTGGGATTCTCATACATGACGACGTCGAGTCCACTTGTATGCTTGGTCTGTTGCAGCTTATTCGTCTCTTCGATGCCATCGACGAAGATTTCCTCCGGTGTTGGAACAACCAGTGCCGGAATGACCGAGGGGGATGCCGTTTCCTTGACGAGCAGACTGCGATTCGCATTTACAATCAAATCAACAGCTATAGCCCCACGACAAACACATATGAGACTTCAGACACTCCCTCCGCCCAGCACCATCATCGACCGACGGGTCCAGCGCCTCCCAGACTAGGCCTGTCTCAGGCAATCCATGCTGGAGAGGCATGCGAAGCACATGCGCCACCAGCGGTGCCAAGTTGGCTGGCATCCGCCAAGCTGACTCCAGCGCAAGAATCCGACATACTCATCAACCAGCAGTGGCTGCAGAACCGTCTGTGGCATGTGTGTCTGTCGCACAAGTTGCTCATCCCACAGTCCGAGCACCGCGTCCTTTGCATCTACAACGCCATTACCATCGCGGAAGATACATTACGAGCGTGCAAGCACATGGCTCTTACGAGCATCGAGGTGCATGGCATTGGCATGATCGAGAAGATCTACACCATTGTGGAAAGTGCCATAGCGGCGATTCGACATCTGGAAACAGCCGAGCGTGAGGGCGAGGACACAAGCAACAGAACAGGGCCGTCGCCATATTTTGGCTTGGGTGGTGTACCGTACAACGAGGGCGTGCGATCTGGCGCGCAAAGCATGGGTGAGAACGACGTTGGCTCTCCCGAGCAAGGCCATATGAGACACCATCAGTCACTATTATTGGGGTTTTTGAGATTGTTCAAGATGATTCGGGCTGGAGAGCATGTCTTCTTGGAAAGATACACAACGCTGGTAGGCCAGGATCTGGAAATTGGATGAAAAAGCCCGCGGATATATGGCGCATAGTATACGCTCTCATGCATGCCGTAGAAAGGACCACATGGACATCATGACGACTTCTTCAAAATATGAAACACTGACTAGTACCGTAATAGCAAAGACACAAAAGGCAGAACTCTGTTGCTACCGTAGAGCAAGAAAGTACAGAGCACTGTGTAAGCACAAATTTCTGTTATTGTATCAACTCCAGTATATCACAGAATGCTTGGTGCACTGTCAGCCGTATGTCCACGGGTGCCAGAGTACAGTACGGATACCGCAACAGTACTTACTCGCCGACCTAGAGAAGCATATGAGCCTCCCCCCACAGAACGGACTTACCGACCGATCTACGTGCTAGGAGATGGGTATTACCGGCAGGGCTGAGTACTGTGTAGTATCTAGACGAGATGGTTACAGCGGGAAATACTGGCCTTCCACGTGCAAACGCAGTTCTGCAAGTGGAGCACCCCCACGGGGAACCATTGTAAAATATATTGGACCTCGAGACTTTTCCCCGGATTCCAACAGCATGCAGCCTGGCGGCCTGCAGTGTGCAGATCGGCTGGGATGAGCCGAGCGAGGAGCATCTGGCCAGGACAATCTTCGGAGAAACCACGAAGCGACCAGCGGTGGACCAACCATGCTTGGCGGGACGTCCGACCCGGATCCCTCGCTGTGATTCTCGGCGACCATCCCATCCAACAGCCCATCATGTGTCCGAGCCGCCGACGCACGATGCTCGGTAGAGTAATGAAGCTCACGGCTCACCACCCCAAGGATCCGCGCGTAAGGTAAAACCTGGTTCCTTTTTTTCCCAACAACGCAGAGATACATCACATGATGCTGTTTCTTTGCCCAGAATTTGAGTCAGGAACAGGGACGTTACAAGGCGATCGGAGCATCTTTTTCTGGGCAGACGCAGCTGCGTTGCCTATCTTGGTTTTCTGATGTTGCGGTATGGCAATCCACGCCAGATTTGAAGGACAGAACAGCACAGCGTAGTAATATACCGCAGCGGCCTCTCTTGTCCGCCGGTGTGACCCACGCCGCTGCCATCCCATCCCATCCCATCCCATCCCATCCCCGGAGGTGCTCTACCTACTCTAGTGGAGACCGCACTGTGTACGAGATACGCCGGGGATTGATGATGAGCTGTGGCAGGTTTTATTTGGACCCTGCCTTGGACATCACCCTTACAGCACTACTCATGACGGTTTCTTCGCCCCGCTGGAAATAGTAGGTGTGTGTTTCAGTCGAACCAACAACATTCAGGCGAAGGGCCGCGCCTTCATCAACGGGCACCACGAACGTGACGCTCTTTCATCATCCTCTTTCTGGGCAATCTATCCAGTCTATAATCATACACAACCAAAACATGTCGTCGACCACCACCACCACCACCACCACCACGACGCTGGCACCCGAAACATCGTCGGGCCCGTCTTCTCGCACCAAGCAAGAGGCTTTCCGCTCCTCCCTTCTCACAAACAAGGACTTTGCTCGCTGGCGGCCAACGTACCATCTCATCGCCCCCTATGGTTGGTTGAACGATCCGTGCGCGCCAGGCTTCAGTCCCTCCACGGGGACCTACCACGTTGGCTTCCAGTGGAATCCCAACGGCGCAGAATGGGGGGATATCGTGTGGGGCAACGCCTTCTCGAAGGACCTCGTCACATGGGAGGTTTCCGAGGTGCCTATTCTAGAGGCGGATGCCCCGTACGACCACGAAGC
Source organism: Ophiognomonia clavigignenti-juglandacearum (assembly GCA_003671545.1). Taxonomy (NCBI): domain Eukaryota; kingdom Fungi; phylum Ascomycota; class Sordariomycetes; order Diaporthales; family Gnomoniaceae; genus Ophiognomonia; species Ophiognomonia clavigignenti-juglandacearum. Next base: position 173,186 of record PYFS01001583.1, on the reverse strand, counting down.
GGTGTTCACGGGGTGCTGGACGCCTACTGGCCTGGATGGAGTCCATGAGAAGGGAGTCGCCGGGGTGGTCACGGCTGCGTACACCAGTGTGTCGCACTTGCCCATTCACTACACGCGAGATTACCACTACGGAAGTGAGTCTCTGAGTCTTGCGACGAGCAGCGACGGCGGGAAGACGTGGCAGAAGGCGGCGGCCGCGAATCCGATCCTACCTGGGCCGCCCAAGGGCGTGGATGCGACGGGATGGCGAGACCCCTATATTGCCCGCTGGCCAGCTATGAGCAAGCTTCTGGATCGGCGACAGAATGGGGACGTCGCAGGTGCCAACGCGGGCAGCGACCTCTTTGGCATTGTCTCTGGTGGGATTAGGAACAAATCGCCCACGACTTGGTTGTACAGGATCAATCCTGAGGACCTCACGAAATGGGAGCTGATTGCGCCGGTCGTCCAGCCAGGCCTGAGCTTTTCGCCGTCTCGATGGACCGGCGATCTGGGGATCAACTGGGAGGTCACCAACTTTATCTCTCTGGAGGGCGAGACCCGCCAACAGACTCAAGACTTTCTCATCTTCGGTGCAGAGGGGTGTAAGGCTCCCCACGGCGGGGCAGGAGTGGTGCCTGGCACGAAACGGTGCAACCGGGCACAGCTCTGGGTCGCCATTGACGCCGACGCCGACGAAGACAGTCCCGAGGCGGCGGAATCCCTGGCGAAATATTCGTACGGCGGCATCTTCGACCACGGACTGTTCTACGCCGCCAACGGCTTCTATGACCCGGCTACGAAGCAGCAGATGGTCATCGGATGGGTCACCGAGGACGACCTTCCGGTGGAGATGCAGATCAGACAGGGCTGGAGTGGCTGCCTGTCTCTTCCGCGGGTGGTTTCGCTCAGCACTGTGCAGCACGTCTCGCGCGCGTCCAAGTCGGCCCTGAGCGATCTTACCTGCTTCAAGGCCATACCGGAAGGTGATGGCGCCGACGTGTACACAGTGCAGACGCTCAGTATCAAACCTGACCCGCGCCTGCAAAAGCTACGTCTTCATGCATCCAAACATGATGTTCCGAGCCTTCCATCGGCTGTGGGAGAACAGACACACCACCTTCCGTTGAAGACAGCCAGCTGGGAAGCCTATGGTGCCTTCTCGAGTGTTGGTGCGTCCAAGCGTGTCGGTGTGAAGATCCAGCACGCCTCATCCACCCAGAAAACAGTGCTGTACTTTTCGCCTGACGACGAGACGTTCGTCATCGAGCGGCCAGACCTTGAGCTGGTGGGAGAGGGCGGCGTCAAAAAGACACCTATCAAGGTTCAGGATGAACAGGCGCCGTTCACGTTGTTCACGACAGCCGCCGGCGGGGAGGAGAAGCTGACGATCCACATGTTCTATGACAAGAGCGTGCTTGAGGTGTTTATCAACGAACGGGCGGTCATCACGACGCGCGTGTATCTCCAGGATACCGGGTGCTCCGGCGTTGAGTTCTTTGCAGAGCCCTCGGAAGGCGGCAGTGTTACGCTCGAGGAGGCGACGGTGTGGGATGGACTATCTCAGTGATCCCAAAGTTTTGGAAGACTTGATGATTAGACGAAATTCATAGACATCTAGATGCATAAAGACTTTGTAAGGCCACGATGCTTGTAGAAATCGACACACGTGATACCTTCAGGAATGTTGTTCAGGTCATGCACCTACCTATAGGTATGCCTGCTGCTCAATGTGAAACTTTCCAGGTGCACGTTCCGGTGACCCGCTCACCAAATGCAGCCATAAAGCCAGCTGCGTAGCGGGTATTGTCACTGGACTGAAAGAAATCCCGGGGCTCTCTTCCGGGGCCCAGCTTATGATTGCCACCTGGTGATTGGTACTACCACCAGGGTTACCTAGGTATCCACAAGAGAGCAAAGCGGAAACAGGTCCAGGACTACCTAGGTATGATCTCTGGATGCTTTCATTGCTTTTGCATGCCTGATACGGCTGCACTATATCCAGCACTGAACTTTAAACTCTCACCGCATGTGTCGGCACTCTCTGCCCTCGCTCGCGGAAGTGGACCCTTTCCGTCCCTTCCCCGGATCATAGTTTCTTGACGTCAACCGCAAACGTGGAATTGTCGGCACAGCATTATGGCGAGGCCCTTGTTTCTTGCGTCTCGCGACGACGAGACCGAGAATATACCGCGAATAGCTTGCCGTGATCCGAGAAAGAAGCGTAAGCAGGTTGTGGGACATTCTCGCGCCGGGGACATGTTTATATACTAATAAGTATATACACACATAAGTACTCAAGACATCATCGCTCACAGTTCACACTAGCAGAAAGCACCATCAACATCTGACAGACTTCCTCCACGCTCTTCACGTCAACAACAAATATCAATCTTGCCACTGGTCTCACACATTCATACCATAATCACGTCACATAATCAATATCAATCACATCTCATACTATGTCGCACACAAACGCCGCGCCCGCTGCCGACACCAGGCATGTCCCGTCCATTGCCATCGTTGGCGGTGGTATTGCAGGTCTCACTCTGGCATTGAACCTCCTGAACCTCTCCAAGAACTCCTCGGGCGAGCCAAAATACACACTCACCATATACGAATCCGCCCACGCCTTCGGCGAGATCGGAGCCGGGGTCTCGTTCGGCCCCAACGCCAGCCATGCCATGAAGAGCATCGGGCCAGCGGTCTACGAGGCTTTCGAGAAGACGCAGTCGTCGAACCTGTACGCATCAAAGCAAGACGTCTGGTTCGACTTCCGCTTCGGCGAGAGTGTCGATGGCAAGTACAAGGTGGCGGGCGAAGAGGGGACCGGACCGGAGGAGCAGGACCGGAACGGGGAACTCATCGCTACTGTCAAGTGCAAGGGCGGCCAGCGCGGGGTCAAGCGGAGCGACTTCCTCGACGAACTGATCAAGCACATTCCGGAGGGCATCGCCAAGTTCGGCCGGCGCGTCACGCACTACACGACCTCGCCGTCGTCGGGGCAGGTCACCCTGTACTTCAAGGACGGCTCGACCGCGACCCACGACGCCGTGGTCGCGTGCGATGGCATCAAGTCCAACGTCCGCAAAACACTCCTTGCAACGACCCCGCGGCCGGAGGCTACCAATGCTGTGTTCAGCGGCAAGTACTGCTACCGGGGCCTCATCCCGATGAACGAGGCAGTCGAGGCGCTGGGCGAAGAGATGGCCAAGAATTCGCAGATGTATCTGGGTCGCCACGGTCATATCTTGACTTTTGCGGTTGATAATGGAAACGTGATGAATGGTAAGTCCTTCTCAAGTGACCAATCTCACCACATTCTTGCTAACACTCACTCTAGTTGTTGCATTCCAGGCGGCTAAGGAGTGGACGGATCCCAACTGGGTCGTTGCGGCAGATCACGAGACCATGAAGTCCCAGTTTGCGGCATGGTCGCCCACTGTGAACAAAATCATTGGCTTGATGTAAGTATACTGTGACCAGCCCTGTCCAACAGACAGACCACTCATGCTGAACAACTGAGCTCAAATTGACTGACAATCTACAAAAGGCGCCAGAATGACATCTGGGCACTCTTCAACCACCCTCCTGCCTCGACCTATGTGTCCGAGGATGGTCGTGTCTGTCTGATAGGAGACGCCGCCCACGCCACAACACCGCACAAGGGCTCCGGTGCCGGCATGGCCATCGAGGACGCATATATTCTCGGACACCTGCTCGCACAAGCCTTGGACGGTGACGACGTGGACGTGGCCAAGTCGGTTCCGGCTGCCTTCCGGGTGTACGATGCCACAAGGCGGGGGAGGACTCAGCGGTTGGTGGAAGACTCGCGGGAGACGGGCACTGTCTACGAGCTCGAGCATCCTGTTTTTGGCACGGACAAGGAGAAGCTTAGGGAGACCTTGCTGACGCGGATGGAGTGGGTGTGGCAGCATGATGTGGAGAAGGAACTGGCTCAAACTTCGGACCTCCTGAGAAAGACCCTGACGGCGCGCCAGTGAAAAGTGGTCGTTGACAGATGTTCTTTGCAAGCGCTTTGTCTTTTGCCACGTGGTTTCCTTTGGCCTTTCTCTATAGTAGCTCATATGCATCATCTGATTTTCGATCGCCCGTCCAAGCCGGGCTTCTCAACAGGCCTGTAGAGCACAACAGCACGCCCACTGAATAGGCTGCGGATTCTCCGAACTCGTCCGTGATACGACAAGGCTACACTTAGCTCTTCTCACTTTTTACTCGTGTGTCGTATCGAGCAACAGGGAAAGAACATCGGGATAAAATTCATATATTGTGAACCAGATGAGGGGAGCACTGTCTTTGGGGACAGCAACAACAGCAACAACACTACCAGCAATCGCCTCATTCGTCCCATAAACCTGTGCTGGTGCTCGAATCCTTCTTCCGACCACAATCACTCCCTTCCCGCACGAAATCAGAACGCGGTAGAGACAGGCCGTATGGTTCCTCTCAGTCTCAGCATATGTCGGCCAAGCCGAGTGATCTCCCTATGCCAGCCTCTCGCTCATCCTCGATATCAGCCCAAACGCAAAGTCAGGGACCTCGTCGATCAGCGCCTTCAAACCCTCCTGCTTGGATGCATCCTCGATGATACATGCGTAGTATAGAGAAATGAGATCCTGGATCTTGTCCTCCGAGCGTGTGTTCTGGAAGACGTATATGGCCAGAGCCGAGAGGTCTTTGAAACGGCTGGGATACAGCGTAAACCACATGAGGGTCGCATGAAGGCGATGGAGCGAAAGCTGACACAACTCGGGTATGTCGTACGTGTCTCCTAAGACGTAGAGCTTCGCATGGCAAAGGAACACGCCGCTGTAGTCCTCGCAGGCTTCCGTGTTCAGACTCGGCATGTGAAATAAGCTTGCAGTGGTGTAGACCTCGCCAGCGTCATCCATAAACTTGTCGATGAGGCTAGCTCTCAAGTTTGGTGCTTTGACGTAACAGTTTGGGCAGTTGGAGTACGCAGAAGAACAGCTGCGGCAAGTGGTGGTTCTGTAGTTTTGCTGGCACCTCGTGCATATTACGTTCCTCACTTTGCTTGAATTCGAAAGGGCTGGGTCTTTCTGGTAGTAGGAGCAAGTCGGAGAGGCGCAAGCACTTCGCGCAGAACCGACTGATAGGTCTCCGCAATGAGTACAATCTATCAAAACCGAGTGACAACTTGAGCAAATAGGTGTATGAAATGCTCGCCGACAGGCGACACAAGTCTTATCCTCTGTGGAGGTGGAGGTCGAGACTCTCCCGTAGTTGCTGCAGGTCGTGTTGTGGCAGTGGTTTGAGCCGAATTTCGTGGCGGTGGGAGTCGGACGGACGGAGCGAAGATGGTACAGCGGTCGCTCTGCAACATCGTTCTTTTCGGGCTGAGCAGTAATGCTGGACTGATCCAGGCTGAGCAGTAATGTGGACTGGTCCAGAATGATCTCCGGCTCTGGTGTGTCGTAATCCCTCGAGTAGGCCCACTGAATGAACCGAACAAAGGTCTTCTCATCAACATCCGGCCATTCCACGCGTGATTCTTGGGCTTCCTTGAGTGGCCCATTCAGGAGAACCCTCAGTGGCTTGGAGAGTCCTGACAGCGCGGCTTCATGCACGCTGAACTCTCTCTTGTGGGAGCCAACCACGAACTTGAAGATTTTCGATGCCAGAATCCTACAGCATAAAATGATTAGCACAGATATACGCAACATCGGTTGCTTGCTAGGCAGATGATGCTCACGACTCATACAAATCCATCTTGACCGAACGTTGATTTCTATACCTTCGTTTGCCCACCTGCATTCATTGCACATGGGCGGTTGGTAGTCAACGCAGTACAGCCGCAGGGGTTTGGTGGGAAAGAGATGGCAGCAGTCAGCCTTGTCATGCCACAGGGTCTCATAGATACAGACAGCAGAAGTGGGAGCAGCCTGATCTGAGTTTCGTTTCGCAATAGCGATGTGAAAGTAATGAATGCGATGTAAAGCTTTCAAGGCATCCATAGACTCGGGATTTACCTGTTTAGATGTATTATCTGCTTGGGAACAAACGGAAAATGCCCAAGCTCCCAAGTAAGGAGCGGTGGTGGGCCTCATGCAGGGAGTGTTTCACTGATGCTCGGTGGCGGCCTGAATACCGACCTCAAAAACAAAGATTTACAAGGATTATACTCTGTAGGCTGCCACCGAACCTGCGTGCCCTTCTACTCACAAACTCGTACTTCGCGCAGGATAGAAGCAGATTGGAGATTGTGATCTGATCATGGGGTTTCGAAATTGGTTGAGCTCGGCATCTATACACCCGCATTGAAGGGGCGATCTGCAGCTCAAGTGTCGTGTCAGGCCATGTAAGCTTGAGTGTAAGTGCAGTAGATGTGCCAACATAACCACCACAGTCCGACTAACATCCTAGAATAAACGAACCTCCAATTCGTTCATTCGCATACCCATGTAGACGTACCGGCACAAACCATACGCTTTTCTGGCACTCTTAGGACATGGACCATCGCAACTTTGGTCTGTGGCCATCGCCTGCAACAGCGTTCAATTTGTTAACAGAAGCGGAAACCCGGGCTAGTCTCAGGCCATTTCTGGTAGGTAAGACGGTTGTTGTTCCTCAAGTCCACTACGCAGCTTGCTGCGTGTTCCTTGCGCTCCGAGTACACTGCGGAGCCATGAGCTCCGAGTACACTGCGGAGCCATGATTGAGCCACGGGCGCTGGGCACATACTGCTTTGGCGGGCTCCTGTCGGCAGCCTAGAAGGTGGGGTGAGCCCGCTGCATCTTAGCGATGATATTGACCCAGGGCAAAATGCATATATCAGTCCTGTAATTGTAAGAAATACCCAAGCGGGCCTTTCGCTCGTGCGATTACAGTCAACCGAGCTGACAATGACCTATGCGATGCTGGCACGGGCGTCTTGGGGTTAATTTTTGCTGTATTGTGAAGCCGTCGTACCTGTGTGTCATATGCGTGATTGCCGTCTTGTGGCCGTCAATGAAGCACTTTGTGATTTTCCTAAATGCTGCGTGAAACCCCTGGGACAAAAGCCGTGACTTGTAGATGGAACGCCGAGATGATAGCCAGCTCGAACCAAGCAAGTTGCAGCATGGTATCGTCTGTGAACTATTCGTCATCGTCGCTGGACTCGTGCCTTACAGGCTTTTTGACCCCAAATTTGGTGGTCGTCTTGGCACGTTGGATGACAGCGGATGACAGTAAGCGACCTTCTAGGTCGGACGTTTTGAAGGTGTTCTCAGTGTAGCCGATTCCTTCGAAACCAATGATACGGTCGACAGTCGCACCGTCAATGAAGGCCAGGACACACGGTAGAACCTGAACTTTGAGCTTGACGACGAGGAACGGTGCGTTCTCCACGTTGATCTTGAGGAAACGTGTGTCGAAGTGCTTCTTTGCCAATTCACTATGAGGGATGGTCAGAAACAGCCATCATGACTCCTGACCTTTCCCATCTTACCGAAGGTGGCCGTCCATGACTCTACAGCGAGCGAAGTCGTCCTTTGCAAAGTGAACGATAACGAATCTGGACTTTGTCGTAAGGTCCATCAGCTCCTTCTCGTCCTTAATCTCGTCGTAGTTGCCGAAACCGTCGGTGCGCTGATCCTTGGCACGGGTAAGCTCCTTGTGCAACTGCTGAATACGCTGCTCGCGGAAGGCGTCGAGGGCAGCGTCATTCTCGTCTTCCTCGAGCTGGGCAATTAGGTCGTCCTCGTCGTCTAGGGTTGAGTCGGGAGCAGCATCGAGAAGATCTGCGACGTGGCGGTCGAGGTTTGCCATGGTGAATGAAGTACGGCTTGAATGAGGCGAGGCAGTGTCTGATAGTTGAGGGGGCGAGGATGGAGAGATTTACGAATTCAAACAGCTGATTCGCAGAATTCCATGGCTCCCAAATAGAACACCAAGATATTGACGTTGAAAGCGCGTTGGTGGCTGTTTTGGAATGGCCATACACGCCCCAAAGAAGAGATGTCGTTGTGTCGCTTACATAATCTGACAGGGGGTAGGGATCTCAGCGGCTTCGGCCGTCTGGGGAAGCTCGGTACGTACCTGGGTCTGGTTGGAGAAGCCGAGGCTGGTCAATTAAGCTGCCAATGTCAAATGTTCATGCGAGGAAACAAAAAGAGCTTGTGACGCACGAGACCCTCAATTATTTGTTGACGCTGAAAGGAGACCTGCTCCCTACTGAGACCACGCTCACAAACCCATATTTATCTTGAACCCGTCGACTTTGCAAGCGGAAAAGGACGACACAGTCAGTCGTGCTAGGACCGCGGCGACATGTTCGCCGCCACACGGCGGTGGTTCCGCCGCAACAAAACCCCCCTCGCCATCACAGTGGGTCTTGTTGGCGCCGGCTATGTCGTTACGCAGTATGTCGTGAGCAAGCTGAATGATGCCCGCGAGCGCATGACAAGCGACCGCATAGCAAAGGAAAAGTATGCTTTCTACGCACCCCCGCCCTGCCTCTGCCCGGCGCCTTCGTCGTCCTTGCTAACCAGCTCTGGCCCCACTTTCCAACAGCCTTCGCCGGCGCTTCCAACAGAACCAAGAAGATTGCACATATACAGTATTGGCTCTCTTGCCCAGCGCAGCCAAGAAAATACTAGAGACACTGGACGTCGAACAGATCAGCCTCGAGATCCAACAACTGAAGGGCAACAATGGCCCAGCCAAATCCATCAAACCGGGGAGCGCCGACTCGATGAGCCTGCCCGAGACTACGGGCCTGACAGACGAGGATGGGCGAAGTATGATCTCAACGAGCGAGAGCGGTGTTCATGCCAGCCATGTCACCCTGCCACCGACAAGCCAGCCTTCAGACTCCGTGGACCAGGCACAGCCAGAGAAGCCGAAGAGGACGAAGCGGCAGCTGTGGGGCGACATAACGATCAGCTGTAAGAGACCATAGCGGAACCACAGCGGCACATAGCAAGAACGAACGCTAACAACTCTATCATATGCGCAGCCATCACTCGAGCCTTCACTCTCGTATACACGCTCGCCCTCCTGACCATGCTGACCCGCATCCAGCTCAACCTCCTCGGCCGGCGCAGCTACTTGTCCAGTGTGGTATCGCTGGCGACGGGCTCCAACACAGCCACCATAAGTCTGGAGAACAAGGACGATGACAACTCGACGGAAGCGTACGGCGATGATTTCGAGGTCAACCGCAAGTACTTGACTTTCAGCTGGTGGCTGCTGAACAAGGGCTGGGAGGACGTCATGCAGCGGGTTGAGGCCGCAGTGCGCCAGGTGTTCGGACAGACCAGCCCCAGGGACCAGGTCACCTTCGAGACGTTCTCGAACATGTCGAAGGAAGTGAGGAGGTTGGTGGAAGGCGGCACAGTATTATCGACAACCTCAACACAATCATCACAGCAGACGGGCGGCGCCAGCACAAAATGGCTGTCTTTCCTCCTGCCACCACCGGACATGGAGGACTACGTTCTCAAAGAGTCTGGCATCATTGACGACTCCGCGACCTCTCAAACCCAACCCGCCGACCGCGAACCCTCCTCGCCCACCTCCACGGCCTCTCTCCGGCGCCTCCTCGATGAGACCTCGGATCTCATCGAATCGCCCACCTTCGTGCACGTCATCACCCAGATCCTCGACGCAGGCTTCTCGGTGCTCCTCGACCAGAAACTCGCCGAGGGCCCCTTCGATCTCCCACCGGCACCCAACTCGCCAGCCGCAGCGGCGCAACTAGTAGTGGACGTCAGCGCAGACGTGGTGGCGGACCGAGCAGAGAAGAAGGCCCCGCTGCCAAAGTGCCTGTCGGTGCTTACTCGACAGGCGCATAGCATTGGCAATGGCATGGCCAACGAGTACCTGCAGGCGATGGAGGGCGTGCAGGATCTCGAGGGATTTGCGGCGGTGGTGTACTCGAGCAACTGGGAGAATGAGATTCGCGAGGAGGGCATGATGCAGCCGTCGCCCAGCAGCGGGAGCGGCATTGGATCACCGCGCGCGGGTGTGACGGGTACAGCTGCTGAATCGAGCGCATCACCACCTGCGGTCCTCGGACCGAGCGAGGGCGAGGGCGAGGGCGAGGAGAGCATGGTCTTGGTGGACCCTTCACAGAGCTCTTTTGAGAGTGTCTGGGCAAAGGTTACAGATAAGGCCTGATTTTGTACACGAAGAGGTGCAAAGCGCGGCGTTGACCAAGATGTGCTGTGCTGATTTGATAGTACCTATATACCCAGTTTCGTGGTGTAACGGGACGCTTCGGCGCAAGTTTTGCTGTATATGTTACATTCTGATGTGGTTCACGAGGGTATGATCAAATGGTGGGCTACAGGTTCATTTTGATCCTCATATATAGACATGGCCCCAATCTCTACATCTAATGTAGTGAGGAATAGCCATTGTCTTGGCCCATATTTATGAGCATGACTACATTGCCTCAGACGCAGCCTCCATGTTCTCTGAATGGCTGTTTTGAATGACCATAAGTCTTGCTCCTTTGCCGGTCGCCAGGCGCCATAATTTGCGTTCCAGGAGCCAGATCCGCGCTGGTCCGAGGCGTGGGATTGACGGAGACTGCTGAATCTCTGAAGGTCCGCTAGGATGCAACTAGGACTGTCCTAGCCTATAACATGAACGGTGGCTCCTCTCGATGGAGCTGCCGACTCTGTGCCCGTCTCGTCCTAACCATCCCAAACACAACGATATGTCGCAGTTGGGGCATGAAGATGGAACCGGAACCGTGTAACCAAGCAAAAGCGAGCAAGTTTCCCCACCTGAGGCGTCGTCCCTGCAATGGCTCTTCACCACCTTTTTTGAATGGTCAATTGATGCCCGGAGGATGTCGGGGAATGGTATGTTGGCTGTATTGTGCTGTTGTCGCTCACTGAAGACCCCTGATAAATTGATCGAGCCCCAACTCGAATAGTTCGTTTCGGACGCCCTCGCCACCTTTGTGCTCGACTGGGGCGAGAGGGTTTTTGATGACTGCAAGTAAAGGATCCTCGTCAGCGTTGGCATTTCCAAGAAGGGTTGTTGATTCAGGCTGGCACTAGACGTACCATATTCGACCCAGAGATTAATATAAATCTGGTGCAAGACATTGCGCATGCTCATGGTGGCGGTATCGGTCAACATGACGAAGCGGAGGTTGGTTGGGGTCTCGTAATAGTGCATTCGGTACTGGCCGGTGCGGTAGCTGATGAAGGCATCGTCCTGGCCGCCCAGCTTGCGCACGATGTTGCGCAAGCTGAAGACGGTGCCGAAGATGAGTTTGGCGTCATCGGAGGCGCGTGTGAGTTGTCTGGAGGAGGGCGCGGCGGGTGCGGCTGCTGGTTTGCTACCGGGGAGTGTGGGAGGAGGGGCGGCTTGGGAGGCCGGAAGCCAGGTCTTGGTGTAGATGCATTCGGCTGGATGGGTGAGATGTGGTGGTCAGTATGAAATTGAGAGGCCTGGGGGAACGGGGACTCTTACTATGGCGATCAAAGATGTAGAAGGAGTAGACGGTCATGGTGGGCAGTATACATCACGAGCATGCTGCATGGGTGAGGGTGCTGTTGATGTTGAGGAACCTTTGGAATCCATCAATGACTTGGAGGTGACATTTAGGCCATGTGACAGTGACTACTTTGGTACCTAGCACCCCTGTCTCCATCAAGCACTCGGCCCACTTTAGCAAGTTCCAGGGTCTACAGATTCAGCTTCCAGCACAGTGGGCACCTAAGGAGCCTGGCCCCTCTGATTTGTTCCTACCTCCTGGGTATGCAAATTGGAAGCTGACAAGGCTGAAAACAAAACAAATTTACCACTCTGTAGACCACCTGGGGCATGGTAAGCGTACTTTGGTATTGGTTGATGAGCAAATATGACGGGTCAAGTGTGAATTGGGTCATCGGTATGCTGTACCCCTCTTGACCTTGATAAATGCAAGGCGCTTCCTTTTGCAACCAGCACATGCCCGGACATTCATTGTCTGCTTCCAACGCCTGCCTCAACTGCCGACAGCATCTTGTACCCACCTGGCCACCAAGGAAACGAGGAAACGAAACAATCCCAAATGCACTTGCAGGACAGGGAAACTACCTAATCTGGACCTCTGAAACTTTCCTGCTTTGGCCCATAGCAGCACAGGAACAGGGAACATCTCGTCGCAGCATCCATGGAGCCCCTCATCAGTCCCATTCTCCCACTCCCAGAAGCACCACCGCTCAAGTCCAACGCCAGTGCCCCGCCACTGGCTCCCAGCAATGGAGCTGGAGCTGCTACTGGTCTTGGACTAGGCCTTGGACTAGAACCTGACGACAACAATATCGGCATGACGAGCAATGGGAATAGCATTGGCAGTGGCAGTGACAAAGGCAATGGCAATGGCAATGGCACCAGCACCAGTGATCCCCTCTCGGCGCCCAGCCTCCAGTCGCCCAATATCAAAGTCGAATTCCATGACCAAATCCAAACTGCTGGTCAAGGCACAAGCCAAGGGGATTCACGCCCTCCCCTGGTACCCCATTCAAGGTTAGTGCTTGATGCTTGGTGCTTGGTGCTTGGTCCCTACCTACTTAGGTAGTGCTTGGTCCCTGGTGTGTGTGATGTTATCTATATCTGGATCTACTAGTACCCAATGTACAAGTATCTACCCACATAAGGCAGGTCTTAAAAGCATGTGTTCACCCCAACTTCACTGACACACGACATGTCTGTTCCAGATCTGCACCTGCTGTCCAACAGTTCTCAAGTCCAATGAGGCACCATAAAAGAACCCCAAGTCAACATCGAGAGGTGAAGGTACGCTACACCCCAGCTAATCTCCTGCCCCTGTTCCTCCTCCTCTTCCTCCTCCTCCTCCTCCTCCTCCTCCTCCTCCTCCTCCTACTACTACTCTAAGCCCTCTTGCAACTACAGTGAAACTGACTCGCCTCTCACCAGGAAACCCTCAATGCTCAGTCCCAGTATATGAACGACGATGCCGATGGCTCATCGCAGCATATTATCAACCAATACACAATCCTCGAGGAGATAGGCCGGGGTTCCTACGGAGCTGTCCACCGGGCCGTGGACCAATATGACAATGCATATGTACGTTGTCGAGCTTAGGCTCCAGCCTGGTGGCATGACGACGACGTTGGATTAAGAGACTTACACACGTTGCGCCCATAGGCTGTCAAGGAGTTCTCAAAGACTCGCCTCCGCAGGCGCATTCAGTCCAATATCCTCCGCCGTGGACCTCGCCGACCAGGCCGACTGCCTGTCCGCCCCGGGGACGGGCCCGGCATGGATCCTGGCGTCTCGCACGAGCTCTCGGACCAAAAACGGCAAGAAGACAAAGATGCCCTCTTCCTGATACGCCAAGAGATCGCCATCATGAAGAAGCTGAACCACCCGAACCTAGTCTCGCTGATCGAGGTGCTCGACGACCCGAAGCAGGACGCCCTGTACATGGTCTTGGAGATGTGCAAGAAGGGCGTCATCATGAAGGTCGGTCTGGACGAGGACGCCACGCCCTACAACGAAGAGGAGTGCCGGTGCTGGTTCCGCGACTTGATCCTGGGCATCGAGTACCTACACGCCCAGGGCGTTGTGCACCGCGACATCAAGCCGGACAACCTGCTCCTAACCGAGGACGACGTCTTGAAAATCGTCGACTTTGGCGTCAGTGAGATGTTTGAGAAACCCGCCGAGATGCGCACGGCCAAGCCGGCTGGCTCGCCGGCTTTCCTGCCGCCCGAGTTGTGCGTCGCCAAGCATGGTGATGTGAGCGGAACCGCAGCCGATATCTGGAGCATGGGCGTGTCACTCTACTGTCTCCGGTATGGCCACATACCATTCAACAAACCAGGCGTGCTGGAAATCTACCAGGCTATCAAGGAGGACACGCCGGTAATACCGGAAGATGAAAATCCACTGCTCAAGGATCTGTTGATGAGGTTGATGGAGAAAGATCCCGAGAAGAGGATCACTATGCCTGAGATTAGGGTATGACATGGACACTCCAGACACAGCTATCTGCCCGTCTCACAGCTGACTTTCGCACAGGACCATCCGTGGGTTACTAGCAGTGGTACCGATCCCCTCCTTAGTGCAGAAGAAAACTGCTCCGACCTAATGGAGCCGCCCAGTGAGCTCGAAGTCAGTCACGCGTTTACTCGACGCATGACCAACCTTCTTTGCGTGATGCGTGCCATCGGCAGCTTCAAGGCCCTTCTCTCCTCGCGCTCCGCTCTCAACAGTCCGCGCCTCAACCTGTCGCCCGCGGATGCAACGATGGCCTCGCCGCGGCCTCGCCACGCGGCGAACCCATCGATGGATGAACAGGAGTTTTCGGATCTCAAGCGGCAGAACGCACAGCATGCGGTGCGGCTACTCAAGGAGCGCGTGCAGGTTCTCAAGAGCAGAGCCATCGGCGCTCTGCCTGTCCCTCTGTTGACGGGGTTGAAGGCTGCACAGCCCGAGCGTGAGGCCGAACTGTTGTTTGGTCTGAAGGCTGCGCAACCCGAGCGCGAGGCCGAACCAGAGGTCTTGTCCTCGTCCGACAGCGGGCGTGAATATGGTGAGCCGCCCCCACAAACCGCTCCACCTGTGCTGGGCATTGGCGTCGGAGACACCGGGGAGTGGTCGCTGGGTAACAAACCAGCCGACGACGACCAGCCGCCTATGGTCGTGGCGGACTCGCCCGCCGCGGTGGACTTCAACGTGTACGACCGTGCTTTCGAGGAGGAGATCCAGAGGATAAAGCAGGCCAGTGGGCGACCGAGCGTCTACATGACGTGGCACTTTGGGGCCAAGGACAGATTCCGGTCGCAGGAGGGCGAAGCGCTGGATCTGTTGGAGGGACGCCAGGACGAGGAGCTGGCGAGTGGTGAGCGACCAACGGACAAACTGAAAGGCATTTTCAAGACCGATCGGTTTGCTGATTTCGTTTCCCAAACCATCAAGGATACCAAGGAGAAGCTGAATGCCAAAGAGGAGGCATAAGACTGCCTTGGGTCTTGGGGGCCAGCGATGCCAGCGAGAATGCTCCCTGCGAGAGACGCGGTCTTCTAAACTTTTGCTTTTCGGAAGGCAAGGAAAATGTGTGGACACAAGCAGGGCGTCTAGGGGATACGTGTGGAAAGGAAATATTGTTTGGCGTGCTTTACACGGAGTGGGAAGCCAGCGAGCGGTGTGGTTTCTGGCTATTCAGGAAGGGATGCAAGCAGGCAATTCGTACATGAGTGCCTAAGGAGGCTATTCGACAAGGTTGGGAGGAAACCATTGATACCATCTCATCTAGCCTAACGGATGGGGAACGGTGACAGCAATACCGCCATGTCTGGTGTTCCGACAACGCTGAAGCCTGATAGGAGTATCTAGGCAGGCTTCGCTGCCTTCGTCCTGCGAGACAAGGAGATCAGCTGCAGCATACTCTGGTGGGATGTGTTCATCAGCGACCATCACTTTCTACTTGATGACCCTCATGGCCTGCTTCCATTGCCCCCAGCCCCCGGTCAACGCCCTGCGCCACCTTTGAGAAGAGGTCATATCATGACCGCGGACCAGCAGTCTCACACAGTCCATTTTTTTTTCTTTCCCATTTTCCTCTCCAGCTCTATCTACTAGCCACTACGCTGCTGGTGGCGCTGCCTGGCGTAGCGGCGGCGATAGCAAACATAGTTTGCAGGTGTACCATCTCGATCCCCAGCCGTGAGCTCCGACGTTACCGCCGGCAGAGATCATCTCCATGCCAATGGAATGCTGGGTGCTACGAAATCACATGCCCTCACGGTATCTTGAGCAACAAGGCCAGCCCGGTGTTTGAGTCAATGTAGTGGAACCAGCGTCTAGGAACGAAACAGACATGTGCACAGCGACGATGTCGCGCAGTCCGAGCGGCAGAAACGGCAGCACGACCATGCGCCTTCCACCTGTTCGTACGGATGATGAGGAAGTCTTGCTTGTAGCCGTTGTCTTCATCAATCCTTACAACAAAGTACTGTTTTCTCATTTGTCTGGATGGCATGCACGTGCTGCTCATCCTCTGAGGAGAAGCGGCTTCACTGCCGGTCGACTACAATGCAGTACAGTCGCGGTTATGGTCGCGGTATGGATCGACACGAACCCACCACGACTCACTGCACTATGTCCATGATCAACGCCAGCAAGGCTCGGCTGCGGGACCAGATACACAGTACAAACAGCAGCTGATCATCTGATCACACGTGCCTTGCCTCCCGCATCTGAAACACAAGTGCAAGGAGTCAAGAAGAGGCCCATTTTCTTGGACCATCAAGGCCGGTTGGTTTCAAGCCGCCCAATGGCCGACCTGATCTCACGGGCCATTCCATCACCTGGGCCCAAAGACCCCCATCCCGTTGCCGCCATTCGTCTTGGTCACGCTGCGGCACGTTCCATGACACTTGACCGCCATAGGATCAGTAGACCCCGAATCCTGCCGCAAGACAAGTTGCTATTCCTGCGCGCGCCGCCTTTTCGTTTCTGTCAGCACCGACTAACTCCACTTCCAGACACCAGTGCGTCGCGCCCCTGCGATATCTTGCTGCGGGTAGCCTCATGTGGTCTAGGACCCTGCATATCCAACGCAGCGCAGTATTCCGTATGGATGCTTTATGTCACAAATAGGTAGGTGATCAAGTCGCTGGTCATTGCTGTGCAGTAGCTCGTGTGTCCTGCTGCCATGGAACAATGCTCGCAACGAAGTCTTGCGTACTCGATATTCATGATTATTGCAAATACGCGCGATTGCCCACGCTGCAATTCTTGGTCCCGCACAAGCTGCAGCACCGCAAGGATCGCGCATTCCACCCACTCTGCGACTCTGCCACTGCACACAACAAGCTTCAAACCCCGTGTGGGGTCCCCGCGCTGAGCTGCGATGCAGTCGAGGGTGCCAAGTTTGAAGTGCATCCCTACCACCACAATATTTGTTCCTCGTCTATACTGTACAGTACAGAGCATACAAAGTACTGTCCATACATGCCGCTCCGTACACATCACCACTGTGTCAATCCCAGAGTCGCCGAGGATGGTGATGGTTTGGACGTGCTCGTCACGGCACTTGCTTAGCTTCACAAGCTACGAATAGCAGCTCTCTATCGAGCTCTCACTCGAGCATGAGCACGTGAAATTACGGTTGCATGTAGATATCCGCTTCGCCGTGCGTGCCGACGCGGCATATCTGGGATATGCAACGGGAGACCACATTGGGTAGTGCGCACGGGGTAGCTAAGGTAGCCAAGCAGCATCCAAGCAACTCTGGCGACTTCGACAACGTCAATGAATGGACCATAGAACTTTGTATGCATCACGGGAGCGTCGGGACGGGAAGAGCGTCGCGCGATTCACCGCTTATATTACAGTACATTTTGTGGTCACTGGTGGTGGTGCTCCACGCATTTGCTGCGAACCACAGCAGTAGCGGAGCACACAAAAGCGTGGAGTGGAACACACACATTCCACCAGTCATACACAGGCCACGAGCTTTGAGGGAGGGTACCCTTCACAGAACGTTGAACACCCTTTTACCGAGCTGTCGGGCCTTTGTGCGGCCGCTTTAATTTTGGCGCCACGAAAGACAAAAGACACTTCGTACGACCGGACTCGACCTATGTAGGTGATTCCCTGGGCATACCGCTTCCTAGCTCAGGATACGCGTCCATGTTCAGCGATGAGTCCTTGTTCAAAAGTACTTTGAAAAACAAAGTAGGCCCCTGAAATAAAATGACAAAGAGCACTGGCCGCCGTCGACTACACACGTCCGCGAAACGGTGCCGAACCATGGAAATCGCCCACCCACCACCGTGTTCTGAGGAGACGGTCCTGTCCCATTCTACTTTGGTACTGTACTGTACTGTTGGCCAACTGGCATGTATGTGGCTTGAGAGAATCTGGTGCTATTACACCGCATCCAACATTCACGGCTGCAAGTCTTTTTGCAAACAGAGATGGCGGCGCCTCCAAGATGACGAGTGAGAAACGCAGCGCTGACTGATGAGCAACGCATTATTGGCTGCCCAGCAAGGAAGCAGGAACAGTGTGTACAGTCCTGGTGCTTGAGCTAACCCGACACCAACGGATGCACGAAACCTACCTAAGCAGCTAAGTACGGAATAGTTCACCGCTCCTCTTGCAATCCAACCCTACAGTGACAAATCCAGCATAGCAGCCAACAGCTCCTCCTACCGTACTTTGTACAGCAGGTGAGCACTGTCGCTGACGCCACCATGGGTCCTTGACAACTCAGACCGACATGAACAAACGACAAGCCTAAGGGGCTCAGAAATGCACGTTCTAAGAGAGCTATGCTACAGGAGAAATGTGGCGTTGATCTGAGCGCGCGGTGTCTCTACTGTTTTCAGCAAGTACTAGTATGAATTCTCCTTCTGCCGTGTACGGTACCACGTTACACTGTCATATACCTGCACACCTCTGAATATGGACATTGTGACAGCCCAAAGAATGTTGACGCGGACAGCACGAGTTCCGATCCTGCAAGTGGGATGGAGAAGAACTCCCGAGGTCTTCAGGGTCGGTTCCTCGCCACGGTTAGTCTCCGAAAAAAGGAGCGTTGAGTACGGAGTACTACGGTACTGCTCATCAACGTCACATTCCAGCAGCCAGGGCTTGCAGCACCGTTCCGAAAACGGATGCATGGATATGGGAAGCCGGTGGTGCCCGGCGTGCATCCGAGGCCCCTGCTCACGATCCAACCGTTTTCTTCACCAAATCCAGGGTGCGGATCGACCGTTTACTAATGACTTATTACGGACCGTGCGTCTGCCGTGCCGTGTCCCATGTCCCAGGCAGTCAGGCCTGTCAGGGTTTTTAATTTTCACACATTGCCCCCAACAAGCGCAACGTCCGCCCACACGAACTACTAATCTGAATTCTTTGCTAGGATTTTCCTTTTAGTCGCGCTTGTTGCTCTGTTTTGCGGCCCCCTTTGCCTGTTTTTTTTCTCGTTTTGCCCCGTCGCACACAATCAGCATTCCATAATTTTATATGGTGGCTCGGTCCTTGTCCCCTCCCTTCCCCCTTCACCCGCGCTCCCAAAACTCCTTCCTTCCGCGTATTTCCTAATTACCTCCTTCCACCACACTACCACCACTCTATTTGGTACAAAGCTTCAGTTGTTCTCTCGCAGCTGACTCGACTGCTCCCTCTTCGCATTGTCCTGTAAAGACTTAAAACTCAAAACGCCACGCAACGCATTGAGGCAAAGGCTCTTGGTCCAACGTCATCCTACGTTGCCAACACTCCATCTTCGCCAGCGCCCAGCCCTATACGCTTGACGCCGTTCCGCACTGCCCTGCGGCGCCGTCACACAAATCCCATCTGACAGCAGCAAGTCAAGACATCTACGCCGCTGGCCGAGTTACGGGCCTTGCTTTAACCACTTCAACTTTCGAAGACCTTTGCCCACCAATCATTTCGGAATTCAGCCCGGACAAACGACCCGATCGCGGCCACAACAAAACACCTCACCCGCCGCCACCGCGCCGCAAGGCCACGGCCTTCGAAACATCCTCCTCCTTCACCACCAAAACACCACAGCCTATCTCTTGTCTACTCTCTGTTCGACAATGTGCCTGCGCTTATAGCACAACGGTCCCTAGGGACACTCTTTCCACGCCGCTCCCAGCGCAACACCTGCCTGGCCTGAGGGCTGGACACCTTTCACACCCCTCGACGACACCTCGCTCGCGAGTCTCCGTCAACGAGACCTTCGCGTGAGACCTGTTTCGCACACGGCCGATCCCTCTTCCTCGGCGGCCATAATAACAAACAATTGCAGTCTCTCCGTTTCTATTTACTCACTTCCAACACTAAACATATCACCATGTTGAGACACACCCCACACGACCACGCCACATCTAATGTGCTGGCTTGGAGCCGCCACGCCGCAAATGTCGAGTCTGCCGCCGACGACGAGGCCTGCGCCGACGCTGATGAACCACCTGACGCACATGCAACCAGGCCCAAAATGACCTCGGATTTCAGTAGAACTTCGGTTCCCACCAAGCCCAAGGAATCTCACGCTTCGCTCTTAACCCGCGCCCTGCAGAGCGCAGATGAAGGCCGCACGAGCTCACCCTCTCATCGCGACACCAGCTGGCGCCGGAGGCCCTCTATCACCAGCAATATCTCGGTCGCTTCCACCACAGATCTCACCAGCGACACCGGTCTTAGCACTCCCGCACGGACCAACAGTCCAAGTCCTCGCCTACGCGAAATTGGCTTCGCCCCTCTCCTCGTGGATAAGCACCTCGGTGCTTCTGGTGTGCAGATTGTGGGCTCTCTGCCACGGCGGGACGTGGTCACGTACCCGGTGCGCAAGCCCGAGCCTCAACCACGACCAGCTGTTACCGCCGATGTGAAGGCTCCTGCTATTCGGCCCGCCGAGCAGAAGCGGTGTATTTCTTTCGCCTGTGTCGCAAAGCCGACGAGCAATGTAGCCAAAGCTTCTGCTCCGGCACCAGCTGCAGGCCCTGCACAGACGGCATCTACTACCGCGCCCACACAGCCAGCGCAGGTCAAGAAGACCTCCATCAAGTTTGCTTGTCCAGCTCAGCCACCTCGTCAGAGTCTCCAACAGACGCCTCCTAACCGGGAGTGCCTCACAATTCCCAAGAATGAAGAAAGTGGATCTGTTTCCACTGTCGTCAGTACGCCGGCCACTGTCCGCAAGTCTCGTTCACCAGTGGCTCGCCGAGGACGTCCCATGACACCTCGGAGGATTCCTCTCAGTCCCGTTCAGCAGCAGCGCAGGAAGAAGTACATTACTGCAAGCTCTGATGAGTTGCAAGGGGAAGAATACCACTTCCACGCCTTCGCTAGTGACCACCTTTCTCAGGATGATTGGATTCGCGAAGAAAGCTTTTCTTGCAAGGGAAAATTGCTTATTGACGATCTACTGAAGAAGGAGAGGGAGTTCCGCCGCCTCGCGAAGGAGGCGGAAGAAGAGGCAGAGCAGGAGGAAGCAGAGGACGACGAGGACGGTGCGGAAAATGCGGATGACGATGAGGATGAAGATGAGGAGACCAATTTGGAGGACGATGAGGAAGACGAGCTGGAAGAAAATGTCGAAGACGATCTTTCCGGCTATGGATCCGACGACTTCTCGGATGGCTACAACACCGATGAAGATCTGGGCTTCGGCGACTCGGACGATGAGGAAGACGATGATCTGTGCCTCTGGACCCTGACCGCCTCCGCGTCTTACATGGCTAGGATCTCTGACGCCACTCCTGTGTTCCGCCCCTCTTCCTATGATGGCATGTCCGACTCATCCACGTGCTCGAGGAAAGTCAACGTCGTTCGAACCAAGCGTGCACGACAGCTGTCCGTGGTGGCGCGTGCGGCGACGCCTGAGCTGCCCGATAGCACCGACTTTGTCTGCGGTACCATGGACGAGGATCGTCCACTGGAGGAGGCCTACGTTACCAGACTTGCCGCACGCAAGCTGGAGAGGTTGCGGACCATTCCCCAGGATATCGATCCGAGCTTTCCTACTTCCGACCGGGAGGACGAGGATGACGACGACGACGGTGATGTGCATCCCAGCCATGACGGCAGCGGTGAGGTACTGTGGCTACATGGAGAACTGGAGGAACTGCACGATGAGCGGGCTGGCAGGCGCCCGAGGAAGGGCGACGTGTCTCCCAAGCGACACAGATCGCCGCCTCCGCCTAAGCGCTACCACTCACCGCCTCCCCAGGCGCGCGGCCGCTCGCCTCGCCGTCTGTTCGATCATACATCTCCCAAGCGCGT
The DNA here is from genome assembly GCA_003671545.1 of Ophiognomonia clavigignenti-juglandacearum. NCBI lineage: Eukaryota > Fungi > Ascomycota > Sordariomycetes > Diaporthales > Gnomoniaceae > Ophiognomonia > Ophiognomonia clavigignenti-juglandacearum. The sequence continues at coordinate 151,463 of PYFS01001583.1, read as the reverse complement.
CAAGTCACCGGCTCCCGCGGCCTACGTCAATTCGCCCATGGGCACGCCCACACATCCCGGTGCTGGACACGCCCTCGCGTTCAAGTCTCTGGCTGCGCGCCCGGGGTTGACGCACACCAAGTCGCTGCCACGCGCATCTTATTTCCCTGCGCACGCCAAGGTAGGCAAGCGAAGCAAGGGTGGCAAGGACACCGGCCATGTGCGAGGGGCCATTGACATTGTCAAGGGCCTAGAGGAGAAGCGCAAGAGACGCAAGGAGAAGTTCCACCAGAAGTATTGCGACCGGGCCCGCAAGGGTCAGGTGCCTGAGAAGAAGAAGGCGCGTGTGGGTGAAGGCGCCGAGCGCATGCGAGAGCTGGGGCTGCTCTCGGCTGGCAAACGCAACTATGTGATTTCTATTTGAGGACACGGCGTCAAAGGGAAAGAGCATATCAGCATATTCCCGATCCGATCGATACCCGGGCAGGTTGGCATATTCATTTTTGGGCAGGCTGGCATGGCCTGGCGCAGAAAGGCGTTCATATACTGACGGGGATGGTCCATGAGAGGCCTCGATCCGCAGTGTCTTGTTTGAACTGTATCTATTTTATTGTTTCGTGGCGCACATTGGGCTGTATATCCTGTGTATGGATCTGAGGCAATTCGGTCGTTTTCTTGTACATAGCAGAATGCACATATGAACCAAGACTGTTTGGTCTTTTTCCACATATTTTTGTGCTCTTCGTGTTAGAGTACGAGTGCACTGAGAGTGAGCTTTGGAGCATGCCGAGGCATAGGATACTCTCACGGCATCTTGCTTGCACATTATGAAGGCACTGAACCGAGCGAATCACTGTAGATTCTCACTAGCCACAGTTGAGAGCAGTACCTAGGTAGGTAATCCTGGTCCAGCCTGGTGAAAGGTGAGGTTCAGGGGCGGCAATGTGCTTAGTAATCGCATTGAGCCAATTAAGGGAGGAGCTGGCTCGGGCGAGACAAGGGTTCCGTTCCCAGCGAGACAGCCCGCCCAACGCCCCGATCAGCTTTCCAGGCCCTGCCGTCATCCAGAAAAGAACACGCCAGATCATCCCGCGGCAACCCAACGAGTCCACGCCCCACGTCCATCTTTGCAAAACCCAACGACAGCAACTGTCCAAGTAACGACTCCGAATCGTACTATTCCCACTCGCATACACACAGACACAGATACAGACACAGACAAGCAAAGCCGTCCGCCACCATGTGGATCATCGACTGGTGTAGGTAGTCCTCCACCACCTCCTCCTCCTAGACCACGACGCCAGTGATAACTGCAACCACCCCCCACTCCCAGCGATCAGAAGCTTACTTGCCGATTCGTACAGTCTACAATGTGCTCTCCTCACTTGGGCTGCTGAACAAGCACGCCAAGCTGCTCTTCCTTGGTCTCGACAATGCCGGCAAGACCACGCTTCTGCACATGTTGAAGGTGCGTCGTTGCGTCCGCCAATGCCCCAGGCTCTGGGGCGCATACCCTCTGCACGCCCCAGCACAGTTGGAAGGAATATCAGTAGCGGAACAGATTAGCTGACGTGATTGATGTGTACAGAACGACCGTGTTGCAATCCTCCAGCCCACCCTTCACCCCAGTGAGTAGCCTTGAGGGCTTGGCCAAGACAATACCGGCTCGAGGAATAGATCAGACAGGCTGACCTGAACACCACAGCTTCTGAGGAATTGGCGATTGGAAACGTGAGATTCACAACCTTCGACCTGGGCGGTCACCAGCAAGGTATGACGAAACAGCTGGCTCCCCTTCCTTCCCGCGACGTTACATTCCCGGAAACATAGCCATCGAAGAACAGCTACAATTACTCCCTATCGGCTGCAGACATGCACGTGTAGCATATGCAAGCAATTGACTAACAATGAACCCCATAACTACAGCTCGCCGTCTATGGAGAGATTACTTCCCCGAGGTCAATGGCATTGTCTTCCTCGTCGACGCCAAGGACCACGAGCGGTTCCCCGAGGCCAAGGCCGAGCTGGACGCTCTGCTCCAGATGGAGGAGCTCGCCAAGGTGCCGTTTGTCATCCTGGGCAACAAGATCGACCACCCCGACGCCGTGTCCGAGGACGAGCTCCGCCACCAGCTGGGCATGTACCAGACCACCGGCAAGGGCAAGGTCCCGCTGGAGGGCATCCGGCCCGTTGAGGTGTTCATGGTCTCTGTTGTGATGCGGCAGGGATACGGCGAGGGTATCCGGTGGTTGAGTCAGTATGTCTGAGCTCGGCATTCGTGCCGGGCTGGAGAGTTTACGATGAGGTAGAAGGGGGGGGGGGGGCGAGGGAGCGGGAATCATCACCTAGGCCTGAACAGACAGACCTGGGCAATCTTTCCTGGTCACGAGAGGTCAGGATAGGGGCTGCTCGCGAGTCTCGCTTCGAGTGACTGGTGACTACCTAGGCGCGGGTTCGAGGGGAGAAAAGAGACGCATAGCGAAGACGGAAGAGAAGATTCAGCAGGACCACAACTGGTTCACCAACCTCCACTTTTTCGGGTCTTGCAATCTATGGATGGGCGATAGGAAGAATTACGGGCCGCATGGCGTTGATGCTTTTTAATCGAATATTGTTTACTAGACATCTGGCAGTACTACCTTGCATGTGTGCTTATTTCCTCGTGCGAGCAGTGAGTGCATCAGCTTTGACTCCGAAGACAACATCAACAACGGCCGGGCTGGCTCTGCCGTCCTTGGGCACTACTACGGTGCACTGGCAAGGCCTCTTTGCAGAGATGCTTGAGATATTTTCACATCTTGTTTACTATGTGCGTCTACGTATTGTTCTGGTCTCGAGACCACATTCAATTGATGGCCTCCGAGCACTGTATCCTGCCAGACAGCAGACTCGACTGTGGGCCTTACTGTAGACGTATGGGATAAATCAACGATACACTGCCAATTGAAGGCCGCAGTGGTCGGACAGTTTGCTCCTTGAGCCCATTTGCAATTGGAATATAGAGTGTTTACAGTGGACACTGGAATGGCCGCCAGCCAGGGTCTCCACTCGGCTACAGTTCCAGAACCGCCGACGTCATTCATCCAGGGCCGCTGGTGATCAATTACCAGGGGTCCAGGGTGTCAGCTGCCTCCCACTGCCGGGGCCAGGATCAATCCCCTTTGAGGAAGCGACATCACCTGGCCCATCCATAATATATTTATACGATACCGTAACTTGAGACCGTGGAGTGTTCTGTGGTATGCCCGTCTTCGTAGTAGAGCTTCATGACCCTTTCCTTTGTTGAGCCACAGATCCGTTGCAATACATTGGCAACATTCCTATTGGTACTGCCCTTCTTGTTGAAGCAGGTGCCTCGGCAAAGGATACAGTAACACCTGAAGAGGCACCCACCTGGGCACCCTTTTGATACCATGACTTCGGTCCTTCTCTTCAACCACACTGCCTGATCAAATCACAGAGATCACTCAAAACACACAAATCACAGCCACCATGGCCGGTGACGAGACCTCGGACGAACGCCCTCCTGTCGTCGTTCCCGATCGAAAATACGGCTTTCCCGACGAAGCCTTCGATCCCTCGCTGATCCCCGACGTCGACACCGACTTTCTTCCCAAACAAGACCTGGAAGCCTTCATCGCGGCCCTCTCAGCCCCCGACCCTACCCAGAACCCCGATGATGTCAACACCATCCGACTTGGCAGCCCCGTTCTCGGCCATACGAGCTTCGACTTCACAAGACGATCCAGTCTAGCACTCGACCGACCCCCCACCGACGCTGATCCAGCCCAGAAAGAGGCCGACGATGCCCAAGTTGTAGCTGCCCACGCTGCTGCTGCATCTGCCGATGTGGGTGGCGCTTCCGAGAAGCAAAATGGCCGCACCAGCAGTACCAGCACCTCGGTACCGCATAGAGATAGCCTGTTCATCACCGCACAGAACGACTGGGCACCCGTCCACGAGAAAATTCCACGTTCCGGCAAGGCGGGCAAGCGAAGAAAGCGGCCCAAGGCCATCCGCCAGGGCTTGCGCACCAGAGACGAGACGCGCGAGGGCTATTCGTATGGTTTGCTGAAGTGGCCATTCCTGGTGTTTGTCGCCTGCTGGCTCATGGGACTGTCGGTGGCCTACATGCTTACCCGCTACTACATCTGGTGCTACGAGTATTTCGTCAGCTGGCGAGGCCACCGGGAGACGCTCCGCAAGAATATGAGGGCTACCGCTGACTACAGGCAGTGGCGCGCCGCTGCCAGGGATTTGGACGATTTCTTTGGGAACGCGACGTGGAAGGAGCACAATGAGTTCGCCTATTATGACTATAAGACGGTCAAGAGAGTATGGGACTCGTTGAAGAAGAGTCGGGAAAGGGCACAAGCCATCGAGAAGAGGATTCAGGACGGTCAGAGTGTGGAGGAGGAAGAGAGGCAGGAGGGCGAGAAGGCGGTCGAGGCCTTGAGGGCCCTCTTGACGGCTTGTGTCAAGAACAACTTTGTGGGTGTCGAAAACCCGCGGTTGTATTCGCAGACATACTACGGCACCAAACATCTGGTGCAAAATCACGTAGATGAAGGTATGTTGTAGACACGGCTACTCGTCGCTTGATCCACAGATAGATGCTGACCAACAACAGTGGAGAGGAGTCTCAGATTCATCCTAGAGACCAAGCAGATGGCCCCTGACGAGAAGCGGGAGCTTTTCAAGGCTCTTCATGCCAACTACGGCCGGACAGCACTTTGCCTGTCCGGCGGTGCCACCTTTGCATACTACCATTATGGCGTGTGCAAAGCCCTTCTCGAGGAAGACTTGCTGCCCGATGTGATTACCGGCACCAGTGGAGGCGCCTTGGTAGCCGCACTCGTCGCCACGCGAACCAATGAGGAGCTGAAGAAGTGCTTGACGCCAGCTTTGGCATACAAGATCACCGCCTGCTCCGACCCCTTCCTCGTGTGGGCGAGACGATGGTATACTACCGGGGCGCGCTTCGACAGCGTGGATTGGGCCAAGAAGAGCGCCTGGTTCACCCACGGCTCCATGACCTTCCGCGAAGCCTACGAACGCACCGGGCGCATTCTCAACGTCTCTTGCGTACCGGCAGACCCACACAGCCCTACCATGCTGTGCAACTACCTCACCAGCCCAGACTGTGTTGTCTGGTCTGCCGTCCTGGCTTCGGCCGCCGTGCCTGGTATTTTGAACCCAGTGGTGCTCATGATGAAACAGCGCGACGGCACACTCGCGCCCTACTCGTTTGGCCACAAATGGAAAGATGGCAGTCTACGCACCGATATTCCCCTCAAGGCACTGAATCTCCACTTCAACGTCAACTTCACCATCGTGTCCCAAGTCAATCCGCACATCAACCTCTTCTTCTTCAGCTCGCGCGGCTCTGTCGGCCAGCCAGTCACACACCGCAAAGGACGCGGCTGGCGTGGGGGCTTCGTGGGGACGGCAGCTGAGCAGTACATCAAACTCGACCTCACCAAATGGCTCAAGATCCTCCGGCAGCTGGAGCTACTACCTCGGTTGATGGGCCAGGACTGGAGTCAGGTCTGGTTACAACAGGGCTTTGGGGGGACCATCACCATCTGGCCGCGCAGCAAACTCATGGACTTTGCGCACATCCTTACAGACCCTACACCGGCGCGACTGGCGCGCATGATCCACGAGGGCCAGCAGAGCGCCTTCCCAACCGTCAAGTTCGTCGCCAACCGACTCAAGATCGAGCGGCTCGTGGAGCGCGGGCGGCGCGAGACGCGGGGGCTGGACCTGCAGAGGAACGGCGGCACACGCGGCCTCGAGAGCATCATCAGCGAGGACGATCTGCGGAGCTTGCTGCGCGGCACGACGGACGGCGGCGGCGGCGGCTCGAGCAAAGAGGGTGGCTTGTTGACGACGGCGAGCAGCGCCACAGGGACGGAGGAGGACGAAACCACGGCGGACGAGGCGGAGTTGGAGGGGGCGTATGGGCTGGATAACAGCGCGATGGTGGAGGCGGAGGACGACTTTGCTACGCCTGAGGACGAGGAACAGACGGTGCTGGAGAGCGTGGAGAAGGAGGATGGGCAGGGTGAGGACGGGGAAGGCGAAGAGGAGGAGGACCCTCTGCTCGAGTTGGCGCTTCGGAAGTCACGGCAGTAGAAGCAGGCAGTCTCGATGCTTTTTTTTTGTTGGGGGGGGGGGGTCATTCATTGCACGGAGTTCACAGGCTGGCAGAGCAGGGGTAGAATGAGTAGACAGACTCCTTTGGGCTCATAAAAGTACATAATATCATCAACAGACAGGATTGGATTTTCGGAAAAGGGAAAGCAAATCTTGCAATTAGCTTTCATAATGATTGGTACTTTGCAATACCTGCAAACACCGTACTGTGGTTGGGGACAAAAAACTCTGTGGAAATGTCGTGAGATCTCTTACATCACTATCGCGACGGGATTCCTCCAAGATCAGACATCAGGCCAGCCAAATCTGTTCTGTGGCCACATATACAGTGCTGACGAAGGCTCACGAGCATGACCAGGCTGCTAGCTGCCAACATGAACATATGATCGGTGACGTTGGTCGGGATTTTGGGGGCCCAAACCTCACGCGACAGACAGACAGAACCCCCATCGCCCAGACGTCATTTTGTGATGGAAGTTTCAGGGTCCTGAATCGATGCCAGTATCTAGCTCGGTGGGGGGCGTCCTCTCTAACAGTACGTAGCGCGCGCACACCCCACGTGTATTGCAGGGTATTCGTGGATCTTCAGGCATATCTTGTTCGGGGGGGGCGGGAGAAGGAAGGAAGGTTTGGTTGCTGTTCTGTTTCGTTTCATGCAAGCCCGACTTTGCTGCCTCCGGGTGACGAGAGACTGGAAGTTGTGAAACAGGGGATCTCTGTTGCACAGACGGTGGAATGTTGGGGGTTCGCAGATGAGGTAGTGTAGTGAAAGGAAAACGGAGAGAGTGTAGTAGTATCTACCTAGGTAGTATTACAGGAGTTGGCGGTTGATCACCATACAATTGGTCACGAGACATGGGCCAAGTTGGCCTGCCTGTGGGAGATGGCGGCGCGAAGTCGTTGGCTCCAGCATCGCATGGGGGTCAAGCCGGCAAGCTGACAAGGCAAGCCCTGAATCAAGTTCGTGGAAAGCATGACAGTCGACGCTGTGGCGCGGATCCGATCCATTGTCTTCCGGTTGGGTGCTCGCAGAAGACCTGTATCACCCCGGCGGCGTCCGAAATGCAACATCAACAGAAACCTGTCACTGTCAGCAGAGAGGACTGGCTGTCAGCTCGTTGTGTGACGTCCAACTTTGTACCAGGTAATGGGGATCGTTGGAACGGGCCTCTGCTGTGAGTGCAGGGTTTGTTTGTTTGATGGGCCACTCGGGTCTGAGCATAGGCCCACGAGGACTACGGATGAAAATCGGGGGTTTCGCAAACGTCTACTTTCCTTCCAGAAGGGCAGAAGGGTCCAAAGCTGTCTGGCTATGGTGACGTCAAATAGCACAAAGTTTCCCAGTGATGAACTATTGAGGCCAGGTGCAGTGCAGTGCAGTGCGTTGCATTGCATTACATACCTATTACCGCAGTATCATGGGATGGACTACCATTTTGCCGGGCTTTTTCGTCCTGTGGTCATGGACAGTCGTTGGCTACGTTAGCAACTGTTGTTCAGGCCTTCTACGATCACGTAAAGTATGTGTTATACACAGTATAAAGTAGAGTCGTACATACTCGGTGTTTCCATACCTGTAAGCCTCACCGCTTGGATTTCTTGGTAATACAAAATACATTCAGTATGTACTCCGTACCCACCCACAGCGCATGCTCCCCTGATGGTGTCCGACACCTGTCAAAGTATCTCACACTCACAGTCTCTGACTAGTCCGACGTTGTTTGTTGTGTTGTATGGATACTCCGTATTATAGCTGCTTGCCAGATGCAGCTTGGACCGTTTCCACAGCATTTCGGGATGCCGAAAACATGGGATTTGCCCGGCGCACACTTCTTGGAGGGTCCATTGCCATGCCGGAAGCTGCCCCGCTTACCATACGTACTTGGCTGGCTTGGGTTCACATGCAAGCAAGAGTCGAAGCTGTCGTCTCTCAAACTGACATATCAACAAGAGCGCCATAGGCGGTGTTATATGGGTAGTGAGTATTGATATGTGCTGCTACTAACGGCACGTTGCCCTCCACCAACGCGGGTTAGATTGACTGTACTCCCTCCCATATGCTCACACATATGCTGCCAGTTCCCGCTCTGGAGTGGCTCCCTGCTGTGTAACCCTCAGTACATGCTCATTGGAGGCGTTCATCATGGTTCATGTCGAGTTCACCTATGCTGCTATGCCGCCATGGACGTAGCAAGGGCCTTCAGGGGGACGGGATGGCGGGATGGCGGGATGGCAGCACGCGGACGGCAGGAGACAGTGCGCGTGCAGTAGTTTGCGTTCCTGCCCCTCTAGACGGAAAAGAAAATGCCTCATAGTAAAGGCCGATTCCAGAGCCCCGGGACGGGGTTTAATGAGGCAAGTTGTATTGTACAGTCAAGAGTGTCGGTGCATGACGCTAAGACCGCAAGGCCCCCTTGTTATTCGTGGTATACTGTGGTGCTCGCGGGTGCGAGTTGTCGTTAAAGGCAACTTGTCGTGAGCAGCGACTCGTGAGGCACTTGAGACTCGGCTTGCCTAGATAGGGTGGCATTCTTGATGCTGTTGTGTGGATGTGAACGTTAATTTATGATACGACGTAGAAAGTACAAAATATGGAGAATATTGGCGTTGCCGCTTGCCGTTCTCACCTCGGCACGGGCCCGGACCAAGACCCGGACCCGGCTGCCGGGTTGAGACGGATACTACCGAGTACTGTACCATAGTACGTACCGTCAGCAAGTCCATCGTACCTAGACCTTCCTTCCCCTGCTACCCTGCCCTGGTGCTTTCCGCACATAAATCTTTTATTGCATGCGAGGGTGGAGGCGTTCGTCAGGACGGGATGATGAGTCGGCGGTGAAACGCTCATGCAGACATGGGAATCAGTGGTGGGGAAGAGCCATGAGTAGATTACTGACTGTACCGGTTCCTGTACTATGCCACTAGCTACCTGAGTAGCATGGGAATGCGGTCGTGTTTCTGCAGCTGCAGAAGACGAGTCGATCTCTGTCATCTGTCATACGGAAGTGGTACCCAATACAGACATACATGCTGCAGACTCACTGGAGGCTGTAGCTGGGAAGATAGCCAGGTAGCACAGGTTGTCAGCTGCTAGGGCCGAGGACGATGGAGTTCTCTGTGCAGATTTGAGCTGTGGGCCGGAGCCAGCCGTTTTTGCTCCTTTGAGTTTGAGCAGGAGGCCTCCCTTCTTGTCGGTGCTTGTCGCTTGCTGCCACATCTGGGCAAATGTCATGTAGACTTGGAATCACCGTACCGTGCGATCCGGTGTGCTCACGACCAAGAGCCTCCCCTCGTGCCGTAACACTATGCAATGATAAGATGCATTTTTACTGTGGTATGGGTTGCCACACAGAACACATTTCGTGTCGATCTAGGTACAGTACCACATTACATGGTGACCGGTGCAGCGCAGTACCTAGTCAGGGTATTGTAGTTCATTATAGTACAATGTGCGTGTTGCCAGGTCCCTGTGTGTATGGGCATATAGTACTACTGTATTCTGTATAGTAGATATATCACAAACAGGAGCACTATTTTGGACGCACATTCCTGTCGAGGTCAAGAACACGTCGAGAAATGGCCCTTTAAGTCACGCATGAGGAGAGTAGTCCCTGTAGAGAGGCAGGTGAATTTTTACATAAAGAGGCGGGACTATTTCCACACCTTTTTCATGAAAAATTCGAACAAAATTCTCTTTTGCCTAGCACGAACCGTGGCGGCCTAGGAAATACGGACTATCTACGCCTTGTGCTACCTACTACGGTGACGGCCTACTCCCGTGCCCGTCTCCTCAGCCCTACCTAGGTATTTCTTCCAGTCTGCTAGTGTAGGTGTCAGTGATCCGAGCCGCCGTCACAAAGGAAGGACTTGATGAAACGGCCGCCAAACGTCCAAACGTGGAACCCCGAGCATCAAATTCGTCAGCCTTGCCCAGCAGCCCAGGTGCTGCCACTGTCCCAAGGTGCCGCCGGTGCTTGGCCTCGATCATCACACGGTTGCACAGCCCGGTCGGTGTGTGTGTCTGTCATTCATCAAGTCCATTGCCACATATCTCATTTTCATGTTTCTGCATATTTCTTGTGCTATCATTACGAAGCTCAACGCCGCTGGCGCCAGCAAATGACCATCCAATGACCAGCAAAGTACAGAAGTATAGCGAGGCATTTTTTGAAAGTCACCAACGTGGCGGGGCAGTCCAATTTCCAATTTCTGCCGAACAGACCCAGACCTGAGACCCGGAAGAACCGTTTCCTCGAGGAGACAACAAGCATGTGGGTTTGCAAAGTCTTTGTCAGCCCATCGCAGTAACAACTCCAGCCTTGCGGGTCGGCCAACAGTGTTAGCCGACCCAGCTTTGGTTGCATCGTTCGTCATCAGTCTCCGGCCCTGTTTTTCCAACTTCCTCTCCGTCACTTGGGAAATGGATCATCGGACAGATCTGTTCTGACCGAAGATAATAGACGCGAGAGCCGATCGATGAATGATTCTCAACGTTCTCCCTTTCTCTACAGTAGCAGTGACTGACTGTACTGGTATCTGCCAGCTCGACTTGTTAGTACTGGTTTACCTTCAGAGTAATATGTTGGTCAAGTTCCAACGGCGGCTAACAAAGGTAGTAGATCAGTCATTCATCAATCAGTGATTTCAAAATCCGAAGCCACCTGATCAATTCGTCAGTCCTGTGAAGAAGAATTCATTCACTCGCGGGTGGCAGTTCACTCCAGTCCAGCTCATTACGGAGCACGAAACGGACCCGGCCTGCCGCCTTCAAGACGGAGCGTTTTGTCATCGGCCGCGACAATATTTCTCTCACCAACAAAGAGACCACCAAAACCTGACTTGCTCTTGCTCTTGCTCTTGCACTCCCTTCTCTTCTAGCAAGTGTCAACAACATCAAATCCTGTTTGCCGTTTTGACTGTGGTTCAAGAGCATCGACCCCCACGGGCTTTGCCCAAATCCCTTCGAAAGGCGCTCTTGCCTTCAACCTTCCTTTCTCCTCGCCTCGTTCTCATCCCTCCCACAACGCAGTCCTCTTCCCCCCCACACCACCGAGTTGCGACCTACCTATAACAGACTGCACTACGAACCTTAGCAGACTTGCATACCGAATACCGCAAACCGCAAACTGCCCTACCGTACTCCGTACTTGTACCAGGCATACCTGCCCTACTTACTACCTGCTGCTTACCCGCAAATCCAAGCAAGGCCAGTCCGGAAAGCCAGCAATCCGTGTGGTGCACACTGCCAGTCTGCCACTACCGGCCGTTCACCTCCACCGCTCTTGTAGCTAAGCTACCACAGTAGTCTGCTCTCTAATTCGCCCGCCATCCTTTTCTTCCCCAAAAAAAACGGGGAGAACCACACAGCACATCAGTCTCGTGCCAAACCCTACGCGCTGCGTTTCGCACTACCGCAGCCCAAGTTACAGCGTCGTCCCTGGTCAGCTTACCGGCCGCCCAGGCGTGGGACCCCCCCTTCAAGGCGACTGGTCCCTCCGAAGTCCCTCCCACGCGCCCTCTTCCGACCGCCCGCCCGCCCGCCTACTTAGGTAGGTGGCTTATAAACCATGGCTACCACGCCCCCCATCTATGTCGCAAAATCGGCTACCACTTCCTCCACGTCTCAGGCTTCCATCCACTCCGCCGCCGACTCTAGCAGGGCTGGCTCTCCCAAGCTGAGCCCCCAGAACGGCTCCTCAGATCCCCAGCAATCCTCAAAACAAACTACCGCTGAAAAGGCCTCCGTCAAAGATCGCCTCACGCGCATGTTCTCCACCAAGGATCCTCCAAAGCTCGACATGGCAGCCGCCTCCCCATCCAAGAAACAGCTTCCTGCGCAGGCCGCCCCCGCCGCTGCCAATGGCGCCGCCAACTCCAGTACCGCCCCGTCCAGCTCCAGCGCCACGTCCACGCCTCCCTTGAAACCCACCACTCCCTCGCGCCAGCCCTCCGTCTCCGACAGACTCGATGTCAAGCCCCCTGAAAAGAGCGCACAGCCCAAGTCAGCAAAGTCCGCAAATGGCCAACCCTCGTCCCGATTCCTCGTCAATGCCGCCGTGCAAGGCGGCCATGAGCACCACCTCAAGTCGAGCCGACGCCAGGAGAAGCTGACGGACATGTTCAAGGGCCTGTTGGGGAGAAGGCCAGAGGCCGCGCCCGAAAACGACCTGTCGCTCGTCTCCAACTGGGTCGATGCGCTCAAGCAAGAAAAAGTGTCGGTGCATGTCGCCGACAAGAAAGCCGGGCCCAAGGAAACAGAAACACTCGTCGACAAGTATGGAAAATGCCAGGAAATTATTGGCCGGGGTGCATTTGGCATAGTACGGATATCGCACAAGAAGGTCGAGGGTCAGCCGGGCGAAAAGCTCTTTGCTGTCAAGGAGTTTCGTCGTAGGCCCGAAGAGACCGAGAAGAAGTACAGCAAGCGACTGACAGCCGAGTTCTGCATCTCTTCGTCATTACGGCACCCCAACGTCATCCACACCCTGGACTTGTTACAGGATGCCAAGGGCGACTATTGCGAGGTCATGGAGTTCTGCGCCGGGGGCGACCTTTACACACTGGTCTTGGCCGCTGGCAAACTTGAAGTGCAGGAGGCCGACTGCCTGTTCAAGCAGTTGATGCGCGGTGTCGAGTACATGCACGAGATGGGCGTGTCACATCGGGACTTGAAGCCCGAGAACTTGCTTCTGACCACCAACGGCGGCCTGAAAATTACGGATTTCGGCAACGGCGAGTGCTTCAGAATGGCTTGGGAAAACGACGCGCACATGGTGTCGGGCCTCTGTGGCTCGGCGCCTTACATTGCTCCCGAGGAGTACGTGGACAAGGAGTTTGACGCCCGTGCCGTCGACGTCTGGGCTTGCGGTGTTATTTACATGGCAATGCGAACGGGCAGGCATCTGTGGCGCGTCGCCAAGAAGGAAGACGATGAGTTCTATGCTCGCTATCTGAGGGGGAGGAAGGATGAGGAGGGATATGGACCAATCGAGTCGCTGCATCGTGTAAGGATCACATCCACGTTCCCCCCTCGCTCGCATAATGGCACTTTATTGTGTTCATTTGGTCTCGCTCGCTCGTGGCACAGCTGACATGTGCTCCCACTGTTTAGGCAAGGTGTCGCAACGTCATCTACTCGATATTAGATCCCAACCCATCGCGACGCATTACCGCCTCACAAGTGCTCCGGTCCGAATGGGGCCGCGAGATAAAACTCTGCAAAGCTGGCGAAGAGGGGCTTTAACCCATGCCCCGTCGTTTCCACCGGTCTGTATTCGGTTGGGGATGGCGGCAGGTATCATCACGTTTCGGTGAGACCCCACAGCAAGGCCTACTGCCAGGCTACACCGCGGCTTTCCCTCCCGGATAGGGAGAAGTCTCTTCAAAATATATCTTGCTATTTTATATCCATTACAACTGCGACTTGTTTCGCGCGCACACACCAGACAGCATCGGAGTTCCGGGGGTCTACTATTACCTAACACCTGAGATTCTATTGCTGTTCGTCTTCTCTAGCGATACGTTTTCCCTTTGTCCAACAGCACGCAGAACGCCTCCGACATACCAAGCACACTATCGCGCGAACCAGCGACCACGCCCTCAAAAAGAGATGCGAGCGCGCTTCCAACAATGCACTTCGGCAGTATGCATCTGCTGCAGAACCACAACTTGAGCATGGCCAACGTCTGATGAGATACGGAAGATCCTGGAGGCACAGGAAAATGACGGATATATGGCCACTGAAATGACAAAAAAACCGGCCTGGCGTCTGGGACATAAGACGAGTGCATCATTGAGCGTCCTCATTTGAGTGCGGGACCCCAAAACAGCCCCGAGGCGTTGTGGTCGGGCGTAGGCGTGGGTGAGGGGACAGAAGGACAGGGCGCTACGAGTTACCTGGGCGGAATGGAACACTAGACGTAAGCAGGTTTGTAGTGTTGTCAAGGCGAGGTCCCTGGCGACGAGGCTTGCGCAAGGTAGCGAAAGGGAATCAGCATCGAGCGAACTGTGTTCGTGGGCGGCCGGTCTGATTTGACTTGGTCTAAGTGGTAATGAGCATGTTTGGTGTCCCTTTTTTATAGAGAGGGTCGTCATTGCGCCTGACCTTTTAAGCGTCATAGCTTCTGCACGTGGCGGAGCTTGCGGCTTATGACAAGTCACTGAGGCAGCGTCGCTTTTAGTGAATTTGTACGAACAATCTTCCAATGTGGCCTCTCTCATGAACACTGGATCCGGTGATTTGAAGCTTTCGTCAAAATCTTCTGTTTGGCTGAGGCATTGCCAACGATGACAAGACCAATGCCGATGTGTGCCAGTCACGCTTTTGTGTGAAAGAGGAGGCTGACTCCAACGACACAGATATGCTGATGAGCAAGATATCAGAAACAGTTGCCGCTAGACCGTACTGCAGGTCAAGAGAGACGCAGGTTCTCTGGATAGATCTTCAAAGCAGTCGCCACATAATCAAGCTTTATAGCTCATGCAATAGACCGAAGCGGGAGACATGTTTGGGATAATGGTTGTGATAAGTCTACTGGTGTGCAGCTCTATGGTACTGCCTCAGCCAAGCTACCTAGGTACCTAGCTACATAGTAGTCTCGTCGGTCAGACCCTCAGCCTCGCTTAGTCATCCGCCGTAAACAGCGCAATTGGTCTGATAGCCGAGACAAAGCTGGCCCCAAAGTTTGAAGCTTTTCCCGCGAAACGGCAGGCCCGACGACAGTTTGAAAGCCGCACGCATCAATTGACCCGCCACAACGACCATGAACAGCCTCCGTCCCATTGCCCGTGCGGCGCTCCGAGTCCGCCCAGCTGCCTTCCAGGCTCCTCTCCAGCGAAGAGGCTACGCCGAGGCTGTCAATGACAAGGCAAGTCGCAACGCCTCAGACCGAGACGCCGCCCGCCCCGACTTCACCCGCCCGCTGCTCCGGATCGCGAACATGGCCGACTAACTTGCGACGCGCGACAGATCAAGCTGAGCTTGGCCCTTCCTCACGAGGTACGACCGCGGATCCCCTCCCTCCCTCCTGCGACACACGCGATGGGGGGAATAGTGCCCCAAACAAGAGATGGATACCGACATAGGAAAGGGACAATGACGTACCGGGGGAGAAGAGAAGCGCGAGAGAGCTAATCACCGCAAACCCAACCAACTACAGTTCATCTACAAGTCCCAGGATGTCGTGCAGGTCAACCTGCCCGCCGAGTCGGGAGACATGGGTGTTCTCGCCAACCACGTGCCCTCCATTGAGCAGCTGAAGCCCGGTCTGATCGAGATCATCGAGGAGAGCGGCAGCAGCAAGCAGTTCTTCCGTACGTCTTGTGTTCTGCCTGGATGAGGAAGGCGACGACAATGCAATATGGTGGGATGCTGCTGAAAGAAATCGCTGGAGCTAACCCGTGGCCGTTTGTCTACAGTGTCCGGTGGATTCGCCGTCGTCCAGCCCAACTCGGCCCTCAGCATCAACGCCGTCGAGGCCTACCCCGTGGAGGACTTCAGCGCCGAGTCTGTCCGCGCCCAAATCGCCGAGGCCACCAAGGTTGTGAACGGTAGCGGCAGCGAGCAGGATATTGCCGAGGCCAAGATTGAGTTGGAGGCAAGTTCTACATGCACAGCTATCCATCCATCCATCCTATCATCATCATCATCATCATCACTGGCATCATGCTAATTAATCTGGTTTGAAAACAGGTGCTGGAAAGTCTGCAGGCTGCGCTGAAGTAGACAGTTAATGCGTTTTCTTGCGCTTCTGTAGAATATCCACGTCGAGATTAGAGATCATAGGGGGCCTTCTGCGGTGAATGACAACGAGCAAGCAGAAAGCAGAGCAGAATCACGCATCGCACTTTCCTCAAGTCTACTGTGGCCACGGGTGCATCATCTGGTGGCCCAGGCCAAGACCGTGCCCGCGAGTGCTCTTGCCACTCACTCTGTGTCTGGCAAGCTGGAAGTCAACAAGCGTACCTCACAAGGGTGACGCCGGCGACTCTCTTCATGACTGACTGTGTACAGACTTCCGTTTCTCCCCTGTCCGCCCATCTTCCGCTCGTACCGGGGATCACCACGCCCACCTCTTCCCTCGGCCTGCCCGAGATTTCATTCCTTTAGCTGTGTGTGGTGTTGGTCGCGAGTAATTGGATACCTTCAGCTTGTTTCTCCCTTCGTGTCACCCTCCTTGCGGCTTCCGTCCGGATCACTTCAGCTCCTGCCAACCCGGAACATGGTCTTGTTTGTTTCGCAGACCATCGGCTGAGCCTGCAGCGAGACGAAACTGGGTCAATCATCGTGCAAAGACAAGACTCCGCGTCCTCGTGTCCAGACATTGTCTGGACACTCTCTTCCCGACCTCCTAATTCAGTCTCCATCACTAATTCACTGTCATCATCGTTCGAAGACGCCAGCTTGTCAGGGTTATGTCATCGAATAGACAACTGTCCATTCCCCCAGTTTTATATTCTTCAGCATCTATTGGACAACAACATCGAACTGGAAGAGACGCAGCCAGGGCGGTCTCCATGCCCGCGGCCCAACACCGTCGATCAGACCGCGCTTCATTCCAGAAACATCGCCTCCTTCGCGGCAACCGCACCACAGCCAATACCCGGAGCCTAAGCAGAATCACCGAGAACAGCAACGAGCGGTCCACCAGATCAAGCCCAGTCCCTCGCCCGGCCGTCACCACCGAGCCCTCTTCACACGCCATTCACCATCCGCTCCGAGCTCTTCGTCGTGCCGCAGCTCAGATCAGACCCGCGTCTGCCCCGTCGCCACAAGCTACCATGCCTACTATCTCCCTCAACGAGGCTCGAGAGCTTTTCGCAGAGTATGGCATCGACCGTCCTTCCGGGTAGCTTTCGGAGGACGCCGCTGGCCCTCACCACCGAGGCACTTCCTCCTTTCCAAGCTCCAAGGACGATGCTAGTCCGACCATTGCCGAGCTGGACGGAACGAATAGTACAGCGGACCTCTGCGTGAGGACTTGTCACAACTGTCAAGCCACCGTCCCATGCGGCCGCACCTTTTGCACATCATGCGGGCACCCCCTGTGCAAGACCTGTACTTGTCCCATTCCCGAGGGAGCCGAAGAGGCTCACGAAGCTTTTGAGAAAACCGGCGGTCTACATCTCACAATTCGTGATGGCGAGACTCTTACCAGTTACAACAGGAGTGTGCCTCCCTCGCCTGTCAAATCCTACGCACAGCCTGCCCGAGTCATCGAGGCTGGACGTGGAAGACCGTACAATCGCTCGCGTGAGCAATACACCCGCGACTACAGCCACGATTTGGAGGAAAACGTCCGACATCCTGCTCCCAGCGTGACGTCCTTCCCAAAGCCTCGAGCTCCCAGGAAATCCTCAGCTTCTGTGAAAGATAACCCGTTTGTCTTGGCTGACCGGCATACCAAGGTTGCTCCCGCATATTCACACACTCCGCGGAGGCCTGGCAGCGATTGCTCAGGCGAGACTTGCAGCGACCCGGCCTGTCGAGCCACTCACTCGGGATATCGGCCATATCGACACAGTGTGGGCTGTACTGGCCGTCGAACAGAAGCCAGTTGCACGGAGCCTTGTGTTAAGATCTACGAGGAGCCGAGGTACCGTCCAGCTCCACGACGAGACTCGTCGTCATGCGATGACGACCGTCGCTACGTAGAGCAGCCCAAGACAGACCGATGTGAGCTGGCCCGCGAAGATCGCGCAAGAGAGCAGCCGCCACGCCGCAGAGAGCCCACGTGCCATGAAGAGCCACCTGTTCGGCAACATGCTGCGCCCCCTCGTCGCAGTGTTGACAGGGAGCTCAGCTACCGCGAGGAGATGTATGAGGCTCGCCAGCCCCGCAGCCGTCGTAGCAGGGAGCAGACGTGCTATGATGATCATCGTCCTAAGCCCGACGAGTGCGTCGAGGTGCCGCGGGCTCGACACACGCGAGAACATACCTACCATGATGAGCGTCCCAAAGTGGTGGAATATGTCGTTGAGCAGCCTCCTCGCCGGCATACCAGAGAGAAGACGCATCACGAGGACCATGGGTATGTTGCAGCCCCTCCTGTACCCACTCCGCGTCGACACCAGCGGAGTGAAACGCATGAGAAGTATCACAACCACCCTCATCGCCACTCACCTCAGCCTGTGATTCACTCCGACCATGTGGAAGTACACGTCCATGCGCCTCCGCCTCCATGCGAGCCTGAACCATCGCCACAGCCATCACCCGAGCCTTCCCCTGAACCGGTCCGCCACTACCATGTTGTATCGGAGCCGGAGCTGGAGCCAGTCCGTCAACGCTATATCGAGCCTGAACCTGAAACTGTTCGTTACCGTTACACCGAGCCTGAGCCTGAACCTGCTCGTTACCGTCACGTCGAGCGCGAGCCTGCACCTGTTCGCCAACACCGCCATGTCGAGCCTGAGCCTGAGCCTGTTCGTCAACACCGTCACGTGCCTGAGCCTGAGCCTGTTCGTCAACACCGTCACGTGCCTGAGCCTGAACCTGTTCGCCAGCATCGTCATGTTGAGCCGGAGCCGGAGCCTGTGCGAGTTCGATACGTTGCGCCCGAACCAGAACCTGTTCGTATCCGCTATGTTGCCCCAGAACCTGAGCCAGTCCGCCATCGCCACGTAGAGCCTGAGCCTAAGCCGGAGCCAGTTCGCCAACGTCGTGTTGAGCCAAAGCCCGAGCCCGAGCCCATTCGTGTTCGTCACTTCGAGCCTGCGCCGCCTCCACCCGTCGTTCAGCAGCGATATGTGGAGCCGGAGCCTGAGCCGGAGCCTGTCCGTCAACAACGTCAGGAACCAGTACATGTGCATGAGACTCCAGCTCCTCCGGTGCGATCACAGAAAAGACTTGCTCTTCCTCATTCCAAGAGCTCGCCCACGTTGCATCAGCAGGCTTCGTGCGAGAGAGAGACTGAGGATTTCCGGGAAGTGCGCTCGCGGCTGAGAAAGACAAGTTCTCGGTCGCCGTCGAAACCACCAGTCAAGTTCCAGCCCGATCCCCCACCAACTCATTACAGTCCACCAGCTCGACTGGAGACGACGTTTTTGAAGAACAACAAGGAAGAGCCGAAGCAAGCTTCAAAGGACGAGGAGGTCAGACCCCAAGAAAGCAAAGGCAAAGAGAGAGAAGCACCTAGACTCGTTCGGACAGTGACAGATCACAATGACTGCATCAAGGACAATGGCTGGCGACCACCTCCGCCGGTTCTGCGGGATCATAACAAGTGTCTGGATGATGTTCGCCCGACCAAGCTTGGTTCTGACGTCAAGGACCAGAATAAGGGCGCTGAGGAGGCTCGTGGGCGTACTCGAGAGCAGCCGTCGCGTGCAGCGAGAGAGACGCCTCGGGATCATGCACCGCGACAGCCCAGGGAGGCTGGTCAGCAGGATTCTGGCAAGACAACAGAAGGTGACCATCAGTGCGAGTGGAAGGACAAATACATCACCCTGCAGGCAGATGTGGACAGCCAAGGGAAAACCGACGATATCGGGTTGGAAGGCTTAACGATTGTGCTGCACATGCAGGGACGGGATGATTTGGTCATCAACACGGATTTGAGGAATTTGGAATGATTCTTTCCTTTTGGAGAGGCTGGCTTGAAGACGGCGAGAAAGATTGTACCTGGAGAGCAGCATATGGGCTTGGTGGCAGTGGTGGTCTCACCAAAGTTTTGGATTGGTGAGAAGCAGTCGGCGTTGTTGCTTCAGTATCCTGTGATAGAACAGTATAAGGTAGCCTTACTCTTCACTCGTGTTATTCAGGCCGAGAACTCTAATCCACCCTCAGGTCTTTGTCCGACTTGCCGTTCAGAGTTTGGTGTTGTTGCCGTGAATACTCCACAAATCATCTTTCAGTGGGCCGGAGATACTCGGACTTAATTTATACTTTATCGATTAAGTCTTAACATGGGTACTTCTGTGTATAAGCCGCATTATGCAGGACGTCACCGTTAAACGTTGCCACCATCGCTATTTACAGTAGTATCACAGCAGGTGTTTCCCATCATACAACAGACCGACACATCTCCTGCTGGTGAAGGCAGGGCTTTTCGTTGTGTTCTTGATTCTTGATAGACTCCTTATTGCATGTGATATTCGGCCATGTCTTCTGAAGCGTGCTGCACTTGCGCCACCATCATCTGTGATGCCCCCACCAGCTACGAGACCAAGAACGAGAAGCAGTTTCCCACACGCGAGGACAGGAGACTAGAATGCTGCTCTAGAGTCATCTGTGGGATATGTATCCATGTATGCTCCTGACCCCCAATCTTCCCTAAGGCAGCCAACTCGGGGCATGTTCACAATGCTAACACAGATCCAAAAGAGAAACCCCCGTTTCGCCTCGTACTGTCCCTACTGCCAAATCGCAACCAACCCCCTCAACCCTCTACCTCTCGGTGGCCTGCGCGAGCCGCCTTCGTACGACTTTGCTACAAGCAAGGCAGCCACCGCCTCGAGTAAGACGACGACGGGCAGCAACGACGCTGTCGGCCCACCGCCCTACACGGCCCCTTCCTTCACCAAGACCACCACCACCGCTACTCTTCTGAACGACGACGAGAAGAAGCACGCGGGCGGCACTTCGTCCGAGACGCCACCACCACTACCACCACCACCCCAAGACACAGTCCACTTCCTCGCCCCCGACGACACGCTGCTCTCCCTCTCCCTCCGCTACGGCATCCCCGCGCCGCGCCTGCGCGCGCACAACCGCCTGCCCGCGGACCACCTGCTCGCGGCGCGCCGCACGCTGCGCATCCCGCCGCGCGAGGACGGGCGCGCGGTCGAGTCGCTGAGCCCGCGGCCGGTGGAGGGCGAGGCCGAGGTCGAGCGCAAGGCGCGGATCCGGCGGTGGATGGTGGCGTGCAAGTGTGCGGACTACGAGGTCGCCGAGTTGTATCTGGCGCAGAGCGGGGGCGATGTGGATGGCGCGGTCGGGAGGTTTGTGGCGGATGAGGAGTGGGAGAGGAGGAATCCGATGAAGGGCAAGGCGAAGGCGCGGGGTGGGGTGTGGGCGAGCCAGGCTGCTTTTCGCAGGAGGGGGGTGTGAGGGATATGGTGCGGTGTCGGTGCAACATTGATCAAGGGAGCATGGGTGGGCGTGAGAGTCTTTGTGTAAGGGTCCCTGATGTATTGTACGCGGCGCTGAAATTGTGTCTTCGATTTGGAATATATCTATCCCATCACCGCTATGTCAATGTGTTCAAGCAGTTGCCGTCGCCAGCCAGCCCGACCCCCTTTCCTACTGATCCTGCCGTGTCTTTGCACCCAACGCCTGCGCCTGCGCCTAGTCCGAGTCTGTATATACAGTACAAAAGACATCATACCTGACTGAATTCATCGCATAAAATGCCGCCTGCCAATCCTACAACGCCCAATTCCGACGAACTCGTTCTCTAGAATGCTGATCGCGTCCGAATGTCCTAATTGCGTTATGTTAGCATATGTACACCAAAACTTGTATCTGGGGAATGGGCGAAGAGACAGGCATGGCTTAGAACATACCGAAAGCTTCCGCTCAATTTCGCGGACCGAACGGTCCAGCTCACCCGCAATCATCAGCTTCTTGTCTGTTGGCAGCAGCGCAAACCTCTCGCACAAATCACCGTCAATCACACCTTTGACCGGAGCATAGTAGCCCCGGTACATGAGATGGTCTCGGCCGGCCAGAGGCGGATCTTCCTGCCTCATGTGCTGCTCCAACGTCTGGAAGAAATCCACATCCTCCCTGCTGACAAAGGGAATGAAAACACCAATGGTGCCCTGAATCCCACCCCACAGTAGAATCTCCTGCCCGCCCACCACTAAGCTGGTCTTGCAGATGCTTGTGGGCAGATCCTGGGTGTAATAATGTGCCATCAGGTCAAGACGCTGTGGCTCAGCGTGCAGGTACGGCCGAGCATGGATGAGGTGGACCTCCGAGCCAGGTTCGTCTGCTTCCAAACTGGCCTTTTCCGGACAGCGGAGGATCCAGATGTTGCCAAACTTGTCGCTGCCTGCCGTGGATTCGTAGTCGACCATCGTTGTCGAGGTGACCCAGCGAGAAATGGTGTCGGACACGAATGGGATCAGCTTGTTGGTCTCGGGCTTGTACACCACATATGTCACTCCCTGTTGTACATCTCCGACCACGATGCGGTTGTTCTGGGCTTGCAGAGATACAATCAAGTTGGGTGCCACGTCGGCTTGTGACTTGCGCAGCATTTGCCTCAGACCGAGGTCATAGACTCGCAGCATCTTGCCAATACCAGCAAGCAGCTTGCCTTGGTATGGGAGCAGAGCCAACGGCGGCTCCTCGATCTTGGTCTTGTGGATAAATTCCAGCTCTTTGCCGTTCTCTTGAAACCGGTACACGTGAATGTATCCCTCGCTGAATTGTCGGGGGTTGAGAATCATGTCTTTGCCTGTGCCAACAATCAAGAAGCTTTCGCCGTCCTGACTGGCAAAGGGGACGACTGCAGCGCTCACGGCTGCTTCATTGTTGTCAAGATCTATCCTGGACAAAACACCAGGCTCTTCCGACACAGGATCCACAATGCTGATACAGGATGCCCACCTGCCTTTTCCTCGCGGGTATCCAAAATCTTCTGGCGGGAGGACGGTAGAGTCACCATTAACGACGCCGGGATCGGCAAGAAGCTGCTGTCGCAACTCCGGAGGGAGAGTGTTGTTCTCAGATTCAATCGTGTAAAAGTAGGGCTGGTCGGGGTGCTTGACCAGCTTCCTTGGCGTGTATGTGAGCGGTATGGACTTTTGGATCATGTTATCGCTCAACTTTTCGACCGAGAAAATTCTATATTCTGGTCAGTACTGAGCCAGAGACGAAAAATAGTAGCAAAAGAAGGTGGTGAAAGTGTGATTCATCAGAAGGAACAATTGGTATCGAAGAACGATACAAGTGGCCTCATAACCTCTTCGGGTTGCGGTTTCCCTTTTATCATCATGGAAAGTGTGGACAGGTAGGTAAGTAGATAGGGGGAAAAACTGACCTCAGGTAGTTGGCATGAATTCCAACCATGCTCTCCACACACTGTTCACTGCTGAAATTCCAGCCCCATTCCAGTTCGGCGTAATCGAGGGGTGTCATGATAAAACCACGCGTTTGAGGATCGGCGTATCCCAACCATGACCTTGAGCTCAAAGCCAGCACGCAGGTCGATCCCTGGACGGTGACCTGGAAAAGCTTCACAGGCTTAGGTCCAAGAAACTTCTGACGCGTGTCCGTGAGCTCGCCGGTGATCTCGTCCAAAACTGTCCGCAGATAGACACCAGAATGAAGACCAATATGCAGGTATAGGGTGGAACCACCTGACGCGGAATCCTCCATCGCCATGATGTTGAGCGAGGACGGAGCTGCAGACAGCGCTTGCACTGATTTGTTTTCGAGCGTGGAATCAGGATCCAGACTCAAGATGCGGACCGTGCGATCGTCGCATCCAACCGCCAGATAGGAACTTCTCTGGCGGCCTTCCGGAACCTCACCAAGACTCAGACAAGTCACAGTTCCAAACATCTCCTTCTTCTCGTCATACTCGGCGAGCGAACCATCCTCATCCATTTCGAAGTATACAAGCTCCCCAGAGCTGAGAGCAATGGCAACCTGCCTTGCGTTGGTGGCAGCAGCCACAATTGTCCTGTGTTGCGGCGCACCCCACTCGTTTACTCGTCCGTTGCGGATGTGTCGAATTCCCCTTGGGTGGACTTGGATCAAGCCATCCTCACCAAGCTGTTGCACCGCGAGGGTCGTCACTGAGTCCAGGAAGCCCGTGTCACTGACCTGCTCGACAGTCTCGCCGATGCTCAGAACAAGCGTGCTGTTTGCAGACGACAGCACAATGTAGGCATCATACTGGTCATCATTCTTCAACTTGGTGGTCCAAACTGCGGATGGGTTGCCGGGGAGTTCCGAGGCGACAATCTCGTTCACCTCCAAGCCGTGCTTCAGCGTGCGAAATGTGCTGCGCGCACCATTACCGCACACGGAGTAGATCTGGGGCGCGTCCTCATCCGTGAGGTTGGCGACCTTGCAGTCGGTGAGGGGGTTCATCGAGTCGATGCTCTCGACAAGCAACAGATTTTCATTTGGCCTCGGGTGGAAATACGCTGGCTCGTAGGTTGCTGTTGGATCTGTCGGGAAGTTGTCGCTGCTGAACTCGAGCTCTTCATCGTCATCGCCGAGCTTTTCGAACTGGTAGAAGTGGTGATTGCCGAACTCACTTGCCGAGTACAGGAAGCCACTCTTCAGAATGCACAGACTAGATGCAACTGGGGCAGTGTCAAAGTACTTGATCTTGAGCCGTTCTACCTCGCCGGTAGGGTTGCCCTCGGCATCCTCCACCATGTCGATGGTGACTTTGAATAGATCGCCATCTTCTGATTGAAGAAGGAAGAAGAATAGACCAGCGCTGTTCTTGAGCTTGTGCATGACACCTCCCACAATGCATCGTTTGCGCTGAGGATCCTCCGTCGCACCTCTCCGACGCGGAATGGGTACGCGGAAGGCCTCCTGGTTGGAGTGTCGGTACGTGATGTTTTCCTCTCCACACACAAGGACGCCAGACGGTCCGTCATTGCCTCCTGGCACCTGGAACAGCATACTCGAGGTGGGATCGACAGGCTCCGACCACTTCCGCACGACATGGTTTAGTCCCAAGTCGAGCTCATAGTAGACGAGCTGTGTCTCGGCCTCCTTTGCCGCCTGACCGCTGAAATCCTGGTCGGCTTCTGTGTACTCGGTCTCCAGAGCAGCGAATACCGGGTTCGCATAGCCAACATCAAGGGCCACGAGGGAGAAGACAAGCACGCCAGGTTTGTGCGCCTCCAGAGGGGACGAGATTGTGAGCTCGGCCTGGGAGTTTCTGTTGAGAACGTAGACGAGCTTGTTCTTTTCGACAGACGCGATCAAGCAGGCTCTGCCCTTCGGGTCGGCGGCAAGAAACTGGCCAGGGATGACTCGACGGATGCCTGACTTGCCAAATGTCTCGAGGTGAATGCGCGTGAAGCGGTTCTGAGTAGGTTGGTACTCGATAATGGCGATTCTGCCCGAGTCCGTGGCGAGAATGACATAGTCTGGAGAGGATGGTTAGCGATAGGTCTGGCAGAAGAGGAGGATGCTCCGTACAAAGACAGACACATGCCGATCATGTTGGCAGTGGTGGAAGATCTGGCAGGTCGGCTTTGAATCACTAAGAGCCCACATCAAGAAGGGGTAGGTAGGTATATATGTGCGCAGGGGACGGAGTAGGGAAGCTTACCTTTATTGCTTCCGGCAAGACGGAAGGCGGCAATGGACCGGATGATGCCAAAGACGTCGTGGGAGAGAATGGTGAGGACCTTGCCCTGGGCGGGCTCAGGTTTGAGAAGGGAGAGACGCGTGCCACATGCGGTCATGATCTGCTGCTCCTTGGTGCCCGAGAACTGACCGACGATGGCCTGGGTCACGGTGGACGGCGGCTGGATCGTCAGCGAGTACATGAACATGTTGGACGTAGTCGCCATCTTGACTGCTGGGGCAGGAAAGGCCTGCGCAGCACCGTCATGAGTCTGTGGGTATTCGACGGGTGGTGCGAGGTGGCATGGGCGGAGAAGTCCAGTGAAAGAAGCCCGCGCGGAATGGTGTTGTTGACCAGGAGAGGTAAGCTATGATCACGTCGGGTCAAGCTTCGAGAAAAAGTTGCGTGTCTGCGTGTCCGCGAAAGCCACAGCGGGCTACAGGGGTACCTAGGTAGCCCACGCTATCAGGGCCGGGACAGGGGCCAGGAGCAGTGTAGAAGAGCTACATGTAGCTCGCAGTGGCTCGTGCATTGCATTTGTGGCTGTGCTTCAACTCCCAAACTCCGATAAACTTCCTGCAGAGCCAAAGGTGGTGCTACTTTACGAGTGCAGCAACCTAACCACACCCAGGTCCAGTGCACACGCCATGGCACCTTCAATCGAGTCGGCAGCGCGCGCCGCCCTGAGCACCATGTGCCGGCGGTGCGCTCGAACCACAGCTGGGCCAACGGGGCCTCGACAGGTGCCGTCTATGACGAGGACAAGGACGATACATTCAAGCAAACAGCCCGTGAGGCCAGGAGGAGGAGGAGGAGGGGCAGCAGGAGGGAAGACATTGAGCACGCCAAAGCCTTCGGGGACAGCAGGCACCGCAAGGTCCTCCTCAGCGTTTGCCCAGGCCGCGAGTGCATTTGGCTTCAAGAGCGACGATGCCTTGCAACATCCCACCAAACGCGTCCTGACCGAAGACAACCTCTTCCACCCCTACTCCGAGTCGCCCATTCCCGAGATCCGCCAGCGCGCGGCTTTCATGAAGCAGCACGCCTACTGTCCCTTCCCAGACCACCGACCCGCGCGTCTATCAGAGAGCGGCCAGCCTTTGCGACAGTCACCCGAGACCGCCCAACTGCCCCCGGCGCATGTCGACTTCGAGTGCCCGGACTGCGGCGTCCCGGTATATTGCAGCAAGGAGCACTGGATGGCAGATTATGAAGCCCATTTGGAAGTGTGTGATACCCTGAGGCAGATCAACGAGGACGACCATGACTTGCGGTCTGGCAGAGTCTTCCCAGAATTCGACTACGCCGGGCCCCAGCTGGAGGAGGCCATGGTGAACATGACGAATTGGGACACATTCTTGTATACAAGAAATTTCCAGGCTATCGACTCGGACAGGAGTATGAGGCAGGCCACCAGGATATTGACCTATCCTATCACAGTGGGCAGCATTTTGCACGAGCTCAGTCCGTACAGTCTGCGACAGGATAGCAGACTGACTCCGGAAGGGCTCAAGAGTTTCAGCGGTATGTCAGATCGGAAACGACACTCTCTGTATGGTGTGATTTACTGACAACGCCCTTACAGCTCTGCGGTATACCCTGCACCCTCCTCGAACGGGAGGTGGCACCCAAATCAAAAGCCTTCGTCTCCAGGCACCCCCCGTGCGTCTCTTCATTCTTGGTGCGCGCGCCGAGTCCTCTCTCCCACGCGATGCATGGACCCAACTCGCCCATCTTTTCCCTCTCTCAAGCATTCACATCATTTTCATCGGTCCCGAAGCCATGGCCAACCGGGATGACGAGTTTCCTCTTCCGGAGAGGACGCCCAGCAATCCTTATGGCGCCATAGTTGAAAACCCCCAGCACAACATGAAGATCAGTACCATCGTGGATTATTACCAAAACATTCACCGCACTGGCTTCTTCCACCCGCACGACCCGTACTTTGACTGTTTCGTCATGTTCCACCCTGGGCTCGGCCACCCGGCCAGTTCCCATGAGTGGGCCGAGACGATACCCATGTTACTGGAAACAAAGGCGCCCATTATTGTGACTGGATATACACGGTATGATATGGAGAGAGACATCGAGTGGGTCAATAAGACGTGTGCGGGGGAGTTTGACCTTCTCATGAAGCCGGGCGAAAACCTCTTCAGGAGCCTGCGGTGGGACATAAATGATATGGACCCCCAGGATGTGAGCTGTGGAAACTGGGGTGTGTGGGCTTTCCGTGGCAAGAGGTATGTGCCTTTTTTCTTGTTTCGATATGTCTTGATGAGAGTCGATTGACTAACTCACCGTGCCAGATACGAGACGACGAGGAAGGATAGTGAGCAGTAGGGCCTCGCGAACAGTGAAAGGCTGCCTTCGTAATTGTATATACTGTTTGTACATATGGTCCGTCTTGACAGACTCGCCCCAATGTGAGAGCCACGCTGCCTGTTTTCCGCTTCTCGACCCGTCGTTCGGAAGGACCAATACTTCGAAGAACGCATATCTGACGCCCGTCTACTTCGTTTCCGTTAGGGAACTGATTTTCTGAGGTTTCTTGCCTCAAGAGGGCGTGCAATGTTCCCGATCATCACGTCTCGAGTAAGAACAATAACCTCTAGGTTGAATACTGACGATATCACACCGCTTTACCCTATAGTATCTATCATCGGATGCCAACTTGGAGAACCTTGATTGCAAAACTGGGACAGCGGCTTCTTCAGTGGGAATAGTGTGCAGCTTGCAAGCCCTCTGCCCGATGCTCAAGCGTTGAAAGCGTAATTTGATGTGGACTTGTCCCAATGCGTGAAAATGATTCTCACAGCAGGTAGTAGTCGACCGGCCAATGACGAGATCAGGCTTTATGCTCCGGACGCCGGTATATAGAAAAGCCATATGACTATACAAAGGTATTGTTTCCGGAACACATCCCCAAGGAGGTCTTCCGCAACAAATTGTGCGGGAATCGGCGGCCACTGCGTACGCATGCATTTCTCCTGCCCATTGGTGCATTGAAGAAGTTTTCAACCCCAGGTCCTATACGGGTTCCATTGTGGATGGGGCCATAATAGCGACTGCGGATTGGCAAGGCAGTCATGGGACCCTGCTTCTGTAGCCGGCTTCTCCCCCTGTTTCGCGCAGCCCTACTAGTATTCAGCCTCGTTTATCAGTTGCTCTGCACTCTGTGTGCCGACTGAGCCGGGGTCGATCCGACGCTGCGTATCCAGATGTTTCTTGGCCCATACTCTCGCCCTAGATACGTCACCTGCAAGCATGGCAAGCCTGTACACGAGACGGCTCGTCTTCACGTCGTAGTCAGCAAAGCCCTGAGACTCGACATACCGGGCCAGCGACTCGGCCCTTTGTACGAGACTCGCGCTGGACACGGCTTGGGATGCGGCCAGCTCGAGCTCCTTGAGATCCTCTCCTGCCCTCACACGCTGGCGATCGGAGCTCTTGCTCTTGCACGCTTCGCATCCACACGCAAAGCCGTACTGGTGAAGCCGATGGTTTCGACTCGAGGTATCCATGAGAAGTGGAATGTAAGTCGTCAGAATCTGTGCCCCGACGGTACCATCAGTATAAGTAGGCAGTTCTCTGCGCCTCTTCAGCTTTCGTTGCGTTGGGAGATCGAGGTCGGGAGCAGCTTGCCTCTTCTCCAGCTTGGATATCACGAGTTGCTATGATCCTTTTCACCTCTGTGTCCACGTTCAGGACGTTTGGCTCACACGAGTGGTTGATCAACGCCACTTTGGGGTACATGGACACTCTTGTTCGTCCCTCCGGACTCTGTGTGGTGTAGCCGTTGCTCCGCAGGATTGCCATGAGGCGCCCTGCCTCGTCTTGGCTATCGCCGTCGAAGCGATGCTCATGACAAGAGTCAAACTCCTCTTTGTCTGCGGAGCTCAGACGCGAGTATCGCCCGGTCACATCTTGGACCATCGCGGCCATATCGTATCCCTTTCCAGGCACAAGATCGGGCAGATCGATCGAAAACAGAGGCTCTTCAACCAGTATCTGGCTTCCCTTTTCGATTTTCCGCAGAGCAAAGACGCCCCGGCCTTTGCCGGGAGTCAGCTTCACCTCCCACGCGCGGTTCTCGTCATAGTCGTGGTCCACTTTCGGAGACAATGCACAATGCGACTAACGAATCTGTCAGCAATTGCGCTGGGCCACGCTGTGAAAGCTAGCAGGACTGACTGTGGGCGGGTTGGGTAGCAAAGCAGAAGTCGGCGACGCCGTACGGTTGGAGTAGGCGCCTTGGCCCTTGACCATGGAAGCTATCGCGAGGGTCAAGTTGAGCCATGATATCGGCCAGTGCGTGGTGCGCATATCGGGTCCCGTCGACAGAACTCAGTATCCATAAAAAGCCTTTTGACCAGCAGCAGCCCTTTCGCCAACGACACAGTGGGGGAGGGGGGGGATGAGGTTTTTGAACACTCGTCGAAATGAGAATGACCAAACATACGTCCGACTCCAATTGCTGCAGGCCCTTACTGAGTAGGTACCAAGGTATATTTGCGAATACAGGAACATGAAACGCAACTAATACAACATGACTTTCTGGGTCAGATATCTGTTAGGGGTGGGTTATAAAGGCAGAATTATGGGGATGTTTCATACCCTAGGTTACAGTCGGATACGGGGGTTCGACAATTATAAATATGCGTATCATCCGAGTGCCGTGATAAGATACATCAGCCCCGAGTGCAGAGATCTTTCCTGACTGTGCTGTGGTAAAATACTTAGCATGGAGGATTAGCAACGCCTGACCTTATAACATACGTACATAGATGGTTATCATAATGTCCATCCGAGAAGAACCCCATTGTCAAATAGGCAAACATTCTCCGGGAAACTGCTTCGCCAGCCGCCACCAACACCAGTCCTGGCCTTTGTCTCTGGCTGGCCACACCCGATGCAGCACAAAAGTTTTCGTCTTCTGTGTCGTCGCCGTCTTTCTCTGCTGAAGTATCTTGTCGAACACGTCCAGGACCATTTGACGATCCTCCTCCGCCAGCATCTCACATGCCGCCAAAAACAAGGGCCAGAGCAGCATCTTGGCCTCGTCGCCTGGCAAAGGGGCAAGGAACACAAGCAGCTCGTGCGCCATCGCAGTGGCCTCCCCGTCTGCTTTCTGGCTGCCGATGCTGGAAGGGTTGAACAGCCGGAAGAGGTAGAGAAGCGCGCCCGACCGGTAACAGTTTGCCTGCAAAAGAAAGCGTCTTGACTGTCGGAACGACAGGCCGTGAGGTAGGACCGGTTTCCAGAGCTCAAGACGCTTGCGGAGTTGTTGTGCTCTGTGCACGCACACTGCAAATTGGCCAAGTGCGCCCTCACTTCCGGAAGCTGGCCAAGGGCTCGCAGCAGCGATATCACAGGTTTCAGGGTGCTGGTAGAACAGAGGATGCGATTCCTCCTGCGGAGGACACAAGTCGACGTCTACGATGCTGTGCGGAGTCTCATCTTGCAAATTATCTCGCATATCCTCAGCAAGCGCACACAGCTCTTCCAGTAGAGGCATCAGCGTGGCTGTGTATCCCATCAGCCTGTCAGCCGCTGTTTTGGCTTGCTCGTCTAGCCAAACGCTGGTGGGGATGGAGAGCCGCTGTCGGTTCACAAGGGATAGGACGGCGTCTTGACGCGCCAGAGCCCGTATGAAGTAACGGGCCAGGGGGGATATCTCGAGTCCGCTCGAGACGTAGTGCGAGATGAGAACCGAGGAATTGGCAATGAGCGAGGGAATGGTGGTTTCGGGCGCGGCTGCTGTGCGGTCCACCAGCTCAATTGCACACAAGCCCAGGAGCAAGAAGACGGTTTCCTCCAGGGTCTGGCTTGAGAGCTCCTCCGTGGACCTGAGTCTCGCCAGTATGCGTGCTTTGCAGTTGAGCACGGCCAGCGACGACTCGGATCCGGACTCGGTCATGTATGAGTGGCCAATGGCTGATAGTGTATCCACGGTGTGAGGATTCTGTTGCAAGACGGCCAGTACGTTGGCGTTCATCTCGTTGACAAAGTCCGAGCCCATGCTGATCTCCCAAGGATGTCTAGCAAAGTAGACCTCGACTGTCGCTTGCTCGCTCTCGTCGACAACGCCTGGAGGAATGAGACCCATGGCCCTCGGGGTCATCGTACTTGGATCCATGAGTAGGGGGTGTCCGGCCTTTGGGAATGTCCGCGGGGAGAAGCCGGTAGTCATGGGTTCGTTGAAGCGCGAAAATGGTCTTTTCACGAGCACACCCTGTTCTCTCGATCTTTCCTGCGTGCTCTCGTAGTCAGCGACGCAGGTGCTGGAAATCGGTCTGCAGACGCGCTTTTCCGGTGCAAGGCCATCGGAACGAGCTATCTCGTAGCCTTGGCACACCAGTCTTCGTCTACGACAAGTGCCGCAGAATGGTTTAATTTCTTTACTGAGTCAGCGCCATGGATATTCTTTACGAGGGGCTGGCTAGACCTGATGTTTGGCCGGGATTTCGAGGGAGGAAGGGTAGTTAGAGTTGGGTGGTGAGTGACATTGCTGACAACACAAAGGCGTCGCCGAGGAAATTTGAAGACATGTCCAGGATAATACGATGCCAGAGCCTTTGCAGGGAGGATGAGGAGGAACAGGAACAGGAACGGGAACAGGCTCAACTTGTGGGAGCTATGCGAAGGAGGGACGCACCATCACATTTCACCTTGGACTTCCTACAGTCTAAGCAACCACTTCGCGAACGGCGATTCATGCTTTCAAGCTTGCACTGGTTGAGAACAGGCTGCTCGAGGAATGCTCAAGCACGCAGCGGTGGTCCAGGTCAACGGATGGACATGGGGTGTTTTCGAGTGCGGCCAGTGAAGACTGTCATAAGACCGCAAAAGGCGGTAGTGACTACACTTGAGTTCTCTCACAAAGTACACAGTACAGTCTTGTTTCCAGTCACTCATTTGTAGGCAAGTCAGTGTTGAATGTGAGCTGCTGAGAGGTTGCATCGACATGGAGAAACGTGGAAAATGTGGGAACACAGCGCCAATTATCAGATTGATAAGATCGAATTCGTTCTACGGAGTTACCCAGGTACTGTACAGGGATCTAGGGATTGCGGAGAGGGTGTCCATAAGCAGTAAAATGCTCCGTACTGTATTTACACAGTACAAAAGACTCACATTCACAGATGAAATATCAAGAGGAGAGTGACGTCGTGAGATTAAAGTTCTTCTATGTACTTTCATGTCCACTCTTTGTACAAGTACAAGGACACAACCACCTCTACATGGATGGATTACTAAACAGAGTATTGGCCATGTGAACGAACGCCAGGGAGATTGCTCATCTCACAGCCAGCTGTTCCCTCACCTTGACCCCGGCATCAAAAGTCTCATCTCTTGACTGTTTGAGAAACGGCAAGAGGGCTGTGCCTCCCGTTCCTGTCAGCTGGTCATCCGCCGACTCCTTCCCAGCTCCCTTCTTCTCGGTCTGCTGCATCGTCGACATGGTGGCCAGGTTCATTGCCTTGTCCTTAGCCTCAGCGGCACTCGCGGCCGCAGCTTTCTTGGACGGAACGATGATGTAGGCCGTTACGATGCCCACATGTCCTGTCCGAAATTCGGTCAACGTCTTGATCGCCGTCGCATATGCCTCCTGCATCCTCTCGTGCTCGGGTCCGCTCGTTGGGAGGGCCGCCAGCGCGCGGATACTGCCAGACCGCCAGACGTGTTCCAAGAGCCGCCGGTGAGGCCCCGGCATGTACTCGCGCACTTCCTCGTGATAGCTTTTCGCCTCGGGCGTGCCAATCTTGGCGTGCGGGTTGCTGCTCCCGTGGGCCGTGTGCGAGACCCCGAGCACGGCGTCCCAGAACTGGATCAGGGAGGACTGTCCGTTGCTCCCCCCGCGCCACTGCTGCCATGATCCTTTGCCGTTTCCTTGATCGTAGAATAGACCCTTGGGGAGTCCTGCTGCGGCCATGTTCTTGGAGCCTGCCAAGAAGGGCCGGACGCGATGATAGAAGACATTGGGATCGCACTGCTCACGCATACGGTGCAGCAGGGCGGCCACTGACTTGATGGAGCCCGAAAGCTGATGCAGGGCCTCCGTGATGATGCCGTAGTCCCTGGCAGGGATGGCGCCTATTGCGTTGAGCATCAGGGGGATGATGTGGGCGCCTTGTGCCTCCATCGCGACCGACACACACAGGAACCATGATTCGTCCTTGGTTCCCGTGAAGGTGTGGGGCGAGTAGAGGCTGTCCAGGTCGGTGAAGTCGGCAGTCGACGAGGCGAAATTCCAAAGATTGAGGGCGGCATAGGTGGCCACCGGTGGCACCTCGAGATGCGACGAGACTGCGAGGAGTGGAACAGAGATCGAGGGTGGTAGTACCTAGGTCATGACAAGAGTCAGCGCACAAGAGCGAATACAAATCACGAAGACCGGTTCTCTCTTCCTTACCTCGGATGCTTTACTCCCTCCCCAGACGTAAGAATGTGTGAGCAGTGCCAGTATCACATATGCCCTTCTCCATTCTGGTTCTGTTTGTAGCTTGCTGGTCGAGAGAACAGGCAGACAATCAAGCCTCTGCCTAAGCGTGCCATTGTCCAGAAGACTTTGCAAGTTGTGGATCATGAGTTCCCAGGGCTCGTAGTACGGGTTGGATATGCTTTTCAAAGGTTCCTCGGCGGGCAAGAACCCATTTTTGCTGACGTTGAAGGAAGCCAAGAGCTCTTCCATGTCCTCTTCTTGGGCAACAGCATGAGGAGACATTGTGGCAGGTGATAAAAAGGAGGAAGCAAGTCTATTGGGGAGAGTACTGAACAGGGAGGAAGTGAGGCTTCTCGAGATGAACGTGGAATCTCATTAATATGAGGAGATGGAAGCTGGGGAGAAAGAGAGATAGATGATCGTGAGGGCTTCACTGAAAGTTCAACACACATACTTAGTACTGATCACTTACATAGCATCAGTACTGCTGAAAAAAGAAGGGGGTTTGTATGGGTGGGAAGTGTGGGCAGATGGCCGGATGGTCCTCCTTCATCCCTGTATGTTCGGAATCGAGCCATGGTCACTTCTGATGCTCTACTTCCGTCACCTTGGAGAGTTGCCGCGATTCTCCAGCTTCCTTGGTTAGATATGGCAACATTCGAATCAAGGAAGGTACAGTATGTGAAGGGCCTGGCACCGAGTGTCGTTAGAAAATAGTGAAGCTAGAGCCTTCGGAGGCGGCCGCTGCGGCGGCCTAATCGCGGAACCCGGAAGCGCGGAAGCTCGGAGTGCTGCCCAGCTGTCCACCCGGGGGCCTTTCCCCACTGCTGTGGATGTCGTTTTCGAAGACATCTGGAACCCTGTGGCCATGTTGCAGCCCCCTAAGATCCGTATGACGACCTACCTAGGTACCTAGATAGGGAGTGCAGGGGTGGTCCCTAACAGCGGCAGCCCTGGCAAACACCGAAAGCGGGCCGAGGACTTCTTTGACCTTGCGGCCTGTATGTAGTCCTCGAGGCGACTACAAAGTGATGTCGAGAGCCTCTTATATTCTCAAAGACAAACATAGAGAAGAAGAAAAAGAAAAAAAAAGAGCCAATACCGTTCTATCATCCAACTCGCGCAGCCAGACAAACATCATCAAATCATGGACTTCGCCACCATCGCTGGCCAGATTCGATCTGGCAAGAAGCCGACTTTCGACACCTCCTTCGAACACGCACAAGCACTCGATGCCGCAGACCCGCTGAAGCATCTTCGAAATGAATTCATTTTCCCGACCAAGGCCTCTCTGAAGAGCAAATCTCTCCAATGTAAGTCCAGTCCGTCAGTCAGCATCCCCTCTCCTTTGGACTGACGCCCTGCCTCTGTCTGTGATAGCATCATCAGCCACAGACATACCACAGAATGGCACTCCAAGTGGAGAGTCCAACAACGGAGACGTCAAGGCCGCAACTAGTGAGCAGGAGCAGTCCATCTACTTCTGCGGAAACTCGCTGGGGCTGCCATCCAAGACCGCTCGCCGGTACATCAACGCCCAGCTAGACACGTGGGGCTCCATTGGCGTCAACGGCCACTTCACAGACTTTGCCAACTCGCCCCTGGTGAACTGGCAAGACATGGCCGCCGACTGCGCTCGGAAGTCTGCTGGCTTCATGGGCGCCCTGCCCAGCGAGATTGTATACATGAACACCCTGACCACCAACATCCACCTGTTGCTGGCCTCCTTCTACCGCCCCACCGAGAAACGCCACAAGATCATCCTGGAGTGGAAGCCCTTCCCTAGCGACTACTATGCCGTGTCCTCGCATCTCACCTGGCACAAGCTCGATCCCGCCCAGTCCATTCTCGAGCTGTGGCCGGGCGACGAGGACCTCTACATCCCCACCAGCCAGGTCCTCGCTTTCATCGACAAGCATGCCGAGGAGACGGCCTTGATCATGCTGCCGGGAATCCAGTACTACAGCGGACAGCTCTTTGACATTCCCACCATCACCAAGTACGCCCAGGACCGTGGCATTGTCGTGGGCTGGGATCTGGCACACGCCGCCGGCAACGTCGACCTGAAGCTGCACGACTGGAATGTGGATTTCGCAATGTGGTGCACCTACAAGTACATCAACGCAGGCCCGGGATCTGCAGGCGGTGCCTTCGTACACGAGCGGCATGGCAAAGTCGAGTGGACTTCTGGCGCCCCCGACGGCGAGGACAGCGAGCCCAGGCCTGTCTTCCGGCCCCGCCTGAGCGGCTGGTATGGCGGCGACAAGAGCGTGCGCTTCCAGATGGCCAAGCAGTTCCAGCCAACGCCGGGTGCCTCTGGCTTCCAAATAGGCAACCCGTCTGCGCTTGACCTCTCCGCGCTCAGTGGATCCTTGAGCATGTTCGAGCAGGCTGGCTTTCAGAACCTGCGCAACAAAAGCCTCATCCTGACCTGCTACGCCGAGTACATGCTGCATTGTCTTCTAAAGAATGAGCAAGGTGCAAGCAAGCCGGCGTTCCGCATTATCACACCGGCCAACCCGGCTGAACGAGGTGCACAGCTGAGTGTCTTTCTGAGGGAGGGCCTGTTGGACAAGGTGCAGGCGGCATTTGAGGCAGAGGGCATTGTGTGTGATAAGCGCAAGCCAGATGTCAT
This sequence comes from Ophiognomonia clavigignenti-juglandacearum, assembly GCA_003671545.1. Taxonomy (NCBI): domain Eukaryota; kingdom Fungi; phylum Ascomycota; class Sordariomycetes; order Diaporthales; family Gnomoniaceae; genus Ophiognomonia; species Ophiognomonia clavigignenti-juglandacearum. Next base: position 114,979 of record PYFS01001583.1, on the reverse strand, counting down.
TCGCGTCGCACCTGTTCCGATGTACAATAGTTTCGAGGACACTTGGAAGTTCATGCAAGTTTTGCGAGGTGCTTTGGGTATACCGAAGGAGTAAGAGAGGGACTCGCCTCGCGTCATCTCGGGACTTCCACGGGAAGCGCTCACGAGATGAGCTTAGTGTTGCTACGATGGTACAAATATAAACATCATCGTAAATTATCTCTGCGCATGAACTTCTGGCGTGCCCCTTGGCTGCATTCCCCTTTCCCGAATAAGAAATTCTTTGAGAAGCCAACGCCCCAGCCGCATGAAACGGGGCCCTGCCGTGGTGTTGCTAGGTCCAGCTAGCACGCCAAGGTCCTGCGAATACCAGGCCACTTCTACAAAACAGAAACAAACTTGGAAGACAAGGCTGAATTTCCTCCCATTTTCATCACTTCGGATCGCATGGGAAGTCCCTGGGACACTCGGAAACCAGCCGGATGGATACTAAGTATGTATGCCTTCCTCACAGGTGAATGATTCCCATTCCATGCCATGACGTTATGCATCAAAGGACAGTCTTGCTGGGTATCCTTTGACTTGGTATTCACAGATATATATGTGCTATAGTCGAGGACTTTAAACCTTCGTTTCTTGAAACAAGTTTGACAGGCACGCCGACTACGCGCCCGTTCACTCGTCCTCTCATCATTGAGGCGTAACGACCAGACATCAAGTGTCTAATTACTTGTATACAATACATATATACGCACTTGGCTCATCCTGTTTCACTTGTCACACATCTTTGGAAGCTATTAGTACCCAGCATGAGTCGGCGTTGGGCAGCAGCATTTCCCGCTACAGCTTCGGCCGTCGTGGTTGCTTTGACTATTGTGTTGCTGGCTGCTGGGTCGAGCCCAGGCAGCGCCAACGATATATATTGGATCGAGGTGAGGATTCTTTCTGCTATGTGAAACAACAGCAGAGGCACTCAAGATACTCATGACGTTATTCCAAGCTAAATACTTCCAACATTGGGGCCAATCTCATTGAAATTGCACCCGCCGACTCGAGCTCGACCGACCCATTTGGGCAGATGATCAACTCAATACCGGGTCTAGAACCACTTCTCGACAACGTTACGCAACACATCGGCGATGGTCTCAACGATGTCCAAGGCCAGCTCATTGGAAGCCTATTGTCAGGCCTTGGCGTCAAGGATCTATACTTTCTCTATGTCTCCAAGATGTGCGAGGGTGTCCGTAACGAGGCAGGCAATGGCGTCAACATCGACAGATGTTACCCCTACTCCGACGGAAGCGCCGGTGAGTGAGCGTCCTCCCTGGTCAATACTTTTATGCACTCGAACTCACTACTGGTGGGGGCCGGTGTGAGGCCCCCACAAGTAGAAGCCCTGGCTGGGGAGACCGTTTCTGGATCGAGGGCGGGCAGCACGGGCAGCGCGGTGTATGGGCATTGTACTGGGAGCACATTACGTATAATAAAACTGACCCGGGAGTTATCAAACAGGACTAATGAATATCTCCAATTCCATACCCAGCTCATTCAACGTCGCCAACGCTCAAATCTCGGTGCCTCTCATCAAGACGCTCCAGTCCACCATCAAGACAGTGGTGAATGTGGCAGTGGGAGGCTCGACAGCAATGCTGGTGTTGCTCATCATAGGCTGTATTGCCGCAGGGCTCACGGCCATCGGCTCTGGTATGTTTCACTTTGGCGGTCCGTGTTGCCCACATCGTATGTTGCAAATTATGGTTCTGACATGGCTGGCCGTGGCCTTTTTCTTCCCACTCCAGTACTTGGGATCCCGCGTGCCAATCTCAGGTTGCTCACGCTCGTCAATGTCGGCTTCTCGATACTTGCTGCTTTGATACTACTGCTTGGGGCGGTCTTCTTGACGGTGCTTGTTGCCGCCGGGTCCACTGTCATTGATAATCTTGGATCGGGGCTGTCGGTCAATGTGAAGCCGGGCGGCTCGTTGCTGGCTATGGTTTGGGTGGCTGCGGTCCTCTCGGCTGCTGCGGGCTTGTTCTGGTTCGGTGTGTGGTTCGTTGAGTTTCGACGGACCTCCTTTGCACGGAGGTGTAGAACGTCTCATGAGATTGGAAACTGGCGGGGCATCCTGAGAGAAATCAGTAGAGATATGCGGAGGGGAGATCAGTCAGTCCTGTCTGATAAACACACGGCGGTGGAGAGGGTGGCCTCGCGAGGCACGCATCATTGCTGTGAGCGGCAGCATTCTTAGAATACTCGGGCAGTGAGTGCTGGTCCTGGTGGGCTTGAGCTGTAAGTGGTCACCACCTCGGCAGTTCACCACTGTAACTGAAGGTTTGTTCGCGTTCCAACTGTGTATCGTCCTCCCCATTTCTGAGCCATCCATGGATCTCATGGTGACACGTAGCAGCTGGTAAACGTATCAATGCCTTGCGAATATCACATCTCGGCTGTGCCTTTTGTCGTGAAGAGTGCCCAGGTGAATACGAAGTACATAGTAGCCTGCTCGCTCTGATACACAGGCCATTGTGCGAGCCGACTGGCTGGAGCTTGCTACCTAGAACTTTTCCGTAAGTCCTTAATGTTACTTGGGCCTGCCGCTTTGGATCGTATCTTACATTCAAAATTCCTTGGCCCTCATCCACTGCATATCCTACCTAGGTACGGCCCACGATGTCTCGACACCGACATAAATCTGTGTCACCGTGCACGAAGGAGATCGGATTCACCATTAATCATGTAGTTAGTTATTTTTTAATTATATAGTTATTTTGATACGCCAAGTATTACCAACAGCTTCTGCTCGGAAGCAAACTCGTAAGCCGGGCAAGATAGTTTGTGCTCGTAAACCAAGTCGGCGCTGCTGTGGACCGGTGCTCAAAAGTAATGAACAGGCCCAGGGAAATAAATGTCAGGACAGGACCTGCCACACCCTGCACTACTCCCAAATCCAAGAGTTTGATCAATTACTCGAATACGCCTGAACCGCTTATGAGGAAACGAGAGCCTTGGGGCCTTTGTGCAGGAAGCTGACATTTTATAACAAGATGGGCGAGGCTGCCGCTCTCCAAGCTAGGGACTGATTCGAGTCTCTAGCCGCACACAACCACTCTCTCCAGCCTCGTCAAAGGGGCCCCAATAGCGACTATATGCAGGGCGGACCGAGGGAACGAAAGAAAGCCCTCCTGAGAACAAACGATCGACTTGAACCAGCTGAAGTTTGAGTTTCCCCCCTTCACAAAGGGCCACGTGTGACCTGGTTGCCACGACAAGCCCGCCAGACAGACCAAGACCAATGCGGTCCACGTTTTCACCATGATCAATAATGCACCAAGGGTGCAAACTCTGATGTTTCAAGTGGGCTGTTTCACTGGCACCCTCCAAACGGCCACACCCGGAGGCCACATCGAGAACATTTACGGTCTGCCGTCCTACATCACTCGGGGCACGGCCAGGTCCAACTCTACCATCATTTTCCTCACAGACGGCTTCGGGTTCAACCTGGTGAACAACAAGCTTCTGGCAGACCAATACGCCACCCATACAGGCCTCCGTGTCCTCATGCCGAATGTCCTCCCGGGAGGGGGGATGCCTCTGGTCATGGTTGACCTCCCCAGAACGTCCAGGACGGCGGTGGCTTGGTGGAAAGTGCAGGGACATGCAAAACGTGCCTGGGCAGCACTCAGGCAGATGGCCATCCTTATACCCTTCGGATTCAAAGTGAGACGGCTCTACCCGGTGATCCTGCGATACGTACGGGCCGTGAAAGCTAACCTGCCTCTTGGATCGAGGCTGGGCATCGCCGGATTCTGCCTGGGTGGGCACTGGTCGGCGAGAGTCTGCGGTGAAGCCGCTACCGGCGATGGGGACTCGCCGCTGATCGATGCACATTTCACCTCGCAGCCTTGGGGTCTCGGGGCCGAGGAGCTGGTCGAGTTCGCGGCCAAGTTCCACGTTCCGTTCAGCCTGGCACTGGGAGACCAGGACGGGACCTTGCCCGTCGCCGAGGCACGCCAGTTGGAGAGGAGTCTGAGAGAGGTCTTTGAAGACGAGCCCGGCAAGTTGCAGGTGGCGGTTTACGGGGGATGTGGATGTGGCTTTGCTCTGAGATCCGACCCCTGGGAAACGGAAGAGAACGAAGGGGCGGAAAGGGCACTCGAACAGGCTGTCGTATGGTTCAGGAGATATTTGTGAGTTCTGTGTGCTGTACAGCCTCCAACGACTGTTGTTAAGAGTTTGTTGTTGTCATTAGTTGTGTCTCTGCCTATTGGATCTCTCAGACTGATATATATCTGCTCCCAGGCATATCTCCTCGTGCATAGCATCTCTTCCTAACTCAGAACAGGGCCAAGTTGTTTCAATTCGGAGTGCATGTACTGTACTCTACATATCAATAGTACGTACATGGGTTCCGGGGGCCCTGCGTAAGAAGCATCAACTATTCTTATCAGACCCCGGTGAGCTGAACAGCTTATACCTGATGAGGATATGGGAGTCTGACAGGTCATCCACCCTCATTTCTCAGCTTGCACGGCAACCAAGTGGTTGCTTATTCAATGCACACCCGGTTTCTTCCCCTGTTCCTATTTAGCTTGTCTTTCTTCCTTGTCGCCCTGCCCGAGTTCTCAGGTCCGCTTTTACAAGCTTCAGTCAGAATCGCATACAAGTAGCAATCTCTATATTCATACTCGGCGCCGGTCCGTTCCTTGTTCTTGTGTAATCTCCTGCTGTTTCCTTCTTCCCCAACAACAGATTATGGCTCAGATCACTGCTTCCCTCCTCCTTCTCCTCCACGCTCTGGGCTATACGCCCCACTATGTCACAGCCTCCAGCGTCGGTCTGTACGAAGACACGGACTGCAAAACCCCCGCGTCGAATCTCATAGCCTCAAACGGATATCCGGATGGGGAGTGTACCGACTTGTCCCAGCAGACGTCGAATAGCTTCCGAAGCTTCCAGTTCCTCTCCCTCGATGAAGATTGCGCGCGTAGGTGACACAGTACCTATCTTACCTAGGCATGATATTTGTCAGTGGTGCTGACATTGCCATTATATTAGCAACTGTGTACCAGGCCAGCGAGCAGGATGACTGCTCTGGATACCCGATCGTGGCGGCTCTTGGGACATGTTACAACACATCGTGGGTCGAGTTTAGCGTAGACGGATGCACGCCATCTACGGGCAATGAAACTGCAGCAAACGCCACGGTGACTTCGTCAGCGCCTTCCGTGGCTTTGCCTACTACTTCCCCGACGACAGCCTCGACGTCTGCCGGGTCAGCACCATCTGCAACAGCAAGTGAGACGAGTGCCGCAGCGCTGGGTCGTTTGACTGGCACTGGAAGCTTCATAGCGAGCGCAGTTGCCGTCTCTGGGATGTTGATGGTGTTATGGTAGAGGGAATTCGGCTGGTGAAGTCTTTGATGGGTTGTGTATGGGAGTCAGAAGGGATCGAAGATGAAAAAGGGCCATATTTACGATCAGTATCATACAGTATGGTCTGAATTCTCTGTTTTTGTGGACTGTAAACTTCAGAGCTTCCTTTCTGACTACCTGTTAGCTAGGCATGGTTTGCCCTTCGATATCGCAGCCTCGCAGCATAGGGTGTGTGCCAGATCTCTGAGACTACCTACTTCACAGACACTGAGAATAGTACGAATTCGCAACCTTGCAAGTCCCTGACGAGCAGCAGGTAGCGCCACTCCACCCTGTTCCACCACACTGGCCATACAACGCCGCACAACTTCCACTCGAGCCAGGCGTCGTCGACGTGGCTGCCGCAGCTGAGCTCGTGGTTGTGCCGGTACCCGTGCCCGTGCCCGTGCCCGTGCCGACGGTGATGCTCGACGATCCAGAGCTGAAGTACTAGAATCACCCAAGCTCCTGTATCAGCGCATGGAATACCTTCTAAAGCGGGTTTGGGGAGGGGGGGGGGGCGGGGCGGTTCAACTTGGCAAGTGAACTTACACCCTCCGTGGCCACGATCTGATAGTTGTGTGTACCCAGTGTCAGGCCCGCCTTGGTCCAAGCAGCAAAGTGGTTCGCAACCGTCACCGTGCCCCCGGTCCTCTTGGACTGCCGTACGCTCCAGTACTGATAAAAGGTGGCCGTTCCCGAGATGCTAGGCTGGTTGACGCGCTGGGTGCGGTAGATGTTGTACGTTGCCCCATCAGACACAACCGATCCGAGGAGCGTCGCACCCGTGCTGGGGTCGTAGGTCCCAAAGTTCTCGACAATGTAGTACTCGATCAGAGGGCTGGTGGTCCAGCCATACACAGAGAGGTACGAGTTCCCGTTGGGCGAATAGGTTCCTGAGTAGGCAATAGGACTAAACAGAAACCATGAGTAGACTGTACAGCAGTAAAGAGTCGAGACACGCGACGACAAGTGTCACTTACTTTGAGCTCCCAGGATTCCAGCCTTTGCCACCTACCCAGTTTCCCTACAGTACACGGCTTAGTCTCAACAAGCCAATCTTGGCTTCAATTCTACAGATCGCCCAACTAGACGACGTTGGGAGAGCGAGCGCCTGAAGGCATGACAGCAGCGAAAAACACTCACACCAGTGCCCCAGACCGAGCTGTACGATCCACCCGCTCCGTTGGTATATGTAACCGAGCCTCCTCCATCAGTCCAGAACGAGTAATAGTATCCGTTGTTTGTGCCAGTCGAGCTTGTGGTCAGGGATTGACGGGCGACGAGCTCGTTGTTGCCCGATGTTTCGTTGAACTCGCGGGTGTCGAGGAGCTTCAAGAAGTCGGGCGCACGCTCGGTAGGAGCACCATATGCGCCCAGTCCGAGCAGGGCTATGATGAGTCCTGCGAAGGCGACCATGGCGAAGACGTGTGGGTTTAATATGTCCTTCAACACTGATGTCGGTACGGTACTTTGCATAGAACCATGGACGGGTGTGCGGTTTGATATGGCTCCAAGAAAGAACAGACCCGGCGCCGGCTGGTTCGAAGTGAAGTGCTGGTCTCTATATATCCCTTCAGGACTCCTATACCACTCGGATAACCTTTCTGTCCCGGAAACGGTCCCGCGTTTCGACAGTCTGCCTCCGAGGTTGCAATCTGATAGGAAGGAGATGGCGGCGTCCACTGCAAGTGACACCGGGTAGAAGGATCCCACCACTGGCTCCTTTGTAACAGGATCAAAAGAGCAGTGATGAGAAGCATGCACGGTACTTGGTGATCAATATTGCACGTTTCTTGGCACAATATGTGTGGAGATCGGAGCTCCTTGAAGCTTGCATTCGCCGGAAATCCCACTGGATGTGGCTGAATGGCAGCCAACGAGCCTTCATCACTATTTCAGGCTGATCTTATATGGACATGTTCCACGCGCCAGAACAGGAACTGCGGCTCAGCACCGCCGAGCACCGCCGAGCAGACTTCCCAATAGAATGCAGAAGCTGCCAGCTCTTTCGTCGAGGGAGCATGCTCATGGTCTCTGCAATTCAGCCGGGAGCAAGGCGCTTTTGGGCCCTTGCTATGAATAGGGAACTGCTGTGATAGCTCTTTGGTACCGAGATGCTGACGAGAAGGGAGGAGGTTCTATGATTGGCCTGGCAACGTTCCCTCCGCTCTTCATTTCATCAGGCTGCCTGCGCGTGATGTGGCCGTGGCGATATTTATCCCGCTGTGCGGAACTTGGAAATCACCTGGTCACATTTGTGACCTGGTGACCATCACGGCTTTGCTATAGGAAGAATTCCGCCGTTGGAATCCCATGGCAGAAGTCCCACAGCAGGTGTCACACAGCAGGTATGCTCATTGTCTGCTTCTGGCGGATCCGAAGGCTACTATCACTGTATATGGCTCACAGCACTCTAGTGACTACACATCTCCGCAGCAAAGGGCCCTCCTTGTCCCCAGTGAAAGCAGCCACCCTCCGTACAGGCCAGGTCGAAGAAGTCCATCACTACATCTTCCTGCACAGGAATGTTGTGCGAGACATTCCCGGCACTGTAGACCTCCACCCAGTCTTGATTACCATATACCTGTTTCGTCCAGTCCACCAGCGGCGTATTCAACTCAGTCCCGGTCGGATTCTGGTCCAGCCCCAAGACGCCCGTCCACTCGTTGATCTCCTCCGCCAGATTCGCGTAGTTCAGCGTCTCATCCGCCGTCCCGTGGAAGAGTTGCATCTTCGGCCGCCAGCCATCGTAGCCCGGGTACGCAGCCCGCACGATGTCCGCCCACTCGGCGGGCGTCTTGCGCACGAGGCCGCCCGCACACGCAGAGTTCCAGTAGTCGACAGCACTGGTGTTGGCGGGGATGTCTGCGCCAAAACAGCCCAGTGCTACTCCAGCGAAGGCGGAGCCTCCAGCAAACACGTCGGGATACTAGAGAAACCCATTAGAGAGAGAGTCGTCAGACAAACATACATACAGCGTCGGGGCGATACGTACAGCTCCCACAAGCACGTTGGTCATCATCGCACCACTGCTGACGCCCGTCACAAATACACGTGCTGGGTCCGCATCATATTGTGCCAGCGTCCAGTTCACCATGCTGACGATGCCCGTGCTGTCCCCTCCTCCATTGTGCGTCAACGTCTGTGGCGAGGACACATCCCAGCACTTGTCCGCAAGGTTGGGGCTGTCCGGATAGATGACAATGAAGCCATATTCAGATGACAGGCTGGCGAATGTTGAGCCTGCGTAAGCGGCAGGCGCGTCGCCATGGCACCAATGCGGATTGACGAGGATGGGCGGGTTGGCTGGGAGCTCGTCTGGTACGTATATGTAGAAGCCGACATTGGTAGGGTTGTTGGCAAGAGTCACAGTCAGTTGCTGAAGTGATGCTGCCTGGACGGTAGAGACCAGAACGGCAAGGAGCGGCAGCCAGTATTTCATGATGGCAAGACAGCGACGTCAGGGAGCAGTGGTCAGGGAGCAGTGGTCAGCGAGCAGTGGCTCTGAACGGATGTGCTAGGTATTCGACATCGCAGCATCGGCGCACCGTGGGCACTGAGAAGTGGACGCACGCACGTAGCCGCTTGTGGACCGGCCTTGTAATGCGGAGTGAGGTTCTCCGAGCTCCCGGAATCGTGTTGGTACAGGGTGCACGTGGCGGATAATATTCGCTGTATCTCCAACCGAGCTTACCGTCACCGAAACTTGCTCGAGCAGGTACAGTAGATGGAATATTTACTCGCGGTTACGATTATTATGCTACTCTGCGATCTGTGTACCTGAAAACATGAGAATGAGCGTATCTTGCGGCAAGTCCCTCGCTGAGGGGAGCTCAGTTCGGTCTACCCATCCGTCTTCTTATGGCTAGTAAAGCTTCTTAGAGAATACAGACATACCGCAGAAGCCCGGAAAGTACTAGAAAAGGGATGCTCTGGAGCTCATCGCACCCGCGCGAGCTGGGCACGCCGAGCGTGTTCCTGGCCTCCCCGAGACACCATCCCGGGTGAATACCGGCGTTCACACTGGTCTCCAACGAACAAGAGGTTCAATTGATGGCCCCTCCTGGATTACACGCCTGCTTCCATTTCTCAACAATCTTCGGGTGCAAGAGCATCCACTTGGACACCCTGGTTACCAGATGGAAAGCACCATATGGGCCGTCTAGTTTTGCGGCCTTGCTGGCCTCGAGAATACGTTGGGCGGCGAGGTAGCTGGCGTGTCTCTGGTCATCGGGAACATTGGGGTGGTCCGCGACCCCTGCAGACGTGTCAGAAAGAGTGCGTGCACACGATCGAGATGAGAAGAGAAGTCCAGCGGGAGCGCAGAGAACATACACAGAACGTAGTCGTCAAAGTCGTCCGACGCAACTTTGTGGACGATGGCGACCTGCTGGATCATGTCGCCCTGATTTTGCTTCCACCATGCCGGCACATTCGGCTGCCAGGGAATGAGCTTGTTGTCTGGGAGCTGGCGACTGAGGAGACCTTTCAGGCCGTTGAAGACCTTGGTGCACTGCGAGCTTGTGTCGACTTGGGGCATTGGCTCCCCATCGCCCGCCTCGAGGCGTGAAGCTTGAAGCTGGTCGCCAGAGTTGCCCCGAGGATAGTCTTGCCAGATGGACGGAGTGACTGTTGGCGGACCATTAGCTCGTCATGTATATCTTGGTCGGGACGGTCGGAGGCGTAGCATATAGTTCTCACCCTGCATGTCATCGACTAGAGGCCGGGCAACAGCGAGCCCTAGTATAGCGAGGGAAAGCAGTGAGGTTCGCATGGCCGTACTTGTTGTGATGGAGTTTCCAAAAATTGTATTAGTAGTTGGGTGTTTGTCAACAGAAACACCGCAATAAAGTACAGAATGTTGTCTGGGTATTCAACGAGACTATGTACATGACCAGTCGTCATAAGCCGGACTGGGGCGTGTCCAGCTTGCGGTAGACCAGTCGATGGACCGCACAGATCGGCAATCACCGTGAGGCATTGCCGCGTTGTGTCATGGACGATGCGCTGCACTAATTCCAGTAGTGGCTGAGAAGTGCTTCTCATTCGTAGAAGACCAAGCACCGCACCTCGATACTCTGCCTGCCCTTAGCATCCTTGGGAGTGTCTGGGTCGATGAAAGCCGTGTGTGGTGTTAGAGCTGCCACTCCTTTGCGGCCGTTGGGTTGACCCTCACTCTCGGAATCGAAGCACTTGATGAACATGGCTTCATCTGGGGTCATGTCCTTCATGTACCACAGCTTATGCTTTGGGTTTGGGGCGATGGAGTAAGTCTCGCCTTGCCAGGTGCACATAGGTCAGTAAGTGTAGACATACGCACACATACACGCACGCATACATGCCCTCGACAACTTACCTCGCACCTCATAGCCGGTGGTGTCATATGCCTTGTCAGGGTCGGGCAAGATCTCCTTTCCGCGGTCATCGTTCTCGTCGCCAAGTTCTCTGTTGCGGGTGGGGTAGAGCAAGTCAACTTTGACTAGGTCCTCGGGAGAGGTTGTCCGCCAGTCTATGACGGCCAGAGGAAAGTCGCTAGCAGGATGGGCGATGGGCCGCCAGACGTTGATGAGCTGATAGCGGCGCTGCAGCAGATGAGGCACCTGGTCGGCGGGGAGATGGCGGCGGACCCTCGTTTCTGCGGCTTTCGGGGTCTGGTCTACATGAACCTGCTGGACAGGCTGACGCGGGGCGCTGGGGTCATGGCGGCGGATGGTATGGTCAAAGATGGCGACGTGCTTGACCTTGGGCCCGAGCTTGTCGCGCAGCAGTTGCTCGACTTCGGGATAGTACGAGTTGCGGACGTCTGCGTCATCGGTGGAGGAGAAGACGGCAGGATCGACGTGGGAGGGAGAGTGGTAGACGGCGAAGCCAGAGACGTCAACACCAAAGTGGTCCGGTGAAGCTTCACGGATATTGGACACGGAACGCTTGCGCTCGACACGCTGGAACGAGGTGACGTCGGCGTCGACTTTGGCCCACGGATTTGCGTCCGCTGCCGGGTCGATGTAGCGGAAGGTGGAGGTGGTCATTTGTACTGGGTAATAATGGAAACAACAAAGCTGTGGTGAAGAGCGTATAGAGCACACGTATTGCAGTAGAGCGATAGATACAGATATGTATCGGTGTGAAATGACTTTGACGCTCGACAGCAGCAATATTGATTTCAACTCCGGGTTTGCGCCGAAGCCGACCTCGGGAGGCCGGCCTCATTTGTCCCGGGCCGCGTTGATGATGTCATGCATTGCATATGCACTCACGGCATTTGAGAGCTACAAAGATACTTCATTTTGAACCGCACGTCTTCCACATTGATATCTATGCCCGCCGCTGTCCGGGGCACAGTGAGGTTCCTACGCAATCTTCAGTGTTCACGGCTCCCATCACTTACCAGTGTCCCCTTTAGATCCATCCCTCTATAATACAATTGCTCAGGCCTCTTCCGAGTCGGCGAAGGTGTCACCTGTTCAGGTCCTACTGTAGTTGAGAGCATGAAATGATATCGCTGCGGACCAGCTGGACAACCTTGGGAGAACATGAACGCGTACGATGAGCATCTGCTTCTGGCTGGTTGCCATTGGTGCTCATGTGTCGAATCCGGACTCGGCTGTTGAGGCGAGTCAGACTGTCAGCACAGGGAAAAAGTATGCATTCGGGCAGACACTTTATTCTAGCTCTATGATATTTATAGGCAGACAGACCTGTTGGCATCAGCCCCGGCTGGCACGGACCTGTTGACAGCTCGACGCTTGAGACTCGGGATAATACCTAGGTATCGACCTAGGTACTGGACGTTAGCGCACGCAGGTATCTGATCAGGTTGGGTGAGCCGATCAAAGCGAGTTGATGGTGGTCATCTCTTGTCGCGGGCTGGTACGGTGTACTTTGTAGCCCGGAACCCCTTGCTGTGGGCCTGTGGCACGTAAAGTACACGTCCCCACGGCCTGTCTAATCATAGCAATACTGCTCAGCCTTCAAGCCAGTAGCGATGTCAAGACTCAAGATCGTCTGCTGGGCTCGTGTCAGTACGATATGAGCTGTGAAGGTTCTCTACCGTCTCTACTGTACAGCGGCACACCATTCAACCCCATTTCACCAGCCACCACCATCTTGGCCCACACAACTGGGAGTTTCAAGGGCGCATACGGGGCATCGTCCCTGGTCTCGAGTGAGTCGCTTCAGCAGTTCGGCTCCTACTATGACTCCGGCCTGTCTGTTTTTGCAAGGCCCAGAGGAAGTCTGGCCAGAAAGTGGGAAAGCGTTTCTAAAATATCGTTCCTGGTACGTTGTGGAAGCACCGACTCGGACCTGAACAGCTTCACTCGACCAGTCTGTCTGACCGCTCGTCCGCTTCCCACACTTAGCGTGTCCTCATCCCATTCTTCAATACATCAATTACATTGGACTTTGAATTTTGGACCGTGATGATGAACTAGAGTATTCTGCTGGTGGAGGAACCGTGTTTGCCTCTGGTATATCTCCAGCTCGAGGGTTTCTAAACGAGGGAGAGAGAGAGAGAGAGAGAGAGAGAGAGAGCCGCCACCATGTCACGATTGTACTTCACCGTGACGATGCCCCATGACAAAATCGGCAAAGGGCTACCCACACTCAGCTTCGACACCAATGACCATACTGGAGGTGGATACAATATCGGTGGCATCCATCCCTCGACTATCGCCACCCTGTTGGGCAAAGGACCCGAGTACAAGAAGGGGGAACGTTTCGACATCAAGGCCAACTGCAACAAAAAAAGGTATGCCTCCTGTCTTAATGCCGTAGAGAATGATGTGTGAGAGAACGAACACTGGCAGCTGACGTTATGAAGGACTGCATTGACTCTCGTGGTCAGCACCTCCAAGCACCTCCCTCACTGGGAATGGTCTTCCGATGGAGGCGCAGGTACGTCTTTCGTCTCAAACCATGCTGGCGACGTCTTCGTTGACTGGAAGGCACAGGAAAACTCCCACTAGCTGCCATAGGCACATTAGCAGCTCAGTTCCTCAGGGGCGACAAGAAGAAGGGAAACGCAGGGAAACGTCAAGTACTCGAGAACGACGACGGCCAAAGCACCCTCGACCCAGACTCGCCGACATACGACAGTGATGACAGCATACGCGAAAAGCCAGTGGACAAGAACCGCCGCCTGTCCGACCGGTCCAGCGATCGCTCCAACCGAGACCACCACCGCTCGGCTTCGAGCAGTGTGTACTCATCCTCCAGGGACTCCCGGCGGTATACTTTACCGGAACCGCCGTCGTCAGCACGGCATGCCCTCCCGAGTTCTCGCGAGAGCTCTTACTACTCGGATCGGCCGAGACGCCACAGCACCGCTCTGAAGAGTTCTCGCGACAGTTCCTACGGCTCGGGTAGTCCTAGACGCCACAGCCACGCCCAGCACAGCTCTCGCGACAGCTCCCATCACTCGGACCGTCCCGGATACAACAGCCATGGCGCAGGAAGAGCCGAGTCTCGCAGATACCATCGCGGCGACGATTCGGGGTACAATTCCGAGGACGCTTCGGAGGACTCCTACAGGTCTCGGAGCCCGTCTCGTTACGGCACATCCAGGAAGGCGGCAAGTAGTCGTAGGGAGAGATTTTGAGTTTCGATGGGATAGAGGCGTTGGAAGACGGGGGAGCATTTGCATCAAAGATATACAGAGTCCGCCATTTTGACGGCCAAGAGGTTCCAAGGCTGGGTTGTCTGTCTGGTTATTAGGAATAGGTATACGGAGTAGAAGGACCTGAATGTTTGAATTACACACGGCGTTGATAGTCACCACACTCATAGACTTTGATATATCTTGTGTTTCAGAGAAGCCCAATCCCTGTGCATGATTCTGGGTTGGTATTGTACAAGTACCTGCAGTGGTACTAGTAGGGTCTTGTCAAAGTTGACCCAAGAAATCGACTCGGCTGGAGCTGCCTTGCCAGGTAGTCTCAAAGGCTGTTTCACGTCTCGAGCTGCACATGTTTGCAGACAAGACATCACGGTTCGGACCACTCGGAAGCCATACAGTACAAAGGCATGGTATAATCCAATACAAATATGTAGAGTCCCACTCGATCGCATCTCTGTAGACGATGGTAGCAACCAATTCCCGCAGCGTCACCGACCACCCACTAGACCTTTCCTCTTGATACCAAGCGCCCTGTCGGCTCCAGCGCCCATCATGTCGCAGCTCACAAGCACACGCCCAGGCCTACTGGCCCAAGACGTGCTCTCGCTCGCCATCGACACGTCGGGCAAGCGGCCGATATATAATGTGCGGCGCCGATGGGAGTTCTCGTGTCTGTTCGGCGCGATGTACCTAGTACGCCCGAATTTCGAATGATGAAAGACAAGCTCGACTGCATACTGACGGTTTTGTGGGAACAGTATCATAGAATTAGGCGGTTCCGACGGCGCTGAGAAGCTTGCCAGAGCCATGGGATGTGCATACTTTACACACGCTTAGTTGTGCGGAGGCTTTGGTCCGGCGCTCATTGACTTCGCCTGAATAAATCGAATGGCGGATACGGTCAGTGGGAAACCACAAGTCAACATGATGGATGTACGGATACAGTTGGGAGGAACAGCGAAGAAGAAGATGGACTGTTAATGTCACCAGGCACAGGACTACATACTTGTAGGCTTGCAGTGGTGTGAGCGCAGACGGTCGCTCACCCGATCCTCGACCACAGGCACTGGTACAAGTCGTGATGCTGTATCCAAGGCGATATATCCGACAAGAGATAAGTCATCGCAATGCCTGGCTCCCTGAAAATTTGGACGATCTCTTGGGCTATTGGAAAGGTTTTGGGATATTCGTCCGCGGCACGTGGGATACTCTTGAGTCTCAAGCCACCTCATAAGCTTCGGTCAGCGCAAGCTATCGAAAGCACGACCAATATCAAGATAAACTAATCAGCAATTAGTTGGACACGTGCAGGCCCAAGAATCGCATCGGGAATGAGAACTCTTGACACGTCCGAATCAGGAAGCTGAAAAGGGCACTTTGTTTCATTCATACGGACCGAGGGCCCCACATCAACCTTCTAATCAAGCTTAATTTCACCGTCTGATTTCTAACCGTGTCCGAGGCCAGGCAAGACATTGGCCAATTCATCAGAACGGCCCGGCCCTTGCGTTGCGCGCACACTGGATGCCCATAGTGTCCCGGGCCTAGGTTGTGTCGATGACTTGGCGCACGTTGAAGGGTGTCAGTTGAGTGGTGGAGAAGGCCGCGCCAAGAGCGCTTCTGGTTATCGTGATGGCTCGAATAGGAAACGACACGCCGTGCAAAGGTGGGAGCGCGATGGGGCCGGGTCGGTGTGCAAGAGACAGCGTCAAGACTTGATAGCAGCCAGTCGATGTCAACATGCGCGCACAGGTGAAGGAGTACAAATGTCCAGAGCATGCCGTGCACCCATTGCCCACCGCGGCCAGTGCATACCCACCATCACAAGCACCACCAACCCACCGACTAGCTTCTGCTCCTCCTCGTCCAAGTTGCAAACATGCACGCCGCAATGTACCAGGGCGCGAGCCTCTTCGGACTCCTCAGTCTGCTTGCCACCGTGACCGCTGCCCCGGCTCCGATGCCAACACCTGTAAGACTCCCACACGGAGCCTCCGCTTGATGCTTGAGTCAAGTCTGACAGTCCACAGCCCGGCATCCCCTCGGCCTCCTCAGCACGGACGCAGCTTGCAAGCCTGACGGTTGCCGTGCAAGTGGATGACGGTCTGTATGACCGCGACCTGTTTGTCCACTGGATCGATCAGGGAAACAGCTGCAACACTCGGTGAGCATGACTCGGTGCCGGTGATTTTCAAGAGACTTGAACATGGGACTGACTAAATCCTTGTATCAAGTGAGATCGTCTTGCAACGCGACGGAACCAACGTCGTCACGAGCTCAGCCTGCGCCGCGACGTCGGGATCCTGGTTCAGCCCATACGACGGCGCTACTTGGACAGCGGCGTCCGACGTCGACATTGACCACATGGTGCCGCTCAAGAACGCCTGGATTGTAAGTTCTCGCCGATCCTACACATAGGCTTCTCCGCCTCCTCTGTACACAACCGCAAGGCTAAAGTACCCTGCCTATCTAGTCCGGAGCCAACTCATGGTCAGCTGCCGACCGAAGGGCCTTTGCCAACGACCTCACGCGACCGCAGCTGTGGGCAGTCACCGACAACGTGAACCAAGCCAAGGGTGACAAGAACCCCGATGCCTGGAAGCCACCATTGACGAGCTTCTACTGCGTGTATGCTAGGTCTTGGATCCAGGTCAAGTCTTACTGGGACTTGACCATCTCGGCGGCGGAGAAGACAGCCTTGACGAGCATGCTGAACACTTGTTGAGATGTCGTCGTCTGCCGTGTTTCCGGAAGGGACGAGGTTAAGCGATCACGCGGATCCAGCAACAGTCCGACGTGGTTCAAGATTGTCGATATTCATTCCAATCCTGTTCATAATTTCCAGGAGCCAAAGTGGCTTATCAAATTCAGTGTGGTATCATGACTGCCATCTGCAGACCTATCTTCCTTGGACCGGCGCATATATCTTCGTGACCCATTTGCGCGTCGTGTGGTCCTCCCTATCTCTACCCGAGTCGGTGTCTTCGAAATTAGACGCTGATAGTCTTGAAAATGCTAAACTCCTGGCCTGTAGCGACCAGAGTTCCAGGAATCTGGGGGTGCCAGTGCACCTCCTTGGCCTGTTCGTGGTAGTGCACAAACAGTAGTTGAGGCGGAACGTCAGCGACGCCTGCGGTGTCCTTGCTCTCCTCGTCGTCCAGTTCAACAGCCAGATCCCAGAGCGTAACTGTATTGTCACCAGCGGCCACAGCCACGATGCTGTCATCGGTGGGGTGCCATTCGACACTCGTGATCTGCTCCTTGTGATAGTCGAAACTTGCGACCGGAGTTGGTTTCTCTGTGGCGTTTGGCTTCCACTGGCGGAGATCCCAGACACCCCAGGTGCCGTTGTCGTCACCCGAGGCCAGCAAGTTGGACCTTTGCTTGCTCCAGCTCATGACGTTGACGTCGGCATTGCTGATCTTCATGTTGATCATGGGCTTGCGGCTCTTGCTCCGGATGTCCCAAATGCAGATGGAGCCGTCGGAGGAAGCAGACGAAAAGACCTTCTCCTCGCTGGGGCTCCACTGTATCTCCTCAACGCTGCCAGTGTGACCGGTCAAGGGCCTCGTGTCAGTGACCCAGCCACCGCCGTCGGTGCGGGTTGTGATGTAGATGAGGCCGTCGTTGTCACCAGTGGCAAGCCTGCCGGCGGGAGCCAGGGGCGACCAGTCGACCGCGTAGCCTTCTGACTTGTGAGCGCGGATGGTCGACAGAGGCTTATTCTGCTTGT
Source organism: Ophiognomonia clavigignenti-juglandacearum (assembly GCA_003671545.1). NCBI lineage: Eukaryota > Fungi > Ascomycota > Sordariomycetes > Diaporthales > Gnomoniaceae > Ophiognomonia > Ophiognomonia clavigignenti-juglandacearum. The sequence goes on along the minus strand of PYFS01001583.1, from coordinate 97,236 downwards.
CGGAGACGATGGTGCCCGGTGTGTCGAAGCTGGCAAGGTGCGGTGTGATATCGTGGATATAGACGTCGGACGACTCGGTCATGGTCGCGACGAGGGTGGTGGCAGGTTTCGACGGATCCGAGTTGGGCGTCTGGTGTGCGCGTATGCGATTTGTGGTGGAGGAGACGGGGATGGACTTTGACTCGAGGATTGGGTCAGCGTCCTCGTCATCATCGTTGTCATCGTCGTCGTCGTCACTGGCATCATTGTCGCGGTCCATCTTGCTCAAGCCCGAGAACTTCATGACCATGATGGCATTCTCGTTGGCGCGGCGGCCCTCTGCCTGGGTGCCGGAGACGGTGTACATGGTGGCGGGGTAGACCTTGCGGTTGTCGCCGAGGCCATCGCGTAGTACATCGAAGGACAAGCAGGGCCAAGGGGTGGACAGGTTGTGCAGCATATGGTAGGTGGAGGGGTCGGGGGCGAGGGTCTGGCCGGGCTCGAGTTTCGATCTGCCGACGATGAAGGTTGTGGATTCGGGCTTGTCGACTTCCATCTCGGCCTCTCTCTCTGCGTCTGGTCTACCGTCAACACCAGCCTCCATGATCTCGTCCTCGCTTTCAAATTCATCTTCGAATTCGTCCTCAAACTCGCCCATGTCGTCGTTCGCCTTGTCGTCGATATCCATGGCATCAGGGCGGTGGCCGGCCTTGAGGGGCCCGTCTTCGTGATCGGCAGCGCGCTTCGACATGGTGACGGTTGATATGCGGAGTTTAGCGAAGGGCGTGACGATTTATGGGATAGTAGAAGCTGAGAAGGACGAAGAGCAGGTTGGTTGTTGAGGGCGTTGCCGGAGGAGTGTACTGAAACAAAAAGAGATTGGCAGAAAGACGGAGGGCACGAAGCCAAAGGTCAAAGTTTTTGACGGGGATTATCGCTACTCTGCTATCGATAAGATACCCTTGTCACAAGCCCTATCCCTGCACCGTCGAGCCTCATCAACCTCGTCCCTTAGCTGAAGACATGATATTTATATGAAGCATCCTCTGTCTCTGCCCGTGCGTAGGTCACCCACCACAATCGCCGGTATGCGCATTACTAAGGAGCAGCTCTTGGACCTCAAGAAAGGTGTAAGTGAGCTATCAAGGTGCGGAGTTGTCCATGGCGACATCTGTTACTGGAACATCGTGTCCTCGAAAGACAAAGACGTCGCTATTTCCCGTCACTATCTTTGATGTCGAAGTCGAGACGATGGAGAACCCACCACGGGCGCAAAGTAACTGGGGGGAGGCCGCACTAGCATTAACGATGAATGTCACTGTGTTCCATCTCGAGGGTGGGATGAGTCACAGCATGATATTCCGTACCTTGGACGGTGATGCAAGAACGTGCTAGCGAGGAACACCACAGGTTTTGGTCGTTCTGATGTAAAGCAGGCATTATGATGACCTCTCCCTTAGCTTGAGCACTTTCGCGTAATGCAGAGCGCTTGGTGCGTTTAGCTAGGTAGGTGTCGCTCACATCTAAAAGATAGAAATCAACGCTGACGCTTTGTGACAGCTCTTATCGCGCATAGGCCCCATGGCTGAGGCTTCAGGCGGAATAAACCACCTGTTTTCTTTTTTTGTGCCGATGAAATAACTACTAAGTGTTCAGCCCATGTGCACATGTGATAGAAAAAGGGACTAGAGGTGTCACGGCCGGTGCGCACCTATACCTACTAAGTAGGTAGTCTGGTTCCTGGCCCACAGCCGGTTCGCCAGAAACAGACACGCGTATTGCTGAGCGCGTCTTCGTGACCTAAATTCAGCTGCGGACCTTGATGTGACAGCCTACTTACAGAGTATATGTATTCACCGCCGTCCCCCGGCCTTTGGAATTTTCCTTTCTTCTTTTCTTCAATTCATTGCGATTCCGAAGGTAACGTACCATGTGCAGCCACACCACCACCCCTTCACTTGTCTACACCACCCGCGGACCACACACCACACTGTTCCAGATATCACTCATCTATCGGGGTATCATCTGACCTTCACTCCTCGTCGTCGTCGTCGTCGTCGTCGTCGTCAACCCCCACATCCACTCATCCACACCACCTCACCACACCACCTCATCACTACCGCTTCCATGCTAACAATCCACTCTCACAGAAAACCAGATGAAAATTCAAGACGATTCAAAATGGATAGATCAAACGATAGAAGACCACTTGATGAGTACGCCAATGGTGCTTTACGCAAGCGCTCCACTGTGCCTTCTGAGAGGGATCGTCACATTCAGTGGTTAAACGCCATGATACTTCAGATCGATGTCGAACTGCGTCGGCGAGAGCAGTGGCTGAGAGATGAGTATCTGGCGGGGCGGTTGTCCTTCCCGGCACGCAGATAACGACTTGGTTTAAAGCCCTGGTGCCTGTGTGCCGAAATTGGCTGAAGTCTGCTGTTGCTTTGTGATGGTTGGCTACAAACTAAAACAACGGGCTGTAGAGAGGCTCGCTCATCTTGTGTATATTCGTGTTTAAGACCAGACGGTTGAAAGCCCGGTGCCTTTGGGCCGAAACGGCTGGTGAAGACGGACTCTGCGGGTTTCACGAGCAACCGGCTGTCAGCAGTTCATCGCACACCGAACTGACTGCATACTGCAGAGACGCCGAGCATGAGAGTTCATGCTCTCTGCTCAAGTGGGCAGGACTTGCAAGTGCGGTCTACCGACACTCCTTCCCTTCCTTCCCTTCCTTCTAAATCTTGACACCGAATGAGCATCGCTACTCTCATCGACTTTGATGCCCTCGTCGACTTTGTCATCCCCGTAGCTACCCTTATTGCCTTTACTACCCTCACTACCCTCACTACCCTCACTACCCTCACTACCCTCACTACCCTCACTACCCTCACTACCCTCACTACCCTCACTACCCTCACTACCCTCACTACCCTCACTACCCTCACTACCCTCACTACCCTCACTACCCTCACTACCCTCACTACCCTCACTACCCGAAAACATCTACATAGCGATTCAGATCTCGCTGGTCGCACCCACCGCGCATGCCGAAGTCGTTAGGCGTGATCGTGTCCCATGGCTGTACCGTATGACTTATAGCCTGCTGCTTCCTATCGTCGCGCTCAAAGCCGCGGATATAGTCCAACGTGTCATAGATGGTGATCTGCGGGCACGCATCCCTCAAACTGTGCCGGAAATGCTCCTCGTCCAAGAACTGCGAGAACGGCAGCTTCTTCCCCTTGAACAACTCGGACAATCTGTCCTCGGAGCGCGTCTGCATCGTAGGCATCGTAAGGCCCGTGGCCCCCGCCTCGATGGCATAGCGTAGACAAGTGAGCACGAAATTCCTGATGTTGCCTATGACGCCGGAATTGTTGTCGCATAGAAGGACGAGCCCGGAGGTCCACCTGGTTGTTTTGGAGCACAGACGGGCCAGTGGCCACGAGACAAAGGGTGCGACTGCCGTGGAGAGGTCGACATCGTTTACATGCTGGGTCCTGACCAAGTCTGCCTGGCCACGCTGGCGGTCGCTACCAAGTTGTAGTAATTGATAGCTCCAGTCCAGAGGATGGCCAGACCAAGGGCGGAGACAACCAGGACTAGCTTCCCACCTCTTGACGCTGTTAGAAGCATCATCCAGAATGATTTGGCGGATGGGCGATGGCATGAAACGGGGGACCACTCGTATGTCAGCTGTACCACTAATACAGCAGTACGCCAAGAATCTTCTAATGATTCCGGATACATTGAGATGATAGTATCGAAGGTCCACCAGGACTTATCTGCACCTTTCTAGTTCCGGGACATACCCACTGCAGGTCTTACGGAGAGTCTCCCTCCGCATATACATATTCATCGCCATAACAAACTTCGTGCGGTCAAGTCAGCACAACTCTCAAACTGTTCTCCAGTCAGCCAGTGCTAGTGCAGAATTCAATATCAAGGGCAGAATCGTTAAGACGCTTTGGCCGTTTAACGGCTAGGTATATTCTATATTCCTAATGTACTTTGGGGCTCTAGGCCAACTCAAGCTTTGAACGTTGAATGAAAAAGCCATGCACCTCGCCGGCAGTCTATAGGTACTATGTTCACTACAAGGTGCTATACACGCAGGAGATGACGGATGCGCCGATCACATGTACACACATCGCTTCTACAGCAATACCATCCAAGCCTCCATAAATACACATCGCCCTTATGTCGCCCCAATGGCCTTGTCCTGTAAAGGGAAGTCCGCCTTCACAGGATGCATCAAGGCGGGCCGCAGACACATGCGACCCATCTCCTTCTCTAGCTCCGGGCCGCCGATCCCGTCATCCTCCAGCCCAAGCCACCGGTGATATAATTGCGGACCAAATTTGGTGTTGTAGTAGTAAGTCGACGTGAAAAAGTTATGCTCAGAAGTGCCTTCTGTGTGCGGCCAGTAGTAGACACTCAACTCAGGGGTCTGGGCATAGTTGAAGACCGAATCGAGGCGGTCAAGGGGCCAGCGACGGTCGAAGAAGATCGGGTGCGGGATGTAGACGGCCTTGAGACCGTGGTGCAGAGCGATTGACCCGGGAAACATCTCGGGAAACATGGTGTGGTGATTCCGTGACACCTCCTCATGCATAGCTTGCAGTAGCCGGCGCGAAAAGCGGCCGACGGTGATGATCGAGGTACGGCGTGGGGGAACGGTGTCGTTGTAGCCGGTGATATCGTAGCGCAGAGACCAGGCATTCTTGGCCGGGTCAAAGAGCGGACTGAAGGTGATCAAGTCAGCGGCCTCGCCCACACCCCATTCGTAGTTGTCGCGCTCCATGGTGGTAGGCGGGAAAGTAGCCGTGTCCACAATGCCGTCATTGATCATGGGGCCCCAGGGGCTGGACTCCTTATTGGCGACAGTTTCCTCGGCCACATGATCCATAAAGTCTGTGTACCGTCCATGTAGCCCGGGAATCCAGAAGCGCTCGTTGCGCTCCCACAGATACTTGCGTGGCTGCTTGTCTGCCCATTGGGCAGCAGAGCTGAACAGTTCGTAGTAGTGGCCAAAGTAGCGCAGATCCAGCTCCCAATTCCAAAAGTACTCGTACTCGGGATGGCGCTGTGCAAACCATTGCAGAGCAAAGTGAGGGATGCGGTAGACGCTGTAGATGGGCTTCTGGCTATCGTTTTCCATGGTCATATCCTCCCGGAAGCCAGGATAATACTCAGCCATGTCGGGCACAGACCAGGGCGTCGTCATTTCCCAGAATTCCTCGGGCACATTGTCGTGTACAATCTGCTTTGCAGTGGCCTCGTCGGAAATATTGATCGAGTCGTCTGTAACGTGCATCAAGATATGGACATCGTACTGGCCGCCCGATTTCAAAGCCAGCTCGCTGATCAGGGCCCTGGTGTTGATGATGCGCATAGGCGTCCACTCGATTCCGGTCCAGGCGCGCAAGATGAAGACGTTCCGTTGTAGAGACTTCTTGCCTCCAGCTACCTTCTCGGCTTGTGGCCATAAGCGACCGAGAGCACCATCTGGCTTGACCTTGGTGACATCGTTTTCGGAGTCGAAGCGCTGTGCGTTCTTGTCGAAGCATCGCTTCTGTAGATTGCCCCAGTTGATGCCGGTATAGTCGAACTTTTGAATCATGTTGTTCAGGGCCGGTTCACCGACTGGAGGTTTCTCAAGGTCGAAGCCACCCCTTGCCTTTGCGTAGGAGTAGCCGTAAGGGCCAAAGCGGCCGAAGCGCTCCCAGCACTGGTCCTTGGCCATGCCCAGTTCCTCGTAGCCGCCAAAATACGGGGCGGGCATGTAAGCGGGGAGACCCTTGTACGCGAAGACATCGGGGGCCGGAACGGTGTTGTCCTTGTCCAGGAAGCAGGTGTTTGCCTCTTCGAGGTGCGGGTAAGGGTTGACAGGTATGGGGTCGAAGGGGACTTTGTCGAGGACCTTGACATCACCGGAGCTCTTACTCTGCTCGGGAATCCAATGGGCGTAGTCGACCAGAGTATTGATGCCATGATAGAAGGCGTCGAGGCTGGGAGGAGAGGTATGCGGTTAGCAGAGGAATGCCACGTTGTATGAGATTTAACCAAGGAAACAGGGCGACGCACAGAGGATACTCGTTCCAGTGCCAGGGAGTCTGTTGCAAGGCTGTCTGGACTGGTTTGTCGTCCTCGGGGCTGGACGAGTCGGGAGCGGGTGATTGGTCAACAGGCTGTGGTATTTGTGGTGGCACGACGGGTTTTGCCCACTCATCGTGGACGTCTGACAGTTGATTAGACCATAGTCGCCTGCCGTAGAAGAAGAGGCAGAGGAAGATGAGGGTGGAGGCGACTAGAAGCTGTCTGGAAGACGGACGGTGCATCTTCCGCCAGGCGAAGGGAAGGCGCGACAGCAGGCGATCGTGGGGGCGGTCCGGATGGCCGTGGTCGATGTCGTCGGGATAGGTGGGCTGGGCGAGGAGATTGAGGCCTGAAGAGGACTTTCTCCGTATGTGACGTCGATGATCTGATCTCGCAGTGGAAAGCGAGTCCTCTCCTCTCATCGTCTAAGGTTGCGGTTGGCGGCCTTAGGGTCGCAGCATGGGAGGGAAAGGGGAGCTGTGTCGGCGCAGAATCGCCAATGATTGCCAAGTGTCTTTGCAGGCCTTGCAACTTTCTCTGCTTGGTACCCAGGACAGATCAAGTCAGAGATGTGTCCTCGTCGGTGCCGGCCGCCGGTGTCACTATCGCCGCCCGTCTGGTCGATGGATATAACAAAATAAGTTCCACAGCGACTTCCCAGTTGTCTGTGGGCAGCCAGCAGCAGGTAGTCTTGGCCCCGGACGATTTAAGGCTGATCCCGCAAGACTGGAGGATGACCGCAGTGACAGCGGACAGTGGCTGATCCGTGGACTGTGGTCTGTGGTCTGTAGCACGGTTGATGTATGTGTGGCCTTTTGTGTCGCGTCGTGCGCGGCGAAGAGTGGAATAACAAGTACAGTGTGTAGGACGTGAAAGTCGTTGGAGCGAGATAAGCAGATATCGTCGTCGTCGATGGGAAAGAAAGAGCGATGCCGTCGACTGGGAGAGTAGATACGTGCTTGATTACTCTGGCCTGTTGTTGGCGCTGTTGGTCGTTAGTTCACGAGACAGGTGGAAGTTGTTGTGGCTGTCGTCAAAGTTGAGGTGTGGCAGGCGGCGCCTAGAATAGAATTCCAAGGTTGACACGAGGAGATTTGATTCAGGCGCCGTCTTAGAGCGGGTGCCGCTGAGTCGGCCGCTAAGGAACTTTGAATGTTGGTGCTCCGTGCCCCCCGTTCCCACCAGTAGGCACATCCCTGCTAGTGGTCGAATACCTACCTAGGTACCGTGCCCTGCCAGTATCTGCAGCACCGTGAGGATTCGAGGCCATCTGTTAGTGCTCGAGGCTCCCTCGGGAGTATTCGGTCAGCGCCATATTCTCATTCTTTCTTGACTCCCAAGGTTGCCAACGCAGATTTGATTTGAGTGCAAGCTGACAACGATATCGACCTAACAGTAAACAACACAGCCAACTGAATGGTCCACGAAACTACCACGCCTGCTCTGAGCCATCATAGTTGAAGAATTTGCCATTGTCCTTCTCCGTCACCCGGTGAAGCGTCTTCAGCATGCCTCCAATGCTCTCGTGCGGCTCGAGCACCGCTCCATCTCCTCCCATCCGCGTCTTGACCCACCCCGGATCGACCGCAATCACCACCACTCCAGCGCCCAGGGCCTCCTTCAGATCCTCGGACTGGTGCACCGTGAGCATGTTGACACCAGCCTTGGAAATGCTGTAAACCACGCACTTGCGCGGCTTGATCTCGCTCGATTTGCTCATGCTCCCCAGCCCGGACGTCATGTTGAGAATCCGCACTCCCTCGCTCAGCAGCTCTCTCGCCAGCAGGAACTCAACCACCTTCGCCGGGCCCACCACGTTGATGCGCATGTTGGTGTCGAGCGCATCCTGCTTGATGGACAAGCTCCCCAGCTCCGACGCAAAGTTGACGCCCGCCACATTCAGCAGGAAGTCGATCTTGCGCCCGCCAAGTCCTCCAAGCACTTTTGCGGCCTCTTGGGCAAAGTGGTGAATCGATTCCAGGTTGCCCGTGTCACAGATGAGGACGCGTGTCAAAGGGGAAGACGCCGCTTTGAGATCCGCCAGGTCTTCGCCCTCCTTGCGGACAGTAGCGAGGATGATGTTGTCTTTGTTGGAAGCGACTTGACGCACAAACTCGAGGCCGAGCCCTCGGTTCGCCCCCGAGATGCAGTATACGCTCATGTTGATGTCCGACACGCTCTGGAAGGGGTGGTATGGGTAGCTTCAAGGCAGTGCTCAGTAAGTGAGACGGGTGGGCCAGGCACTTTTAGGGACAAGAATTTTGAGGTTAAAGTGCTGAAGCTGAAGAAGGGTAGGTTGCTGTCCATAGAGATCTGATGCTTATTCAAGGCTTCAGTGTTCAAGAGCGGGCTTGATCAGGTCGAGAGTTTCACGTATGCAGATCTGCCGCGGAGACAGCACAGTCCACGTACTAACACGTACTAACAACTCGCGGTGATGACCAACGCAGATTCTAAATACCTTGAATTTAGCCGGGCGAACCCCAGAGCGACCCCACAATCACACAAGTGTCTTTGGTCAAAGTATCCATCCTCGCCGGTTTACTGTATAGCCCTGGTCTAAGATCTATCCAACCGCGGCTCTACTCTAGCTGTGTAGTAAGTACAGGCTGGATGGAGTCTTGACGGAATTTGTTGTGTACCCCATGGACTGAGGAGGAAACAATGACCAGCCTTGTGATTGCTTACCTACATACTAGTCCTTGAAACTACCGAGGCATGCCCATTCTATTCCCACTTTTCGATGGCAAGCTGTGTTCACGTCGTCTTCGGGTCGTTCTCCTGGCCCGGCGACAATACGATGGATTGGATTTTGGCAAACGCACACTTCAATATGAACAAGTTGCGAAAGTTCCAGTTGTTACTCACATTACAATTACCTGGTCCCCCGAGAAACGGAATGGACGTCATTAATGCCAGGTGTATCGGGATTCGAACGGGGAGAAGTATAACATGTCTGGCCATATGCCGTCGTTTTTCCGCTGTATAAGACGTCCTTGTTCATATATTGCAGTTCATATGATCAGCGACAAGGGCACGCAGTGTTTACCTACATAAAGTTTCTTGGGCCGTTAAGAATATCGTCCGTTGTTGTCGATTCCCCTTTTCGAAGTTCCGCTCAGGATGCAAATCTCCCTTCCTAGAATGTATAATCGAATAATGTGCCCATGTGGGCCCATTTGGCGCAACTGTTCTCTGGATCTAGACAAAGCAGTGCATACGGTAGGACTGTGCCAGTCCGGTGAGGTTCTGCGTAGGTACTAAGTACCTAGGTATGAAATTTGGACTAGGTTAAGCCACCGCACCAAGATATTCGTTCGACCTCTCCAACATCAAAGTGCGGTCAACTCGCATCAGCCTTCCGACACCAAATAGATTGCATCAGTCTAGTCCAATGCACAGTACTCCGTAGATGATCTGCACCTACCTAGATACTCCGGGACCTCCTCTTCCTGCATGAACTAACACTGCCACTACCGGTACATCTACTCCGTACTCCGTAGAGGAGGGGAAGATTGCGAGTATAGTGTCTCGCAGCACGGAATATTATGACGAACACGCCAAGCAGGCGATGCTGCCATCCGGCTGCAGCCAGAGAGGGGGCTCACTGCACGGTAGTATATTAGCCGTGCATTCTACAGCCTTGACTGAATAAAGAAGGTCAAAGGCATTTTAAGGCGTGATGATTTAATAGTCGATAAGGATTTAGATGTGAGATTGGTTGAGCGCACGGTGCCCGTCGAAGTCGTGGAACTGCAGCGTCGATGGCGCACTCTCCGCTGAGCAACCTAGTCTGTGGGAGCAACAACAACATCGACTGGGATAGGTTCAAGAAGGTATATAGATATATGTCTTCTCCTCCCCTGGCTTCTGGTCGTAGTCGTGAGAGCACTAGTGACTTCGTGGAGCTGGACCTCAGCCGATCCTCTTGACCCTAGCTCCCGCACGTAACGCTTCCCACAAGCTGGACAGCTAGAGCGCCAATATTCTTTTCGTGTTTGCATACTTCTTCACACATCAGAACATGTGGTACAAGTGCGCCTCCATCGCCCTCGCCACAGCCTTGTGGGCGAACAAGGTGCAGCCCCGTCATATCGACGCACAACCCTTGCCCACTCGCAACGAAACAGAGGCTTGCGCCCAAGTCAGCTCCCTATGGACTGCTCAGCGGGCAGCAAATGCCACGGCCAGAGTTCTGGTAGACGGACAGCTTGCCTATGACTGCTTGAACTCTGTCCCTCTAAACGCGGAAAATGCTGTGAGACTTGTTCGTTCCATCCAGCCTTTCTTGGACTGGCAATCAAGTGAGTTTGAGCCAGGCCTTGACTTCCAAAGTATTTGCACGGAGGGAAGGAAAAGAAACTAATCTTTGATGCCATAGCCTCGTCATATCTGAGAGATCCACCCGAAGATTATCCTTTTCCTGGTAGGTTACCGTGGCGTTGTCCTGGCAGACATCTTGATCTCGTGATCAAGACTAACAAGCGAGATATCCAGCCTTCGACGTTGAAGCTGCCTTTGAAGATATTATCAGCAACATTGAGACAGGAGCGTACGACAATGAGTATGAGTTTCAGAGCGATCTGTACTTGACCTTTTCAAAGGCAAAAGATGGCCACTTTAGATATTTTCCGGACTTGCTCACGGCCGCCATCGTCTTCCGTCGCGGCGACCTCTCCTTGGTGTCGGTGAGCCTGGATGGCACTTCTGTTCCCGAAATCTACGTGCTCTGTAAGTCCAGCTGGTCTGTTCCCCATGATCACTGAAGGGACATCGAAATTCTGATCTCACCCAGCCGATATTCGACTCTACAACCGTGACAGTTCATTCACTCCCTCTCCTGTCAGCTCTCTGAACGGACAAGACCCAGTTGCCACAAATGAAGAGCTCTCCCTTCTTGGAGTGCTTCAAGACCGCGATGCTCTCTACAACACCATGTTCTACTCACCAGCGCTCTTCGCCTCCAACCGAGGCGACTGGCAAGGGTACTATGGAGGCAGCGGACGGTATGGCTATGTCTGGCCGGGGCCCAACACAGCCGTCGAGTTTGAGAATGGAACAGTGGTGAACTATCCGACTATCGCAAGAGTCGTTGGGAACTTCTCCGGTATCACGGACGGGCCCTCGTTCTATGCAAAGTACTGCTCCGGCTCGAGGCCAGTCTCGCAGGTGGCCACGCCCCCGGCGCCAACGCCGACGCCGACTCCTACGTCTCCGCCGGGTGGGGATCTCACGGCCCCTCCACCACTTGGGTATCCGACCCCAGTTGTCATCGCCTCTGATCAGTCCGCGGCGGGCTACTTTCTGCCGAATACTGATGTTGCTGTCCTGTCCCTCCTGACCTACGTGAGTTCAGCCCCGTGGATCTGTGCTATTCTCATATCCCCCAGTTCTCTGAATTTGTGATTCTTGCAGGCCCCCGCGATTCCGGCAGAGTTCCAAAGAGCTGTCCAGACACTCATTGAGGATGCCAAAGCAGCTGGTAAGACCAAGCTGATTGTGGACGTCAGCGCCAACGGCGGAGGCCTGATCTTCCAAGGCCATGATACGTTCCGCCAGCTCTTCCCCCAGATCCAGCAGGATGGATTCAACCGCTTCCGGTCGAATGAACTCCTGCAAATCGCCGGGAAGCAATTTTCAGGATTCATACCGCCCGGATTCAACCCTGAAATAAGCGACAACGAGACGCTGATTTCGATCTATGAGACTTACGCAAACTATCGGTATGACCTTGACATCGCCAACAAGTCTTTCACGTCGGTGGAAGACAAGTTCACTCCCGACACCTTCAACGGAGACAACTTCACCCAGATTCACCGCTGGAATTTCGATGATCCTCGTATGTCTCTCACGCGAACAAATATCCTAGCTACCAGAATACAGGAGTCTAACACACATTCTTTCAGTAACCACGATCAATGAGACCTACGGAGTGGTAAGTAGTATGGAAGAATTTTGTCGGAAGCTTGAGTAGACCCAAAGGAAGTGAAGACGACTGACCTGGAGACTTCATTAGGGATTCGATGTCACTGGATACCGAAGCAGGCGGAATTTCACCCAGCCTTTCGCCGCCGAGGATATCATTCTACTCTATGATGGCTACTGCGCTTCCACTTGCACTCTGTTCTCGGAATTCCTTCGTGTGCAAGCAGGCGTCCGGTCTGTGACATTTGGCGGGCGTCCGGCACTGGACGAAGACGGGAACGTCCCCATCATTCAGAACTATGGCGGCGTAAAGGGGGTAAGCTCCCCTTTCACAGTCTACTTTCGCAGGACACATGACTTGGACTCCTCTGGCGTGCCCATGCGACCAGCTCTTCTTGAGACCCTACGTCTAACATCCATCTGCTTTTAGTCTAACAATGTCGGCTATTCCTACTTCAACCAGCTGGCAGGTATATCCCTCGCCGTCCGTGACGCTCCTAGCAACATCACGTCAGGCCCACTGGTCCTTTCACAGCAAGAGGTCGACTTTCTCGGCTTGAACCTCGACACATATGCGCTGAACCGTAGCACGGGAACGTCCATCAACGTCCGGGACAACATTCTCCGAGATCGTCTGGACGACGGGCTGCCCGCGCAGTTCGTGTACGAGCCCACGGACTGTCGTCTGTTCTACACACCCCTCAGCATTGTTGACCCGGTGGAGCAGTGGAGGCTGGCAGCGGAGGCAGTGTGGGGTGATGGCGCTTGTGTTGCGGGAGGCTTGCAGCAGAGCAGTGAGCGGCGTTTGAGGAGAGGCGTAGCTTCGACAACAGCTGTACAGATGGGCAAGGTCATCAGCTTGCCGGACAAGGCTCCTACTAAGGTCACTGAATGGAGGGAGGGTGTGCCTTACTAGATACCTAGGTAGCGTGGGTTTCTAGGGAAGGCCTGCGCATGATGTCCAATGTTACCAAGCGCACGTATCACTCTGCCGCTTGATTCATCCAGTCCGAAGACATATGGCTACTCGCGTGAAGCTGTGAACTCATGCTGTGTTTGAAGTACTGCACCGGAGCGGTTGCTGAACCTAGGGCCCAGGATCATCTTGAGATATGAGCAGAGGGATAAACAAAAAGGCCATGCCCAGTAGTCGGCCGTTGACTGGGGTTAGAATAACTCCGTAGCGGTGGTCGAGCATCACAGCAATATCTTGCGAATAGGGTGCGAAGCCATTTTCTTCCTAGCTAAGCTGCAAGCATCTCACCCTGTTCTCAAAGTTCACTTCCCCCGGATATCACAACGAAGCTACGTAGCTGACTTCGTTGGGCAATCACCGGGCACGCACCTGCATCCGTCCACTTCCTTGGCCTCTGAGCTTCCCCTTCACATATGGAGCTTTGTACCACAGCAGCAGTTGCAGTATTTGTGATAAGAGACGGTGGACCTGGCCATCAACTCCCATACCGCCGAGAGACCGATCACTTGGTCTGCTGCTGCAGCGCCTTGTACTCCTTGCGCCTCTTGTGGGCCTCGAAGTTGACTTTATCGATCACCCTCTGCTCCTCTTCAAGCTGCAGACGATTATCTACACAGCAGTGAAGCAGCCGGTCGTACTTGGCTGCGCTCCAAATTTCAAACTCCAAGGGATCTGCCTCCGTCGCTTTGGCATCGGCGAGGGTATAATAGGCCATATCCTCCTTGATGCGCCGCGTCACACGGCTGATGCGGTTGTTAACGAATCCGGTGAGCTTGGCCTGCTCCTCCTTGGACAGGCGATCTGATGCCTCTGCCAGGCACGACGAGCTAGTGTGCGTGGCCATCTCGGGGCAGTTACTGCCCATGTACAACAGCTTGCGGAAGGATTGTACGAGGTGCCGGCTGTAATACTTGCCGAGATACAACAAGTACTGGATTGGGTGTTCCCTGTTGTGTTTCTGAAGGACCTCGGGCTCGATCAAGGCTCGGAGCTGGGTGTCTAGGGTCTTCCAGAATCTCTTGGGTTCGTACTCGCTCCGGCCGATGCGAATCTTTTCGATGATTTCGTCCCGAGCGTCGGAGAAGAAGTTCATGGCCTCCTTCTCGATCTCGGCTCGCGCAAGTTGAGCGAGCTCGCCACTCTTGAGTGTGCCTTTATTCTTGGGGAGATAATCCATCACCCAGTATTTGAAGAAGGCGTAGTACTTGCCGGGGTCTCGAAATCTGGTGATCTCGGCCTCGTAGTCCTGTTGGTAGCGCTCCATCCTTTCAACGTCGAAGAAACGGTTCTCGGAGCAGATGAGGTTGGCGACATGTTCCTCGGATGCAAAGACCAGCTCATTCCACTTCTGACCGTCCTGTAGCATCCCCAGGAAGCACAGAAGCTCGGATGGATCGATTGTGAGAAGCACCTCTGTCCACTTCTTGCCCTTGGCAAGGGTGCCGTCGTGGACTGCGTCCTCTAGGCATTCGATTGCTAGGATCACGCCGTTAACCTTGTTGTCCGGCTTTTGGCGTAGGTGAAGGCCGCTGTCGCGAAGAATGTAGCCCAGGATGGGGCGTAGACAGCCGTAGCTTGTCCAGAAGGCATGCCACTCGGCTACGATGGGGTTCTTCTCTTGCTGGAAGTCGACCTGAATGATATCAGCGCCGTCGGTCTCGGGATATTTGGTCCAGAGCTCGAGGTCGGCGGGTCGAGGAGGCAGTTGGAACTGGAACGTTTCTGGCCAGCGGATGGCGAAGTAGGCTGGGTCGTACGCATGATTTAGCAAATCTCGTAGGGTCTGGTACATACAACTTCTAGGAAGGAAGGCAGTATATGGGCACTGGTCCCTTATTGCTGGGGAGTGAGGCGCGGACGTACTCCATGACTTGTTCTCCTTTGAGTTGTTGGTTTCGAACGCGCCCAAAGTCTCCTTCACCTCTTGGACGGTAAGGAGCTTGCCGCAGAGAGGACCGCCAACGTAGATGTCAATGTCTCCGTGCGTGGATTTTCCAGGCAAGCCTGGAGGGACGATGACAGTTGCAAATTTGGTCTGGAGACGGGCCACGACATCCTTGACGACGACATTGTAGATGTCAGTCGACATGCGGGGAGTGTAGTGGTTCGCGAACGCGTTGCCACCCATTTTGAAAAGCCTTCGGGTTGGTGTGAACTGAGTGAAAGACCGTGTCAATTACGCGCAGTGAAGGAGAGTGGAGGGAAGGAGGGGCGCAAAACTGGCGGTTGTCGAACCAGAGATGCGATGGCGAATGCTCGTGCGCCCACGAGTTTCGGCCATGTGAGGGAAGGGGCAGATTGATATAGAACTCACCTAGGTTCAGAGGCAATGGGATTGTGTTGTTGTGCAAACCTCTGATTGGAGGGTGAAGTTTTTCTGAGGTTGATTGTTGTGACAAGCTGGGCCAGAGTTGAGTTGGTTGAGGCTGGTGGTGCCAGGGCAACGCAATGCAGTGATGTTTGTAGTGTGCCAGGGGAAACATCAAAAGGCGCGACTGATTCCAAAAGCAAAAGGCCCTCTGTCAGAAAGAACAGCCTGTGGTTACCTAGGTAATTATAAAAGGTCGAGATATTCACATGAGCACTTGCCTACCTGCCTGGATGGGGCAGTCATCTCTGCCACACTGTGCCCTGCCCTGCCTCACCTCGTGCTCTTTCCACCATGGAGTAATGGGACCTTCACCAGGACGAACGCATGCCCCCCTTCATTTGGTCCATACATCCGAACCTCAGATGCCCTTCAATGGTCGTCCCGTTTTGCCCAGGGTTCGACAGCAGCTAGCAAGCGGAGGTGAAGAGCAGCATCTCCCGTTTTCTCCAGAAGAGGATGGAACTTGTCGCTTCCGATCCGGCGGAAGAAGATCAGGAATCCAGCCCATACAAAGTCGGCATAGCTGACCGTGGTGCCCATGAAGAACGGCCCGTCCTCCTCCTTCAGCCATGCTGTGACCCGGCGCAGCAGGGGCTCTGCCTTTGCGAACCCAGCCTCACCACCCTCGGTCTTCTCAAGCTCGTCCAACGTCATTCCAACCCTCTTCTCGCGCTTGCCAGTGAAGTGTGACACACTGGCCTCATTAAGCAGGCGTTTTGGAACCAAAGGAGTGTAGTTTCCCCGCAGAGCAGGCATGATCTGAGGGGTCAGGATGTCCTCGAGCTGCTTGAGATAGGGAGAGTCAAGATGGAGAGAGGGGCTGGGGTGGTCCTTCTCGATGAGGGACGCGATGACCTTGGAGTCCATGACATAGCGGCCGTCCGTGTATAAGATGGTTGGGCTCGTGTAAGCGGCGGCCGAGATGTGCGGTTGGAGGCGAGGCTCGAGGTCCGGATATTCCAGCCATTCCGTCTCATAGTCCAGGCCCTTGAAGTTGAGGACGAAGCGTGTCTTCCAGGGGTTGTACGACCAAGTTCTACCATCCCGGTTGGCCAGATCGAAAAAGATGATTTTCTGGTCTAGGGTCATGATATACTTAGTACTTGGGTGTCTGGGGTTTGACTGTTGTAGCTGATATTGTTATTCATGTTGGAAGACATATACGGAGTATTGTGAATCGAGATCATACCTACTAGGTAGATGACATACCTCTGAACCCTCTGAGGTAACGGGTCTAATACGGAGGTAAGCATTTACTCCCATTTGCATCGCATCGGTCGGAATCGATGAGTTCTCCGAGGTGTGACTTTCTAAGGTTGATGCTATGTATTTTATGTATTTTCTAGCTCCTTTTAAGCTACGGAGTATTGCACCACGCAATAGATACTGTAGATTTGGAGGCGATATTGTCTTCATATATAAATATACCTCGCTGGGTATCCCTACTAAAAGCGGTAATCCAGGGACTTCTTGGCAGGCCCATTGGCCACCGAATTTCAGTTGAAACGCGGGGGAGCAACATGACGACCAAGCACATCTCATCACGAAGGCCATATATACTTATACTGTAGATGTGTGTTTGTTCAATTTTGAACGTTCGACCAAACAACTCTCACTCTGTCTACTCATCCATCAGCTTGCAGCTTCCACCACAGTTCACCATGGCCCAGACCGACGACAGCTCCGGCGACAAGCCCGTCTTGCAGCCCGCAGCGCCCATTTACAAGCGCCTCCTATGCAGCATCGCCATAGCAGCTGTACAGAAGATCATCATCCCCGCTGCCTACGGCTATGGTCGACTCGCCAAGGCCTCCGACAAGATCCCCTCCATCATCAAGACCTACGACACCCGTCCGTGGCTTCCCGTGCGCATCTTCTTCCCCAAGGCGTACGATCGAGCCTCCCCGCGGCCTTTACCCCTGCTCTTCTCCATTCACGGCGGCGGCTTCGTCCTCGGCGACCCGTCAGACAATGATCCTTTCAACCTCCACTTCAGCGAGACGAACTCGGCCCTGGTCATCGCCCTCAACTACGCCAAAGCGCCGGGGAACGCATTTCCAGGTCCGCGCCAGGACCTCGAGGCTCAGATCGCCGCTGTCTTTGCCGACCCGGAACTCACGCCGCACATTGACCCCGCCAAGGTCGCCATTACAGGCTTCTCGGCCGGCGGAAACCTCGCCATGACCGTAAGCGAGGTGCCCGCCGTGCGCGAGAAGATCACGGCGGGCATTGTGCCCATTTATCCTGTCACCGACCTCAGCGTCCCTGTGGAAATCAAGCTCAAGACGAGGAGATACAAGACCAAACTGGGCGGCACGCGAGCTCGTCAGACAGACAAATTGTCCTTCGCGTCTTCCATTTTTAACTGGGCTTGTAAGTCACTCGCATCAGTCTGCCTTTACCCCCTGCTGCTCGAGCATCTGTGATAATCGCATGGTTTCATCCACTGATTGCCGTACTCTAGATATCTCGGCCGGCCAAGATCTTCGCGAACCGTTGCTATCGCCCTTCTTTGCCAAACGCAGTGATCTTCCCAGGCGCATGTGGCTCATAGGCTGTGAGCTCGACATGCTGGGCCATGAGGCCTGGAGAGCAGCGTGCAAATTTGCTGGAAAGCCGCTTCCTGGGCACGGTGAGCCCATCGGTCAGGAGGAGCCGGCAGAAGGCGGTAAGCCGGGAACGCTCATCAAGTCGGGGAATGAGAATTTTGCATTCGAAGTCAAGGACAAGGACGGAGAGGTCAAATGGTTGTGTGTGCCGGATGCCGGCCATGGCTTCGACATGGCTGCTCAGATGGGCGCGGACGCGAACGAGGTCAAAGACGGTAAGCTGAAGATCGAAGAGCTGTCCAAGGACATGGGCGAGTGGTTGTTTGGGTAGTAATGACCTGCATGTGTGCGGTATGACGATTTCATGAGGCAGATATGTGTACATGTGTACAGGGTATTGCTTTCCAAAATGCTCCCTACTGGGTTATAGGTACTTCAAGACACGCTATCCTCAACAAGACGATAGAACGGCCCACGTATTTTGGTGAAGCAGTAATTTGGGGTAAGTGAGCTGGCGTGGTGGGAAGTGCAGTGGTCAGCCGGGGCCTAGGGGCCAACGTCACTCCTTTCTTGTGCTTCTCCGACTTCCCCTCTCTAATGTCACTCATCCTACATACTACTGTGCATCACCCGGTTCGCACCCAGATACCCGGACGCACCTGGAACCTCTCACAGGGCCGGACCATCACCACACTTCCAGGTTTGAAATCGGATGGAATGGACGCACATCATGAGTGGGAAGAAGCCGCCTTCAACGCGCGCCACATACACAACCGCAACGACAGAGGCGGCCAGGGAAACACAAGAGAGTCGTTCCAGATCCGCCAGACCTTTGGAACTCATCTCGTCAAGTGCCCCGCGCTCGAACGCCTACAGAATCCTCAGCCAGGATCCAGCAGCTCCGCGAAGGGGAAAACGGCAGGGGGGAAATCCAAGCAAGCAGGGAAGCAGAAAGCGGGACGGAGCAACAGCGGGAGCGGCGAGGTGGTCCTAGAGATTTACCGCCTCACTGCTGGTGAGAATGGCATTCTAGGTGCCTTGAAATTCCCAGGTGTGTTTGAAGCCACGGTGGTGTTTGCAGGTAGCAGGAAGATTCTGGGCAACATCACTCGTGACTTGGGTCAGCATGATGTGGCAGAAGAATCGCCTTATGGGAAACGACGGGGAAGTTCGGCTTCTTCCAGTCCACACAATACGACTGCGCTGGAAAGACAGAAGGCCGCCATTCCGGACAATGACAGCGAGTCTGATGAGGACGAGGATGAGGACGATGACGAGGACGATGAGCATGACGAAGCGCATTCCGAAGCAGACGGACTGAGCCCTCGTGAGCACCGACAGCGACGGCGCGTGGCCACCTTTGAGAAGAACTCTTTCCGGCAGCCCAAGTTCTGGTTCCGCTGGCAGGGCATTGTGTCTGACGACGTGCTTGCCAATTTGGAAGATCTGGACTTGGACGGAAGCAAAGTTGATGGGTCTGGGTACGTGGTGTTCTCGGGGAATGACTGCAGGCGCTTTCAAGGGACCATGACGAGTGAGAAGATGGGATGGAACAACGTCAAGATGACAGGATGGAAGGCCAAGCCCCAGCCAGAGAGGGACTTTGAAATACAATGGAGTCGAGAAGACTGAGGCAACAAATACTAGTTGGGAGCTTCCCAGTGGAATTGAAGCGGGTAGGTACTTGTGCCGGTCTCAAAAAACACCCCGTTCGCCCCGAAGTTCCAATGCTTACGGGACGTTTCCAGGACAGAACCGAGTAGACACATGCAGGTGTTGACAGAAAGAAGCATACTTTCTTTGTATTTAAGAGCGTGGATCGACCTTCAGGGCTAGGCATGGATAGAGGTACTCCTTTACGCTCAAAATCCACTTTCACCGACTGAAACAGTTGTATAAACAGCAGGGTGACGCTGACCATGAAACAACTAGGAAAGCTACAAGAGGAAGAGATCCGGAGTCACGGACCCGAACCGCCATCCGCACGTATCTAGTTTCTCGTGCACACCAGGAAGTTCCGCCAGCATTTTCGCTGCGAGCCCATCTTTGGCCATTGGCGTGGCCCACTCGGCACAGACGTCAGCCCTTACTTTGGGCGTGTCGGCCTACGGCATGCGCGGCTGTCTTTGTGAGGGAGGGGGATACGTGCGCGGTGCAGGCTGCAAGGGCCGCAATTACAGTCTGTCTGCTAAACTGCATGCATACCTGCGGATCAGGACAAGTTCACAAAAGACAGCAAAGATCACGTCAGAGAATACGTCAACAACAAGCGGGCCGATATGAATCTGCGCCACAAATAAATCAAATACTCCAGTGGCTGATTCCATCATGATATCCCCCGGCACACCTACACGCGATATACACGCTTCCTGGCACACAATTCAAAAGTTCAGTGCGGATATCAGAACCACCGGCGGAGATATGTGTAAGTATAGGGAGAGGTATGATCTTCAAGGGTTTGAACATGTGTACTCCGTAGCTGGGTACATACTACTGAGTAGTAGCTAATGGACTGGAAAGCCGCATGCATGGCTTCACCTGCCCAGCTCGGAAGACGAGGTTTGGGCTTGCCTGGCCCTGCACTTCGGTACAGTAAAATTCCTTGACAATACCTGACAGCTGAGAACAGTCAGTTGTGCAGCGATTCACCACCTAGCAACCAACGGATTCACAAGGCGTTCGCCGTACGGCTCCTTGCCCAGTGAGTCACACCTGATGAACACTTGAGAACCGTGACTCGGTGAGAGCCATTAGATCGGCCAAAGTCAAAAATGGCCTCGAAGCAAGCAGCAGCGGAAGCTGTTATTTCTCGCATATATCTGCTGGGGGCCTTCAACAGTAGTACGTAATTGCAGCCCTCTGCCAAAACTAATGCATGTGAATTCCCTCACCAATATCCAAAGACCTGCAGCGGAAGCCAGCCACTGGGGGCGATGTCGGTTGGGAAATTTTCAAAATAGTTGTGCGTGAAACATTGGTGCGCTTCCAGAAAGAGCAATTGATCGAGTAATTATCGAGTAAGAACCAGACTTTGTGGAATCAGGAATGCATTTCGTGATTGGGCCATCCGTTAGGATGGCGTTAGTCGAATGTTGCAGGCTGCCAGGACACCACAGAACCTGGTAAGTACTGGTACTCCGCCTTGTTCGTATATGGTATGCATACCGCTGAGGATGAGCTGACAGACGATGTACTGTGAAGGATGACACGTTTGCCTATATTTGTTCATATTGCATAATCGAAGAACAATTTAATCATAACATCGATCATTACCCATACCGTGGCTAATCATGAGCCCATATTATGTACAGTAACCAAACTGCAGTTGTCATGGTGGGAAAAGAGTCTGTTTCTTTTTCATGTCATGGGAGGAAAGGCGCTACTATGGTAAAGCCCCTGGGGCCCCGTATATCATTCTGCTTGTCCAGCACAGTACCATGCCACAGTGGTGACAAATGCGGCTCCTAATAAAGTACCTACTAAGTAGGCTTCCGTGCAAAACTTAGGTAGCTCCGCGGAAATGCAGCTCAGTGACGAGGCGGCGGAGGCACGCGTGACCCGAGATCTGGGGATTCAAATGCGGGGTGGCACAACGCCCTCTTAATGGACACTGGATGGCATACTTTGTAGTTTGGGTAGGTAGGTAACGGGCGTCGAAAGCACCAAAGCTCACGAACCACTATTGAGAAGGGCCAACTGCGGAGGGATGAGAGGCGGAGGGGGAATGGGAGCCGCTCAAGAAGACAGTCGGAGCAACAGCTGTCACTAGGTTGCATGTGATCCTTGACTGTGTACTCACCAGAAGTAGAGGCTGAGGCAGGACAAGGCAACGTTGATACCATCGTCTGGAGCTGTGGCGCCTTCCACTTTCTTCGTTTTGCCTATGCGCGGTGTGTCACTTGGCAAGACATCGCCGAGCTGTGCGCTCGATGTCGTAACGATGGCAGAGCCCTTGATTCGTCCTTGAAATGATGATTCGGTGGTGGAAGAAACACTGACGATGGCGCGAACCAGCGACTCCACAAAGCATGAGGCTCGAGCGCTGAGAGAGAGAAAAGTGGAGTACGGAGCTGAGCCGGTGCTTGTGGTACACAGTACTGTACGGGTACAGGTCCTGACTCGATGACCCTTAGTCCTTATAGTAGCGCACGTGCTTGCTACCACTGGTCCACTCGACGGGAGACTCGAAGTGGACAAAAAAGCTGATCTGGCACACCGGTTTCACCGTTGAAGTAGTTCCAGGTTGGTCGTGTTTGTGGGAATGGAGACAGAGAAAGCCCATGGTAGGGAAAAACCGATCTGGATGAAGTTGGGCTTGTCTCCACTAGGTGCACTGTACTTTGTACTGTGGTTGGTTCCACGATATTTACTATGCAAAGTACCGAGTACTATGTACTGTATAATATACAGAGTACCTAGGTACTTACACGTCCCTTTCCGAAAACCGATCGACCTGTCGACTTGGCAGTTCTTCCAAGGTCTCCTAGGGCTGCAAGGATTACCTACCTAGGTACTTAGGTAAACTCCAAAACTCCACAGCCAGAAGGTCTGGAATTTTCGAATTTTCTGTGCACGGCTCCCCGGATGTTGTCACCCTGGCGGCCTGACAGTTACGCCTTCAATAACCGGCCCGGGGACCACCGCTACTGGTAGCAGAAGACTGACGATGCCATTCTTCCCTCACTTTTGTTCTGTATAGACTACCTGAATTATATGCGCATTGTCAAAGACGTATCCTTGCAGGAAAGCCAGCAGATGTTCAGTCATAATGGTTCTCAGATTCAGCTTCCGACCCGCTTCCGGAAGGGCGACGACCAGAGGGGTTTTTCTTTTTCCGTGCGATGAGGGTATCGTGATGCATCCGGCCTACCTCCTTTCTATATGGGAAACCCGGTCAGAGACCCCATCTTTGCTACCACGTGTGTGTGTCTCTGGGAAAAAGTTTTTCTTTTTCTTTTTCTTTTCCCCAGCCTGTACTTGAGTAGTAGAGGGGCACAGTGACGAGTGACTTGAAAACTCTTCCCGAGAGTACTTGTCAGTTTGCAGTCTGGTGCAAGTACGGAGGGCGCCGTACGGAACCTTGGAATATCTAGTCTAGCTGCTCCCATATAGCAGTACCGAAGTACTTCAGGTACCCAGGTAAAATAGAATGGTATTGTGTGAGCCTAGAAGCGGGCCCCATTGGACGCCTAGTACCCGTGGCAGGAACAGAGAACAGGGACCCGCCCCCCTAAGACCACGATCCTATGTGTCATGAATTACCTGATGGAAACGGCTCGAGCATGGTGCGGTCTTTTGCGGTGTCGAAAGAGTTGGTTCATGGGAGCAAGACAAAGGCACAGAGAGTATTCTGCATTTTATATATATCTACCACTGTATCCCCTCCCCTTCTTGGCCCATGCATCTTGTACCGCCTGTCAACTTTGGAACGTTGCTTCTCAAGTCCATTATACTATACTTCAAACCCCTGGAGGAATTACCTATCCCGTTTGCGCACCAACAAAGCGAAGCACAGCACGACCACTTAATTGCCTTCAGTACCTACCTACCTAGGTACTTCTTGATAGGTATACAGGCCAAGTCCCTCAAAAGCACACCAGCAGGAGAGAGTTGTGAGCAGTCCAATCGATCGACCTTTGCCGCTTGTCTCACAACTTTCGACATTTTCGCTCTGGCCCGTGGCAGTGTCCGATCCCTCTCCGAACCTTTCGACACAATCGTCACACCAGAGGAGTCTCTGTGGGGACGACTGGAAAAAATTGGGAAGAGATCAGGAAATAACGTCACCAGATCAGGACAGGACAGGACTTTTGCAACAACGGCGAGTCAAGAAACCACTACGACGTTGCACCACGCCACTTATTACTACCTATAGGTACTGCGTGTGGCTAGCGCAGGGCCGCAGCGACCCGAACGGCGCAGGGGTTCGTTCCATCAGTCTTGTCCCAGAAGGGAATAATATACCTAGGTACTCACGACGAGATGCCGCACCGAGTGGCAGCGTTTATTCGCAGCTCTACCAACTCGCTCGAAAACCAGGTCAACCAGGTCATGCACCTCAAAAAGTCAAACATTCGCAGTCGACCAAAGTCTCCGCACAGGATCACGGCAGGAGCAATCTCAGAAGGGCCGTCGGGGACAAGTGCAGAGCGGATAGCAGCAGAGCGGACACCGTCGTACGCTTCCTCCATCGACGAAGACATGGACGAGCCATCACCATTGCCCGAAGCCCACCCTCACTCCACAGCACCAGCGCTAGCACACTCCCCCCGGATACGACCCAAGCTGGACGGCCATGACAAAGACCACCACCACCACCGCCTGTCCTTCCCGGGCCTGCACTTGGGCCGCTCATACAAGGAATCACACGCAAATCCACACGCACAGATCTCCTGGAAGATCGAGTCGCCGCCCATCATCTTCCATGGCGATGTCGAGAACAGCACCGGTGCATTGGTGTCCGGCCAGCTTTATCTGGACATCAAGGACGACGCCGGCTACGAAATCGACATGTTCAAGGCGACGCTCAACATCCGCGTCACCCAGAAGAAGCCGTTCACCATGCACTGCACCGAATGCACCAGCCAATACACCCAGCTCAAGGAGTGGACCTTTCTGTCGCACCCTGGCGTCCCCCTGCACAAGGGCCTACACCCCTTCCCCTTCTCCATCCTGCTGGACGGCCACCTACCAGCGACGCTGGACGCGCCCTTGGTGAACATCACCTACGAGTTCAAGGCCGAGGCTGTCCCCGCCCGCTCCGGATCGCCGCCTATCAAGCTCGAAAAGGTCCTTGACGTCAAGCGCTCGCTCCCGCCGCCCGAGCTTCCTCACCACTCGGTGCGCGTCTTCCCGCCCACCAACGTCAAAGCCAGCGTGCACTACCAGCAGGTCATCCATCCCATCGGCACCAACCAGCTGACCATGCGTCTGGACGGCATCGCGCGCATCAACGCGGGCACCAGCACCGTCGAGTACTGGAAGCTGAAGAAGCTGACCTGGCGCCTGGAAGAGACGATCAAGACCATTGCACCGGCCTGCGACAAGCACAAGCCCGCCACCGGTGCCACGGCGACGGCGACGGACGACCAGCAGAAGCGCGGCATGGCGCGCACCGAGACGCGCATCATCGGCGAGAAGACGCTCTTCAGCGGCTGGAAGTCGTCGTACGCGGGGCCCACCGACTCCAACGTCGAGCTGGAGCTGGACTACGCGCTCAACAAGCACGCCAAGTTTAGCTGTGACCTCAAATCGCGCGACGGGACCGAAGTGTCGCACCAGCTGATGCTGGAGATGGTTGTGTCGCAGGAGTGCGCCCCTGTGGGCAAGCCGAGCTTGGTCACGCAGACGGGCGTTGGTCGGATCTTGCGCATGCACTTTGGCACCATCCTGACGGAGCGTGGGGGCATTGGCATCAGCTGGGACAACGAAGCCCCACCCATCTACCAGGACGTGCCCCCCAGCCCGCCCGCGTACTGTGAAGACACGGTTCGGGCTATGGACGGGCTGCCTGAGGTCATGGAGAGCTTGGACGCTGTGCGGCCTGTGCTCGGGCTCGGCGGCACAAGCAGTGGAAGGAACTCCGCACAAGGTCACCGGTAAAGTTGGGAAACGAGAGGAAGCAGTGGACTTCGATTGGTCCTATGCTATGTGTCTGTGAGAGGCGAAACTGTTTCTGGGATTTGCATTAGAGCCACGGGGTACCAGGCCCCGTTGATGGCATTTGTTTCATTTTCTTCAAGGTCGCATAGTCTGGGCTGATACCCCCATGTGCAGAGAGCACATCTGCTTTGTTTTGATTCGGCTGTACGTTACGAGGTTTGGAAGCAACGGATGAGCAAAGGGAAACGGCGGAAAGAATATCATGTTGCTCGTCACGCAATGAACACTCATCACGCAGAGACACGCAGAGAGTGTTGACTTGTGTGATCGTCTGCACTTGTTGCCGGGTGAGACCGAGTTTGAGGTCTGGCATAACTAATAAATACAATCGGAAGCGTGGCTGGCTTCATCAGATACTATAAACATATCCATTATATGACATACCCATCACCATTTTCGTGCGAACCCGTGTCGTTGTATCATGTGCGCTGTAGTGTGGCCGAACCTGTACGCCTAAACCTAAACGCCATTTAAATTCAAATCCGAATCCCCAATCAAGGTATCGGTGCATCAACACCCTCAAACGCTTCGTCAGGAGGAAGCCGCCTCTCCTGAACGTGCACTTTTCCCGTTGTCTGTCAAATCGTCATTTGAATCACCTTCGGCTTTTGGAAACAGCGTAGGATCGTAGCCAACGGCCTTGACAATGCCCAGGCCCTTGGTCCTGCCCTCCCGGAACAATAATCTGTCGCCCGGAGCAAGATATTCCGGCCGCTGCACGAACCGAAAGGCCACTGTTGCCCGATCACCCGTTCGAATAAAAGGCCGGTCCACGTCGATGATACTGCACGTCTGAGAGACGGGGCCCACATGCAGCATGGCCTGATACTTCTTCTTGATCGTCGTGACATGGTTGAGGATGAGCACATCGGCGACGAACTCGCTGTACACTTTGGGCATGGGAGCACCGTCCACTGGCTTCGGCAAGACGACCATGCCTTTACGCACATCTTTGCGGCGGAGCTTCTTGAGCGCAAAAGAGGCGGACTGGCCGGCCGATGCAGCTGGCACAGCGATCCGTTTCCGTTCAATAGTTCGTATGGTAGTGTGCTGGAAATTCCCCAGTGAGTCGGGGCCGATGATCACGCTATCTCCCGCGTGGACAACACCGGACTTGATGACACCAGACACTACAGTTCCTGCGAAGGGAACCGAGAACGTGTCGTTCACGTGAAACTCAAAGGGGGCTTCTGCATCATATCTGCCAGGCTCGCTGATTAGAAGGCTGCCAAACACTTGATAGAGGGAAAAGAAGCACGGAGTGCGCTACAAGTCTTACCTCCCGTGGTGTGGCAAGATATTCAAGAAGGTGCGCACAAGATCGAGGTTCTGACCGGTGACGTTGGACACCTGGAAGATGGGGGTGATGCGCTGCGATACAAATTGTGTGGCGGTGTTGATGCATTCGTCCCGATTGTTGATGAAAATGGGAAT
Organism: Ophiognomonia clavigignenti-juglandacearum; assembly: GCA_003671545.1. Lineage (NCBI taxonomy): Eukaryota > Fungi > Ascomycota > Sordariomycetes > Diaporthales > Gnomoniaceae > Ophiognomonia > Ophiognomonia clavigignenti-juglandacearum. The sequence goes on along the minus strand of PYFS01001583.1, from coordinate 70,241 downwards.
CTTTCTTGCGCCGGGCGACTTCAGAATCTTTGTGATCTGGGTGATGGTCTGTTCCAAAATGTGCGGGGGACAAATGTCGATCTTGGTGATGACGACCATGACGGGCACGTTCAAGGCCAGAGATATGCCCAGGTGCTCTTTGCTCATACCGATGAGACCATTGTTGGCTGCTACCATGAGCAGGCAGTAGTTGGGACTGCTCGACAGCAGACCAAAGACGGTAGTGCGCAGATACCGCTCGTGGCCAGCCAGATCAGTGAAAGTGATGACTTTGGCACTACGCTTGCCTATCTCCTCCCAGGACAATTTGCGGCCCGGGGTGTCCGAGGTGATGACCTTGCCATGGGTGTCAAAACCCATAATCTCCATACCAACGGAGCTGGTGCGGCCGGTCTCGATCTCGTGCTTGTGACGGAAGAGATTCACCCGTGCCTTGCCCCTTCCGTCGTCGAGGTCGCCCTTGACCAACACGCCCAACATGGAGCTCTTCCCGGCGTCGACATTGCCAACGACAGCTATCCTGGTCTCGATGACGTGCTCGACAGAGGCGGGATTCTGGCGGATCAAGACCTTGCTGCTGCAGTCCTTGTCCTTCTTGTCCCTGTCGTTTGTGGCAGCAGTGGCCTCGACATCACCTCCTACGTTTGTGGTCAAGAGCAGCTGGCAGTCGGCGTTGACTTGCTTAGCGGCAGCTTGTAGGCGGTCCCAAGCCTTGGTCCAGTCATCTTTGGTGAGGTGCATCGGGTCGCCATTGTGCTCAAAGCCGATGTCAAATAACGTCTCCCCATGACCATCTTCCAGACGTAGTGTTATCAGGTCGACGAGCTTTTTGAAGGTCAGGTCTTCGCCATCACCTCCGTCATGGTCATGTAGGAGGAGTGTGTGTAGAGGCACTTGGGGTTCCTTGTCGGAGAGGTCGAGGGAGCCGAGGATGTCGTCGAGCTCGGCGTCGATGTCGTTACGACCCCCTGCAGTATTTGCTGCTGCTGTCGCTGCTGTGACTGTTGCTGAAGCCGATTTGGAAGGCACAGAAGATGAATCTGGGCCAGCGCTTGGGAAGCGGATGGCCTGCTGCTGCTCGACAAAGTCGGCGAAGTCGCTGAGGGCAGCTTCGCCTTTGCGGCGCTCGTGCGGCATCTTCGCTATGCCGGATTTCTTGTCCATGATCAGGTCAGGTATTGGTCGATGCTCGCGCTTTGTTTTCTTTCATATGCTTTGTCAGGTCAAGTCAGTCCAGAAGTGCTGGGAGCTGTGCGATGTAATATGGCCATGGCGAAGCTTCAAGTCCGTACCTCTGTCGATGCGCGCACGATTCAGTATTGAGCGTAAACAGATATTCGAGGAATCATTGCCGTATGGAGGTGAGGGGAAGCAAGAACAAGGACGAAAACAACAATAGAGAGGTGGTTTTAAAATAGAGAGCTGGAATGTCGCGTTTACAGCTTGTGGTTCCAGTTGTTCGCCGTTGTAGTCATAGAGTGCTGCCGCACTGCAAGTACCTAGGTATATTCCAGCTCGGGGGGAGTCATTGCAAGTGGTCCAGTCCTTAAAAGTACTGAAAGTAGGCATGTGCTACGGCAAGACCCCCGCACTCTAAACCCCTGCCTCTGTTATCGATAACTGACTCATAGTGGGTCCAATGCCCCACTGTAGCTGTCATTCCTAAAACTGCTGAAGTAAAAAAAGTCTGGTGTTGCCTGTTCATGACGAGGAACAGTGCGCTGAGAATTGGATAAAGAACAAGTTTCTCTTGTGCTAAAGGACCCATCTCAGTCAATACCTAGCCATATACCGCTTCCCAATAAGCGAATTGCTACAATGGTCAGGGGTACGAAAGGGTAGCTCGGCGCTAGATTCCTGACGGTGAAGCTGGAGCAGGACCAAAATTCGACCACCGGACGTACAGTATCACGAGTTCACAATCGAACACCCAAAGTCATATATACCCAAAGTCGTGTATCTAAAGGCTAAATCGTAGGTCGAATACGGTATACCCTTTTCACACGGATCTCATCCTAAGGCTTTGGTGAGTTGGTGCAGTAGCAGCCTGCCTCTTCACAGTGCAGGTGAGCAATACAAGCGCCGAGCTGCCCTTTTGTAGCCCTGATCATTGTAATTGCACAAAGGCCATTCTCAGAGCAACTCAGGGTTAATTCATGCGTAAAGTCCAGGGTCGGTCGATGAGGCTAGACAGTACTCCACTGGTAGATTCTCAAGCTCCCATGGCCCATCGTATCTTGTTTCCTACTCGGGTGTCACCGCGACGTCTCCACCCCCCCCAGTGCAAGTTTCTTTACTTGGTGATGAGGTACCCAGGATCCGCCCTCGTGACCCATGCAACCACCGTCTTGTCCTTCATGTCAAGCTTGTCCGATGAGGCAATCCATGAGCCAACCACAGCCCAGATACGCAGTAGCGTAGCAAGCTACCTGGCAGGTACTGTATGCTCTGAGAGTGATATGCTTCCGAGGTCCCTCACATTTCTGACGCCCTGGAGATGGACGAGGCATGGCCCTAGTGAAGTCGTCTCATACATTCGGCTCTCACGTTGCTTCTGTTGGTACCTCTGTCCCTGCTGTGTTCCGAGTTCTCGGTGGCGGTGTAATCATGATTGTGAGTAAGGTGAAATCAGCACCACACTGTCGCCTGGAGCCAGATTCGGGTCAGGTCTGCAAGAATTCCATAATGCGGCTGGTGGACCACCTACCTCGCACGAAAAGCATCTCGGACTTTTTGCTCAGGGTCTTGACCTCGTCATCCTCTGCCTCATCATCTACCATGTAGATGGTCTCCTCCACATCGCCCAGCACCAGGTTGCAGTGGCTGTCGTATGCCTGTAGGCGCAAGTGCTGTCAGCAAGAGAACTTGGATCCAGAGCACGAGGGCGTCAATCGAAAGACATACATGGAGCCTGCCTTTGAGCTCACGATCGCCCCTGAGCTTTACAAACACAACCTCATCGAGCAAAAGGCGCACCAGGTCGAGAGGCTCGGACACAGCAGCAGTTTCATCTCCCACATCGGCCATTGCGAGAGGATATGTAGTTGGATGGTGGAAAAGTGTTGATGCTTGCGCGCGGGCGCGTGATTGTTGTGAGGACTGGAGGCTGTTGACGCTGGATGTTGGCTACTCCCTAGGTAGTGGGAGATTCCACCTTGACCAGGTGAGGTGCAGGGATAGCTGACCCTAACCCTTGGCTTCTGGGGCTGGCCCCTGGCTCCTACTGCAACCTGTCGTACCTGCTTATGGGTACTGAGTACCTGGGTGGCCGCGGGAGATCGCCCCATAGGGCTAAGTACTGAGTACTTAGTCTGCGAGGGGAACCCTGTGTTTTGTATTAGCCTAGTAGATACCTAGGTACCTACCTACCTCAACGGTGTAAATGGGCGACCTGTTTCTTCCTTCTCCATCGTGTTATCAAATGCATCTTGCTCACACAAGTCACGATCGGCTCCAGCTGGGCAATGAGTCGTCGCCCCGCCCCCGATGAGAAGCATTCCTCGGTCGGTGGAGCTGCTTTTAGGCACGCCCAGTCACAGTTCAAGCCAGTATGGGCTCCATAATTCCTGGCTAAGAACCCGCTGGTCCCAGGCCCAGTGCCAGATCCAGTTCCACTCCACAAGCACCACCAATTACAACCATCTTCGACCTCACCCTCCCGCGCTCACAACACCCTCTCCCCCACCTTCACCACGCTACCACGTTGTTACCGGGCCCATCTTCAAACGCCATGCTCATGTCCACAGTCGGCAAGATGACTACTATACGACTCAAGTCGACGCTCTCCTCGCCGCCCTGCGACAGAACGATACCTTCAAGCTCTACCTCTGTCTCTTGGATTTGACCCGTGGAGCTCGGCCTGATGATGCTGACTTTTGTCGTGCCATCCGGTCCATCCCCTCTACCACATTCTCCGAGATCCTGCGCAGCTTCGATCCTTTTCACATTGACCGCCATGTCGACTCGGCCCCAGGCATTCCCATATCCTGGGGCGCTGCCATCTATACTCCCCTAGGTGAACTCATCAACAAATGGGGGGTCAAGATCCTCTATGTCCGCATCTTCAACCGCCTGCGTCTTTTGCAAGATGCGAGACGCCATACACTCCCGGGCTCCAATGACGCCTCCATTCGACCCCTCCTGCACGATTACATGGTGCTCCTCAGGTGCGCCGGCGCCACCTCCAGCATTCAGTCCGCCAAGAAGGTCTGGCATGAGTTATTCACCGACGGCTACGCCCTGTGGAAGAATCCTCAGGTCTTCACCGAGTTCATCAAAGCCAGATACTTGACCGAGTCTCTCTACGCCAACAATGACCTGGCCCGCTTTCGCCTGCGGCCCTTGGATATGCATCGCAACAGTGCCACACGCCTCAAGAGCGACCAACTCCGCAAGCTCAAGCATCTGCGGTCCGCTCTCCTGGAGAAGCACTCCCACCGCTTTGGTCAGAACATGCATGAGATCTTCTTCGCCGAGCCCCTCACGAGGCTGCTTCGCAAGAGAAAGCCCCTACGGAGGCTGCAGCGCCGAGCCATCGTCCGCCATATGGTCCCTGGTGACGAGCTGCTCCTCTGCGCTATCCTTAAGGCACATGGCCGTCAAGGCCAGGGCCATGCGAGTAACCTGCTGATGCGTTTCTGGGGCATCAACATCACCACATTCCAGAATAAGTTGGGCAGGCGGGACGTCAGTGGCGGCTATGACTTTGATGTGGGCGCTGCCCAAGCTCCTACCGCCGCTCTACTCGACGCCGTTGTCCATTGTTACGGCGCTCAAGGAGAGATACCCCTGGCTACCGCTTTAGTCGACTTCATTTCACGCCGCTGGGATATGCCAGTTCCTGATCATGTCTGGTCCGACCTGCTTGCTTATGCACGAATTCATGTCTCTGAGCCCGCTGCTACGGAATGGCGCATTGCGCGTATGCGCTCCAAAATCTCCAGTCCAAAATCGGTGGTCGATATCTGGCAATTGTGTACGCAGCCACCGTATCATTTTCAGCCAAGCATGAAAGACTACGATTGCTTGATAAAGTCTATTCTTCGACCGATGAAATCGTTGGCTCTGCCATTGGACGCCATTCGACAGGTCACGCCGCTGTACCATCGGACTGTGCGGCAGGTGCAGGATGCTTGGGCCGAGCTCGTTCTCACAACGCAACAGCGCGTGTCCAATCATGCAGCTTATCGCCGCTACCGCATGCTGCTAGCTACGAAGCACTACATGTGGTACTGCCTTCACTACATGTCCACGCAGGCAATCAACGTTGTGAAGCCAAGCAAAATCGACGACCACAACGCAGTGCGCCTGGTGCCTCGCCTCGTGGCGGAGCTTGGACCGTTCATGACTGCCGCCATTCAATACCGCATTGCTACCGGCGTTGTGGATCTTCGTCTCGACAATGCACCACTGGAGCTTGTGATATCGAGACAGACACTGCAGCAGCCAGAACATCTGCCTCACAGACATCCTTATTTCGACAAGTCTCATAGTCACTCTTCGGAACCCGGACTCAATAATCCAACTGGACCCGACTTGTCTGATAAAGCCTGGCCAATGAAGGATAATCGGCCGTTCCCGAACGTGTCTCTCAGCAAAGAAGAGTCCACTGCAGCCCTGCGGGATTATATGCGTCATTCGGGAGTGGGAGACCCCTGGACACCTGAGCAACCGGATGCGGACGACCACGAGATGGAGGAAGACGAGGACGACAATCGGCGCATGGAGCTTGCCAAAGACGATGAGGTCTGGCCGAAACGGTATAACAATCATGGTCATACGAGACACACAGTCCCAGATACAGACGGGCCCGGTAAAGTGAATGGGCATCCTCTCATCACTTCTGCGCCTACATTCTCAGAGACACACTTACAAGATATGTATGAGGAATCCCTGAATCCAGCGGATAACTCTGTACTGGGCAAAGACCACGACGAGATTCAGGGAAAAGAACGGCCGCCGATCGAGAATCCGATCGAGGACGCTTTTGCGCCCACTCATCAAAACCACATCAACTCCTCTGTCACACACCAAGGTGATGACTGGGACCAAGGCGAACTCGCCGTGCAATCGGCTCGGCGACGTCTCGAGTCGCGGCAGGTCTTGAATCGCCCAGCGTACATGATGCGGCCGCGGTACAATGCGCTTGCCGGTGAGCCCTCACTTTCGGCGCTACGGCAGGAGGGTAAAGAGTTTACGGGGTTTCACCAGGACCCACTGAAAAGGTTCTTTGCGGCCCACCGGATTGTCAGGGAGATGAAGCATGTGCCGGGCGTGCCCGCTGACCTGAGCGACGCCGGTGTGTCGGAAGGACGCTTGAGGAAACACTTGCTGCGGATAAGGACATGATGGGTGATGTACGTCTGAGTTATCTATCGGGGGTTTACGAAACGATTGCGTTTTGGGCCGTTGGCGAGATCGTGAGACGGTTGGACTTGACGAGGAAGGGCTTCTTGAGACGAATTCCTTTGTGCTACAACAGTCACCCATCATCTTACTGCTGCCAATGCCATCGGTCTTTAACTATCGCGTCTGCAGACTCTAAAGAAAGTCTGCAGTGACAATGTGTTGAGTCTTCAGAGCGTATGCAAAGGACGACTTAGCACAAATACTACGTGGGATATTCTCTCCGTATATGATGTCTCGTTTCGCCCAACAATACACATACGACCACGAAGTTTTGCTTGAGAATGAATATCCCGTCTAGTTGTTGTTTTTCTGTTTCTCGTTTTCCAGATCTGGCCCGTAGGGGCGGGCTGCTGGGCCGGCCTCTACAGCAACACACGTGCGGCCTGTGTCCGCGGGGACGATCACACGGTGAGGTATGGTCCGCACAGCATACCCCGAATACAGCAAACACCACAAACTTGTGCCATCGCTGACTTAGTGGCGCATTCACCTGAGCGCAGAGCAGAGACGAAGCAGTGGCTCCTATGGAAGCAGCAGCGGAGGGCTTTTCATCCAGCTGAGGGCTCTCAGCAACCCAGCTGGGGGCTCGCCGACGTGGGCATGGTTTTTCAACCCTAGGTAATCGCAGAAGGACCGCATGCCAACTAGCGTACTACGTAACTGTTACAGAGATAGTATAGTAATAAGAAATATTGTTCTGAGTAGAGCTGCGAGGCCATCAACGTTTAGGGCTAGGGCTGGCTTAGGCGGCAAGCTCTTTTGCCCTAGGCTGCCTTAGTTGGCTACCTGTCTTGGGTCTCGGTCTGGGGTACTTTGCTCTGGGCAATCTGATATATCTAGCTCGTGCTCTTCCACCGAGAGGCGGCATCAAGATGCGGACGCTCAGCCATGCCCGTCACCTGTGACAGATCTTGAGCCACGGAAGCTCCAGACAGGCTAGACGCTCTCGTAGAAGCCCCGGACAGACTGGAAGCTCTTGGAAATTTGCCCTTTTCAAACTGACTGGAAGAAGTCGAATGGCTCGACCTGATAGATTTTCCTTCCAGCCTTAGGCCCCGTTTGATGATAGCCAACTCAGACCTCTTCACGAAGAGGACATCGCCGCCAACTGTGAGGTCAACCATGATTTGGTTGGTCAAGCTCAGCCAGTCTGCGGGAATGAAGAAATGGGGAACAATTTTCTCAGCGTCGATGGCCTTCAGGGGCAGGCTGCAGATCCAGCCGTCTGTCTTGAGGAAAACCAGGCGTCCGTTGTAAGCTCCCAAGACGTGGTCAACGATGCTGGACAACGGTGAAAATTCTGAGATCGCTTCAGCTTCTGACTGACCCGGCTCTAACGAGGCGTTCTTCCACAGCTGCACCTCTGTCCGACGATCTGCCAGTTGCGGATCGTAGCAGATCGTCACGAAGTAGTCGCTGTTCGGTATGATCTTGACAAGGAGGGTTTTGGCAGATGACATCAGGCCGTGGAGACTAGTTCCCAACTTGTTGTCCTCAGCAGCGGGTGTGGCGTTGGGGCTCTCGAGCTGAATGCATGGAGTCAATGTTGCCCAGTGGTATGTATATGCTCGCCCTCCCCTGAAGAGAACCAGCAAATCATCCGAGGTGGGATGCTGGCTCCAAGAGAAACACATCCACTTCCCTTGCCACTTGACTTCGTTGATAGGCTCTGTCGTGCTGTTGTGAGGAGCGTAGAGACGGCAACCGTCCTTCGTGCAGACCAACAACCTCGTCAGACCCTTATTCCCAAGAATCTGAGTGATGGCCCCGGGGGCGCGAATGTCGGTCACGGCTACAAGGCGATAGTCGTTGTGTGGGGCCGTAGTGAGTCTGCTGCAAAGGACGCGACTCGACCGGTCAGCACACACGAGGATCTTGCTCCTCTCGTCGAACAGGAGGAAGCTAATGGCTACACCGAGTTTACTAATTAGCTCTTGGCGAGGTTCCCCCCTTATAGTATCGTAGACGTGCACACTGCCATCGTCCTTGCCGCACAATATCGAATTCGCAGACTCAATAACCACGACAGCGGTGATATAGACAATCTCCATCGGACCCTCAAAGTCCAAGTCGTGGGCGCTCATGGACACCGACATAGCATCACTGCCCATGTCATCGGCTTCCGGTCGGAGCAGCTCGAGTGGCTCCCAGACTCGGCACTGGCTTCCTCGAACGTCAAGCAAGCGATGGCTGTCGCTGGTGAAGGCCAGAGTCCGAACTGCAATGAATTGGGCGTCGAAGTTGATACGATATAAGAACTTGAGAGTTTCCAAATCGAACAATTGGATCGTTCCCAGAGCATCGCCTGTGGCCAGTGTTCGCCCGTCCGGCGAACTGCTCATGCACTGCGCATTTACGCCAGGAACCCGGTGCCGCAGCGTCCCTTGAGAGGTGTCGTATACTACCAGCTCACCATCCATGTAACCCGCAACGAGCGCATGCGAGCCCGGTGCTGCGCTGAATGTGAGCGACAGTATACTCTCTTTTCTCTTGTGGGTTGAGGGTGTGTCCAAGCGAGATCCGCTTTCTCTGCAATACACGTCATGTATCATTTCCCGGTCAAGGTTCCAGACCAGCAGGTCTTGTCCGCGATATGAAATTGCCAGCAGGTTCTGATGAGCACTGAACACCGATGTTATTGGCGCTCTTGCATTGTAATCCTCCTTGACGTCCGGATCCAGAGTCCAGCGCAGTTCGTCCACGAAGTCGTCATTGGCAACATCCCAATAGACAAGCATATTGTTCTTCAAAGCGATCAGCAACAATTTATCGTCCTCGATGAATTCAAGGGACATGCACTTCAACGTTGTCGGAATCTTCGAGATCAGCTTCCAGCTGCCCAGCTCCCATATCTTGACAGATTTGGGTCCGGCGGAGGCAATGTATTTCCCACTCGCTCCGAATTTGATCAACATGACGGCCTCTCCGTTGCTGAGGCGTTTTGTCTCTTGGCATGTCATTTCGTCGTAAACGACAATGGTCTTGCTCAGCATGGTGCCGAGAGCAAGGTATTGCTCATTACACGCAGAAGCGGTGATAGTCTCTCCTCTAGGGTAAGTAATGATCGAGGAGCAGTCGTCCCATCCTTTCGCCTGGCTAGATAGTCCGACCAAGTGAAGTCCTCGTGGAGACGTGAATCGCTTGTAGATTGCCGACTCGTGCGGGCAGAATGGAGGGATGACGCTGTGAATGGCATGCGGATGTGACTGTAGTTGTTTGCCGAATTTCGACACGAGACGGACAAGGTCAGAGCTCCAGCTCGCCAGGGTCTTCATGTCGCTGGATATTCCGGCAATATCTTTTACGTTGCCTTTTTTCAGGAGTTGACCAATGACTGTTCCCGCTTGCAGTAGGCGAGAGAGCTCAGACTGCTCGGCCAGGTGTTCGACCCAATGGGGTACGTTCGAAGAGTTGAGGAAAGCGACCAGCTGCGCGCAGAGTGCAACACTCTCATTCCCGGAAGCCGCAATGTGTTCAAAGACCGACGCGCTCGCATAAGTCATGAAGGGCGGGCGGTCCTCGATGCCTCGATCAACACCTGTCCGACGATGCTTCAGTAGTCTCACTTCGTTTCCGGACAAGTACTTCAAACAAGCTGAAGCCAGAGATTTGTGACCAGCTGCCTTGTCGATCACAAACTCGGAATCGACGGAATTGTTCGTCAAGAACTCCTTCGCTGTTGAATGTACGAAACGCATTCTTGGCTCTCCGTGTGCGCTGCCCCGATTTTCGCTCTCAAAGTACACTAGATGACCACAGTATGCGTCTACCGCCTTCTCCACGTTGGGAATGACATCGTCAAGGTCGATCTCTAGAGCTGTCCGTAATTCTGAACTCGTGAGTGGCCGCGAGGAGCAAGCTGCCCACCTTAGAATCGATTTGGCAAGACGCTTGCCGTGAGATTCTTGTGACAAGGAGTCCAGGATTCGGCGATAAAGCTCGTTCATGTCTGAAGGTGCAGAGTGGAGAATACGTTGGGCGTCAGCAATTGTGTGAACACTGCGAAGCTGAGACATAACAAGCTGAACCCAGAGGAAGCAGCCCATAGACTTCTCGACAATAGCTTGAGCCATATCGTCCCGGTCAGAAGGGTCCCTCGCAGGCACTGTATGTATTTGACTCTGAATGAACAGGGCAATGTCCTGTTTCGTATCATCCTCGTGCAGCTGCTCGAACAAGGCATTCGTCTGTGGTTGAGATAAAGAGGTCGGATCGAAGGGATTTCTGGAGGTGATGAGGATTGACATTGGCCAGAGTTCCTGCATCCTGACGAGGAAATTGACCAATTCCGGGCCGTTTCTGCACTCGTCAAGTCCGTCAATTATCCAGAACTGGGTTTTGTTTAGTCTGGCCTTGAGAATCCCTCCCAGGAAAAGTCGGCGCCAGATAGGATTGTGATCAACTGTTCCGATTTTCTCACTGGTCCATAGTTTGAGTGATCGGTGGATGATATCGTGGACTTCTTCATGCATCGCTGCCATCTGCCATGCCATCGAAAGCAGAAAGGATGCGATCGTGCATTTGGGCTTGTCGCTATGCATGAAGAAGTAGAAACAACAATCCTTCGGAACCTCGCTTCGCCTCATGTCGTCGACTATGTGACCCGCGAGGACACTCTTACCGATGCCAGGCTTCCCTTGCACCCACAGCATCTGCGAACATGAGCTGTCTCTCCACCGGCGGAAATTGTCTTTTTGCAGAAACCAGTCACAGGATCCCTCCAGGTGGGAAGTGATCAACTCGGAGAGCGTGTTCTCTGGCGCATCCGAGACACCCAGAAAGGCGGAAAGCGCTTGCCTCTGCTCTTCGTCTAACTTCTGACGTGTGGTCTTCCGGTGGTCTCGGAGAAGGTCTATGGTTGTGGCCAGAGCATTGCGAATGGAGATGTAGGCTGGGTCGGAGGGTGAAGAGAACTTGGCAACGTTGCGGTGGTTAGCTGCTAGATATGTTGTGGTTTCGTTCGAATAATTCAGGACGGCGCTTTCCTTGTCCACGATGAGACCCTTGCCAATTCCGTAGTTCATTGGCTGGGTCTCAAAGAAAGAAAACAGCGACAGCCTTTCGCAGAATCGTGGAAACTCTGCGTTTATAGACTCGATCGTAGGCGAGTTGCGATGCAACTCCCCTACGAAAGGACGAGCGCCTGACATGGAGAGTAAGCGTGATAGCAGTGCTGCCGAATCCGAACCACGGTGTGGTGTCGCTAGGAAGAACATGGTGAGAACTCGCTCTGATATCGACTGGAACTCTTTCTTCTGGTTCGAGAGGACGAATGCTTTCTTGATGACCAGACCGCCCATGCTGTGACCGACAAGAATGAGTGGTGGTATCTGTCTTGGTCAGTAAGTCTCTTTCGTGCAAAGGATGCCTACAGTGGGAAATTTCAAAGTGTTCGAAAGTCTGGAACAATACGCCAACGGAGCAGAAACTTACCCAGTCATCTCGCGGGATGGTAGGACAGTCCTTGATGGATACCAAAAGCGAGGTCGCGAAGTCATTGATGTTCAGCACGCTCTCTTGCGTGAAGCTTGAGTTATAACCAAATGTGTGTATGCGGGCATCCTTGAAGGCATCGTCTTTGCCCAACCATTCCTTGGGCCAAAACAGCGCCGGGTCGCTATTCTGGGACCAAGTGCTGTTAGATCCCCCATTGAGTCCATGGACGAAGACAACATCAACTATACTATCTGCAGGATCACTGGGTTCGAAGACTGTTGTCAGGCCAATCGGGCCCTTTCCGGTGTCGATGTCGCCTTTCCTACGATCATCGCCGCCGCGCCGCACAATGCTTTTCAGTGTGAGAGTACGCCGACTCTGAGAAACAGACAAGATGCTGGATCTATCGTCCTTCTCCATCGTGTGCATGAATGAAGCTGGTGGAATGAAAACTACCAGGCTGTAGGTAATGATGCAGCTGGATGTTGTGTGACTGTCTCGGTTTGTTTGGTCAGGCTGGTGTGAGAACAAATTGTTGACCTTGTGGCTGTGAGAACTTGAGAAGCCAGCAGGGAGGTTATTTTAGGAGGAAGCGCCGGTCCCATGAAACCGCGACATGGTTGCAGTGTGCGTGGGCCATTGATAAGCACGCAAGTCGGCGCTACACGCTATTGACAGGCCACGCAAGGGGCCTGCATATTCCATCTTCACCATAGTTGATCTGCCAGTCTGCTCGGGCGGCTGCGGCTCTGCTCGCCGTCAAGTGTGGCTCACGGTGCAGAATTGCATCGCTTGTTACAATCGGCATCGGGTGGCAACGGGCGTCTGAGCATGCACCAGGACCATCAGCGCAGAGGAGTCACAACTGCATTGGCTGATTGGGTGGCGAAGCAAGGGGCCTGCATATTTCATCTTCGCCGTGGTTGCATGCACATGTGATGGCCTGATGACAATTCTGCACCGTGGGCCACAACCAACAGGCGGGGTAGTGATGGCTCGAAATGCGACCAAGTAGCACGGAAACTTTACAAATATAACTTGCTTCAATTCCAAAGTTCCTTCCGACTTCTTTACCTGTCCGGCGATTTCTTCAAGATTTGAAAGAACAAGATGGCCGATGCTCCAGATGATAATTGGGATGGGACCCCTCACTGGGACCAGGAACCTGAAGTTGCAGAGAAGTACATTCTGTATCTGGACAAGAACGTCGAGACTGGTCAGTGGCAATTTTCCGTGGGTTGGCCGACGTGTTCCGAAGCGCAAGCTCACATAGTGAGCACTCAGCTCTCCCTTCAGGATCTATCTTCCAGGACATAATCCCCCACGGTGCTTCTTTCTGGACAAGAACGGCACAAATCATCACAGAAAACGGCGATGAGCAAGTGTCATACTTCCTCAAGGTCAGCATTCTCCTCTCATGATTTTTCAAGACCTCGGGAGTTATAACTTCCGTTTCACCAACTATACGTACTAAGTAATCACAGGTTTCGATTGGTGATGCTGGTAAGGGAATGATGAATGGTGAATACGTGTCCATGACAAGGCTGCACGATACCATGCCCGACTTTACGCCAACGCCAATATCGTGGGGAACCTACGAGTCGGACAACAACATTCACTTCTTCCTGTGCTCCTTCCACGATCTGGATGACCAACTCTGCTCGCTGGACTCGTTTCCAGAACTGGTCGCTGACCTACACAAAAAAGGCGTGTCGCCCAACGGAAAATTCGGGTTTCCCATAACGACGTACCAAGGACGTCTCCCACAGGACCCAACTGAGACCGACACCTGGGAGGAGTGCTTCGCAAACAATGTCAAGATCATGTTCGACCATGAATATGCCGCACAAGGCCCCGATGATGAAATGGTCCAGCTCCGCGAGAAAATCATGGCCAAGGTTATTCCTCGCCTTCTGCGTCCCATGGAAGTCTCCGGTAGAAAAGTGGTCCCACGACTTGTCCACGGCGACCTTTGGGAAGGAAACACAGGAACAGATCTGGAAACGGGACTACCCAGGATCTTCGATGCCTGCAGCATGTATGCACACCGCGAGTGTGAGTTGGCGCGTCATCGAATTTGTTCCTTTGAATAACTTGCTGATATTTTCCACTAGATGAAATGGCGCCATGGCGACCGGTGAGACAGAAGATGGGTAAGCCGTATGTCGAAGCTTACAATAGACACTTTGAACCGTCAGCACCCGAGGAGGACTTTGATGGGCGGAATCTACTCTACGCCATGTAAGTGTGGTCAAACCAACGAACCTTTCAGCTCGTTGATGAAGCACAGAACTGATCAACGACAGGAGGTTCAACATCTGCTCGTCAGCGTTGTATCCCGGAAACCTCAACTACAGAAACGTGTCAGTGTTCTCAAGTCTTCGAAGCTAGCACCATACCTTTGCTGACTACTTCTCACACCTGACCAGGCTGAGACTTGACATGCGCGAGCTCGTTGAGCGTTATGGCGAGGGATATGAGGCTTGGGCTGAAAGAGCTGGGACTTGAAAACCACTGTAGCCCTGGGAAGTGATTGAAAGCAAATTGTTTATTGTTATTCCCAGAAACTACCTAGGTAAGTAATTAGTAGACTCACGGGCCAAATGACGACTAGGTATATAGCGACGGCGGGAGGCCCCTTCGTACCTTCCTACAAATAGACCCAGTATGATGGCGACCGAGGCACCGAGGCCGTCAGTCCTTAAGGCCATAATTTTCATTTTCCTCACACATCGCCGCTGATAGTCTTGTTGTTGGGTCCGTCCTTTTCCACGTTCGAGGGTTCATTGTTCATACCCTCGTCTCTCTTTAGTCTCGTCTGTCTCCATTCCCGCCCTCGAGCACGTAGAGACTTGACTGCAGCAAGACTGGTGAAACCAGATAGGGATCCAACAAGAGTGAAGAACCAACCATACCCCATCACAGTGATCAACGGATGTATGCAAGCGACAACAGCTGCCGCCATGCTACACCGAGTGATGTTTCCAGCTGCAGCGGCGATGCTCGGGCTTTGAGGGAAGATGTCAACCAACAGGGCATTGAATGACTGGTGGATAATGGTACCCTTCGCTCCAATAATGAATTGTAAGAGAAGGGGTATGCTTGGGTGTGCAGTGTAGGAGATGGACCACCCATATCCAACCAGAGTGCAGATGTAACAGGCGAAAAGCATGATGCTGCCCCTTGATCTGGCCCTCTCTATTGGGAAAGCATCAATGTTGTCACCGACTGTGCGGTCAATGCTGATACCTTCTCTTTTTGCGATGAATCGATAATTTCGATCCATGAGCTTGCCTGCGGTGATACCACCTATCACGACGCCTGAGCCACCAGCAAGATAGGAGAACCCCACCCAGAGCTCGTCCCAGCCATACACGGTGCCGAAGGTGATGGGTATGGATGTCTGGATTGCGTACCACACACTGTAGACTGTTGCTGAGACCCAGAGGGTCAGGAAAGTATCCTTATAGAACACGATTCGCATCGGCGCCAGCGGGTTCGGAATGGACAAGACACCTGTGCCGGTCTTCCCTGCGTTTACCCCGGCGATGGACTCTGACGCAAGAGGCGAGGTCGGTGTGACTGCTGGGACAAGCAAATCCCACCATGTTCTCCACGGTCCTTTTGCCCTCACAGCACCGTTACCGACTATGCTCCTGCACGTCTCGGGCAGCGTGAAGCCCATCGCCAACAAGGCAACGCCGCCGAAAATGGCCAAGGTCCGGAAGCACCATTGCGAGCCTCCCGTCTCCCGCGCTATCAGACCGCCGATGACGGGACCAATACAGGGACCCAAGTTCGTGGCCGCAAGGAGAGGTCCGAGCATGCTGCCACGCTCGGCAGGTGTGATGACATCGGCAACAACTCCATAGGCCAGTGACATGACAGCTGACCCGCCGAGACTCTGAAGTCCACGAAGCACCAGCAGCGCGGCATAGCCATTGTTCGCCACCGACAGGACCAGGCTTGCAGCAACGTAGATGACAAAAGAGGCCAAGAGAACAGGACGGCGCCCCAAGGTCTCGGAGGTGGGCGCGAATAGGGCTGGCGAGATAGCCTGCAGTATGGTGTAGAGTGTGATGGTCAGATTGATTTGTTGGACCGACGAGTCGTACTCTCGAGACAAAAGCTCAATGACGGGGAGGTATATTGTGGCTGTCAAAGATGATGCCAGCGTAACGTAACCTAGAAGCACGACAAGGTATCGACGTTGGGCATTGGACAAGCGGGTGTAGGGAATTTGGCGCAGAGTTGAGTCAGGGTCCATCTTCAAAATTGAATCTGACGAGTGGGTTTCGATGGCTCTATGAGCATCGAGATGGTATTTCCTAAGTATACCTCCACTATGTACCTGGGCAGGGCCTGCACCAACAGCGCCCAACCCCACCTGTGGCCGCGTTCATGCAGTCCGTTGCAGTCCGTGAAACGGCTTCCATAGCGTCACCTGGGGCTCGAATGATAGGGCAATCCAATACTGTGAACAGGAAAAAGGTATGTTATTGAATTACATGTGAACGTGGGCATGGGATGTCGTTGAGGACCCTAACCCTGGCAGAGGGCATCTGGTGGTCCGAGGGAAGGTTTGGCGCAAAATCAAAAATCATCTACGGATAGAAATATTAAATCTGTGCCCAGAGACGATTGCCTAAAGACGATTACCTAAAACCGACTACCTAAAGACGATTACCCAGAGGCGATTCGGATATTATAATCCCATAGGCGATATCCTATAAGCTAACGGGTAGCCGCACGAGCGTCTTTAGGCTATCGTCCTTGGCCTTTGAGTGTCCGGTTCTAAATCCGTAGTCTTGAGTATTAAGTATATATTGGCGGAACGCTTATTGAATTCACGGCCCTACACGTGCAATAGCCACTTTCACACGTGCCAATATCCGTTCTCATCCCAAAAGCTTCACACGATGTGGTGCTGAGGGGATGTGCCCACCAATCAACCGCCAACGAGGAATCGGACGCTTGGACGCGGGTCGGGAAACGGTATCTAGAATATTAGTCAAGGTTTCCTTGAGCCTGTCACATACGACCACACCTAGTGGAAAACTTGGGATCCCGTCCGCTCTCCCCTAAATAAGCCACTAAGGGCTGGATTAGTAGTTAAGTGGGTGACCATTAGCGAATACCCGGTGTTGTATATTTTTGTTCCGAAAGGCTTTTTTTGCTGTTGGGTGACGATAAAGTGGATATCATGTGCTGCACGTGTGTGGATATGATTTTGTGGGGGCCCCGGCGCGCAAATGGCGGAGTTCAATATCAGCGTAGGCAGGTGGATGTCCGTCCAGCTGATTTGGTAAAGCCTGAGATTTGACTTCCCTGGTCTGAAATATATGAGATTATCAACTTGCCAGCTTGCTTGTCTGTGTAGTATAGTGATATTGCAGGTATAATCTTGTGGAGGCCGGAGCGGAGCCGGATGCCGGAGGTCATGATGAAGACAAGAGCCACAAAGAAGAGATGGTATCCGGACCCAGGACGTACAGCCGAAGTGTCCCCTTCATCAATAACAAGCACTATGCTTTTCCATGCACCACAAGCCAGGCAGGGCTTTTGCTTACGTTTGTAAATTGCTGTGCCTCGACGTCGCAGCAGGGGTGTGGATACGAGACATTATTGTGCAGTGTGACGGACCATGGACCGAGCTTCTTTTTTGTGTGTCTTTCGGAGGATAGCATCTCTTGGCTTTTGCTTGGCTTTTGCTTGTTTTGACCACATTGAAGATTTTGCTCGACTCAGTTCGAGGATTTTGTCTCCACTTGGACAAGGAAGCACGATCGATCGCGAACGAAGCGAGAAATCATCGTACCCTTCCCTCGTCTTGCTGACGGGTGACTTTCGAGAAGGTTTCATCTTTACAGGCGCCGGAACACGGCACAAGGTTTGACGGGACAAGCAGCTGTGAATTCGGCTATGTACTGTACAGCTGTGTCCGCTCTTCTCATGCCCCAAGGACGCAAGTTACGAAGTACAGTATGGTATATACACGAATAAAGTGTCCACCCTCCACCATCTCCCTCCATCTCCCGCCCCCTTCCAGCGCCTCCCCCCCCCCCTTGCCCCAAACTACAACGCAACCCAAACGTAATCATTCCCCTTACAGAGCAAATCTTCACATGTAGTCAGCATCGTAGTACCCCGCACTCGCATACCCACTGCCCAGCACATCCGCAATGTCCACCGCGCTGCTCAGCGTCGTCGCAAAGTCCGCCGTGTAGCTGTCGCGCGCGCCCGCGCCGCTGTTGTCGTACGTGGCGAACGTCACGTCGTCCGTCTGCGGGTCCGCCGCGCTCCACTCGGCCCACCCGGCCGCGTTGATCACGGCGCTGAGCGACGACGCCTGGAACACCACGTCCGCGTACGCGCCCCACGGCCGGCCCAGGTAGTACGCGCCCGACGCCACGTCGGCGCCGTCGGCCGCCGCCACGTCGCAGTTGTTGAAGACGTAGATGGACGCCTCGGAGGAGGCGGCGCCGTTGGCTGTGGGGTTGGGGGGTGGTGTTGTCAGCTTTTGAATTCCAGCTGGACTTTGCCTCATCATGACTCAAGGAATGTTAACCCACCAGTAACGTATCCAACCGAAGCCTCAAGCACGCGAATATCCGAGCCCTCGAACCACGCAAACGACTTCTGCCCGAAGATAAAGTCCGTCGCGCCGACAATCTCGCAGTTCGCATACAGCTGGCTCCCCTGCTCCGTGAGGATCGTGTCCTGGAACCCCTGGAACGAGCACCCGTAGTACCCGCTGTCGTCGTACGCCGACAGCGCGATCGCCTGCGACCCCGCGCCGCGCGAGTTGACGACGTCGACGTTGTACAGCTTGAAGTCCGCCGCGTGCACGCGCAGCGTGCCCGTCTCGTCGTCCGTCAGCCCGTCGTCCTGCGAGTAGCCCGCGGTGATGGCCGCCTTGTTGCCCGCGTACGAGGCCGTGTCGGCCGTGTAGCCGTAGATGGTGAGCGAGTCGGTCGTCACGTACACCTGCTCGGCGTACGTGCCCTGGTCGAGGAAGATGCAGCCGCCCGCGTCCGCGGCGTCGACCGCGTCCTGCACCGAGGCGTAGTCGCCGTCCGCGCCGACGGTCGAGCAGCCCGAGGGCGCGGACGTGCGCGACGTGGCGGCTAGCGCGGTGGCGGCCAGGCTGAGGTTGACGTAGAAGTAGCGCATTTTGCGAAGAAGGGTGAGAAGGTGAGAAGGTGAAAAGAATGCTGGGGTTTCGTGAAAAGAATGTGGTAGGCCTGGGCTACTCTGTGCTTGCTGGGATTTCCTAGATGTATGGGAGATGGAGATCAGCGAAGGCTTGGCTTAAATACATGGACAAAATAGATTGTCCATGTGTGGTCGGTTCATCAAGGTGGTGCATTGGTTCATTAGCTCACCGGCCAGGCCCAGGCCATGGTGGTCGAGGCTATGGTTGGTGGATCATCAGTATCCTTGCCCATCGAGGTTCCCCATATTAGACGGCATCTTTGCCGATGTTTCGGTCGACGGATGTTTCTTCAGATACCTTGGGGTCCACAGTGTTTAATGAATCAAGGGGTAGGCTACAGTAAGGGGGCCAACGGAGAATTCTTTTGACAGGGCTGACAGCGGCTGTTGACTCCGTCTTGCGGTCCAAGTGCCGCGCGTGCAGTTGTTCTGTGTCATTGTGGGTGTGATGCATTCTCACGTATATTCGTGTCAATGAGTGTTGAATAAGAAACTCAATGTTGACGATGACATGCTGGGCATTTGGAGCTGAGGATCATATCTGGTGTCGTTGCTTTTGGGCAACAAGAGGGAAGGATCATTGCTCGAAGACCCCATACGGTATGGTCTCACTTCCCTCCGCTTACGGGGCGACTTTTTTACGTTCGTGCCGGGGAAGACCGAACACGTCATGAATAAAATGAAGCTTTTGGTGC
The DNA here is from genome assembly GCA_003671545.1 of Ophiognomonia clavigignenti-juglandacearum. Lineage (NCBI taxonomy): Eukaryota > Fungi > Ascomycota > Sordariomycetes > Diaporthales > Gnomoniaceae > Ophiognomonia > Ophiognomonia clavigignenti-juglandacearum. The sequence goes on along the minus strand of PYFS01001583.1, from coordinate 50,487 downwards.
CCACATCGGCTCCAGTACCGAGGCTGCCAAATGACCCGTATCCATCCTTTTGATTATGGGGTAATTACTGGCTTGCTTCGTCGGCAAGGATGCGCTGCTTATGTCAGTTCTCCTTTGAAGTAGATAGCAGGCAAGTAGCCTCATGAGGAAGTAGAAGGCCAGGACCTTCACAACGCCTGTCATGAGACGCACCGATGGTGTAATGGCAGAACCAGAGATCATAGTCTGTTAGAAAAGACCCGCGGGTATCCTTCCGAGGCGCCAAAAATTCATGCCACCTGACAGTGGTGGAAGAACAAGATCCCTTCTGCACATGAGTGGTCGATATCTCGAGATCCTGGACTCGTCAGCCACCCACAACGGACTAGGTAAGTGATCAGCGTAATGCGGCCAGAATGCGACAGTGTAGAAGTGTCTGCTCGAAATCATCCAAGCGATGGAATTTGCAAGGGTATCTGTTTGACCAAAGAGACAAGTTCGCGCGCAGTCTCGATCCCATTATTCATCCGTGCCGCTATGCATGCGTTCCACGTCCCCATTAGTTCTGGTGCTTCTCATGACTTTCGAAATCTTCCTGTCTTGCCCGGCTCATGCATCCATTCAGTGATCCTGAACAGCATCATGCCCATCGGTACCGGTGGTCTGCCCAATGCCCAGCACCCGCTGTAAACTCCTCCTAATCGTCTTCCCCGGGCCCGGGCCCTCTTCCGCACCCACGGTGCTATCTCTCAGCGCCTTGCCGTCGTTCTCGTTTGTTCGCCCGTGGTGGCTGCCCAGAAAGGAAAAGCTCATTTTGCGCCCGGGGGCCGGCGCTTGCGGCGTGCTCGAGGACACGATGGCCGACTTGGTGCTCTTCTTCCGCCGCACCGCGACCACAGCGGCCGGCTCGGGAACCGCCGAGCGCGGCGGCCATTCTCCGTCGCGCTTCCAGCCGGACACACATGCGCGTATCATGTCGCTGAGGTTGATGGGACAGGATGGCTGCAGGCTGTTGACGACGACTTTCTCGTAGATGGAGTTGTAGAGCGTGGGGCCGATGCTGGCCCGCATGGGATTGGCCGGCGGGAGGAGCGGTGGCGGGATTGGGAGGAGCGTCTCGACCGGTAATAATTCGGGTTGCCTTTGGGAGTCGGTGCGGGAGGTCTTTGGTGAGAGGGCGGTGTTTGGACTGGTGCTGCCTGTGTCTACCTCCGTGGGTGAGAGCGGCGCATGATCCGGTTGCGTCAGAGGCGATACTGGCTGGCCGACGTTGGACAAGGAGCGAGTCTGTGTTCGCCAGAATATACCCCTTCTTGGTGACGTTGGTGATAGTGGCGAAGTGAATTTCGGCCGAACCCGAGCTACCTTTGCGCCGGTCCAGGCAGCTCTTCTTGCCTCAAAGCATGCCAGCCCGTCGTTCCATGCGGTCTCCTTCCGCAGCTCTCTCCTCCGTCGAGCCTTTCGTGCAATCTTAGAAGCAGCGACAACGTGGCCGACCGAGTCTGGAGAATCAAATTTGAAGGGGGCAGGTGAGTTGTAGGGCAGCTCATCGTCCGACAGCTCTGAGTCCCATTCCAAGCGCGGCTTCCAGTGCGCAGGGTCATCGGAAACGGTGGTGTAGACAGACTCGGCGTCTGAGTCTGAGTCTGAGTCTGCCTCTTCTCCAGTATCCAACGCAGTCTCATCCCCCTCTAAGCCATCGTCGGCGGGTGCTGCTGCATCAGTTGAGACAACCTCGACCTCAGCCTGTTCTGATGGTCGTGGTGAGGAGACAGCTGGGGTTGTATCTGGCGGCCAGGTGAAGGTCCAATCATTTCGGACGTGTTCCTTCAAGTGCCTCTTAACGGCGTCCTTTTGTTTTGATTTGTCCTTGCTGACCAGATCGGGATTGTAGTCGGTAGAACCCTGTGTAACTGGTACAACTATGGGGTGGTGTGGGTGACGCAACCTGGACAGAGGCGATTTAGGGGACTTGTACAGGTTGGTGAAGATCATCGTGTTGGAAGTTTTGCCGTGGTCTTCTTCTTGTTGACGTTGTTGTTGATTCTGAAGCAGTTGTTTGAAACCCAACTCTGGTCCGATTGACACTGAAGATGGGCCGTGGCCAAGATTGCCATGGGACACAGCCTCGCCCAGATTGTCGTTGCAGTCAAGACAAGTCTTGTCGTCAGGCGGGTTGGCATTTATACGGAGAGGGCCGGCCTGGCGTGACGTTGATGAGCTAGACCCAGCCAAGTCCAGACTGGGACTGGGGAGTGCGGAGTGCGGGGGAGTAGCTACAGCGCCAGCCGGGAATGCCTGTTTCGCCGCAGCCGTATTCCCAGCACTGGCAACAACTAGACGTTGACCTTGATGCGGAGCGCCAATGGCAGGCGAGGCTCGATCGAGCTTTTCTTGCTTTTCCTCTTGCGGATACAATCCTGTAGAAGTTTGTCTGAGCTGCCGGGCTGGTGGACTAGCAGGGCTAAGTGCTTGCAAAGTGTGTGGGTGCGGGAGAGCGAAAGCGGTAAGGTAGAAAGCTGCAGGTGAGGTGAGGTTGCAGGACAAGGTTGCAGGACAAGGTTGCAATATGTAAAGCGGTGGGGGACAAAGGAAAAAAAGAGGTGCAGGCCGATCTCTTGGTCGTCTCGACAGGCTGGGTATCTGTATGGCCGGCAGCAGCGAGGCAGGGAGGAGGAGAGATGATGTCCGTGCGACGTGCAAAGTGAACGGTGAACTGTGTTATTTCCAGCACTCACAATTTCCACCGTCTTGCAATACCGAAGCTGGCGAAGAAAAAAATAGTGGAAAGAAGGATCTGGAACCACGCTAGCAGCCCGTATATCCGTAGCACGCGACCCGTGTTCCAGACAGCTGGACAAGAGGTAGATGGATTGTGGAGTGATATTTTTGCAGAGCTGACCAGGTGGTAGTGGTGACTCTATTGAGTGAGTGCCGCCAAGGTGGAGTGATGATGCGATGCGTCTGAGTGATCTTGGGTACATAAAGATATGTATGTGTGGCCTGATGGGGTGCGAAAAGAAGGTTACACCATCAAGTTTGATCGTGTAGCATCCGGACCCGGAAGAGGCTACCCTCGCAGAACGGAACCGCAAGCGCTGCTACACGTCGCGGGCACTTGGGGCTTTGCCAGCCTTTGCTTTTCTGTGCTGGCACTGCAGTGGTGTGCAATCGCAACCTCGCGCTGCACTTGCTCTTGTCCTTTCTTGTCTTGCTGGGCTGATGGAATATGGTCGGTCGGGTGCCACGGTACACAAGCTCCAAGACATGGGGAAGACGACACAGAGCTTAAATAGCCAGGCGTGCATGCTCGGTGTGGCAGGTGGTAGGGGTTTGAGGACGCTGATATAGGTCGTCGCCGATCCTATACCTTGAGCTTTCATGGCGATCATAGCGAAAGCATGTCCACTGATTGACTGCCGGTGACTGGAATATCAGAAAAGAACATACCTGCGCTCAAGTTCTCACTGACGCCTGCGGACTCTCCAGGACAGTCCGTGGCTAGCTTCTCGGCCATCTTTCCAGCCGCTTGGTGTTGCCGGTGGAGATTGCATCGGCTGGCGACGTGCTGTTGGCGGATGGCTGGTCGTAGTAAAGTATCACAAGCGCTGCACCGGGGCACTGGCTACGATAAGTACTACCTAGGTAGTATTAGTAGAAGGTGGTCGATTTCTCGTCGCGCCAACAGTGATGAATTTTAGACTTTCGAAGAGGCTTGCAAAGTGGCTCAGAATTTGACGGAGAGTACCCCGTACCCCGGGCTCCATACTCCGCAAGTCTCCGGGGAACCCTGCATGATCTTGGGGAGACCCTAACCCTCTTTGAATCCTCTCCGCACCTCCCTTCGGATTCACTTCACCTTCATGAAGCGAATCTCTGACGTTCGTGATCTATGCTAGGGGACAGCCGACTCCAAAAACATGACTTTGCTAGGGAATTTCACCATCATCATTCGGCTATTCGATCGATAGTCCCGCCCATAGAACCCGTCCCTGGCCATGTGCTGTCGCACACGCTGAACAAGTCCGCCGCCATTGTCTCCGCCTCTCCCGACGAACACGTCTCTGCTCCGATGCGAATATTGGGGTATCGCTCTTGCATGTGCCCTTGTGGCGCTGACAGAATGCGTGGCGTCTAGTCGTGGCCTCGTATGTCGGCCCTTGCTTCGAGCAGATCTTGAGTAAGCTCCTGTCGCTCCTCACTTTGTATGCCTGGATCTTGTTGAGGACGGATGTCTCTTTTCGACTTGGCTGCTTTACCACATGCTTTCTTGGCCGCCTTGCACTTTGACTCGTACGTGTTGGGATCTTTGAGCCCGCGGACCTCGCCGGAGGTGGTGGTGACGACGATTTGGGGTATGTTTGGGTTGTCGTGCGGGCAGTTGTCCAGATGCGATTGGAGCCAGTCACGATGGCGTTCGCGCGGATGCTTCAAGGCCTTGATCATCGCGCGGTGATGGGTCAACTCCTCGGCGACCTGGTCCTCCAGGCTTAGCGGACGCCCGCTGTCGTCCAGCGGCTCGGGCGAGGTCAACTTCCAGCCTCGGGGCTTGGCGAGGACGGAGGGCGGGCAGAGGAAGTTCTTGTCATAGCGGGGTATCTTGAAGCGGAATCGAGATTGTGGTGCGGAAAGAGCGGTGGTTTCCTTCCGAGGCTTTGGCCGAATGGCACGAGGGGATGGATCCGGTTCCATGATGACGGCAGGAGATGGGTTGTTGGTGTTTTGAGATGGCTGGTACAAGGCTTTTGATTTGAGGGTGGTTGTGTGGTTGAGAAGATTGCTGAGTCTTGAGGTAAGTTGGAGATGAAGAAGTCCTCTGTCAGAAGATCTTGTCACTGCAGGCACTGAGAGCTGGTATGGAGTTGGTATGGTGCAGTATGTGCCGGAAGGTTCAAGTACACCAAGTCTTTGAGTTTGTGCAAGCAACAGCTAATACACATAAACTGCAGGTGTGTCCGAGGGAAACAATCACCACCTCCTAAAATGCCTAACCATCTTACCTAATGAGCAACTGAAAGTTGGTAGGTAGCTGAACACTGCCGTTCATATGCTAAAGTTAAGCTGGGTTTTTAGCTCGAAGAACACCTTCAGGCCTAAGCATCTTAGCATGCTCCCTGGATTTTGGGTACATCCATTACTGCGGTATACTCTCAGTACTTGATGCTCAAATTCACTTCACCACACTATGCAGGACCTCCAGGGCCTGTTGGCAGCTGACACATTGTCTTTGCCCTTAAGACTAAAGCTACATATCCACTAGGCCCCTTTCCAGCCAATCAATCTACACCTGAGCACTTCTACAGCAGCCAATTCCATTCTCTTACATGCAAGTCGACCACAGGGATTAACTATGGCTTTCCAGCAAGGCGTGTCTAAGTACTGCTCTGACGATGTTGGTACCAGGATTATGTGTGACCCCGAGCAGCAGGGCAAGGCTGCCATAGCCGCGCTTCCGCATGACATGCTACTTCCTGGACAAGTACCCAATCGGCCAACAAGGCATTTGCCTACATCTTGAAAGCACTCGTTGGAATCGGCTTCAACGAGAGCGGAACGGGTACTCACGGCCCTGGCACTCTCCGACTGCTCAAAGTATGCTGTGAGATGACAGGACTCCAAAGCATGACCAGGAATTTCCATTGTAAGCCATATACGCATCCACCATGTACGACGACCCACCTGAAAGTTCAGGAACTGATATCTGTCTATCGCGCAGTTTCATACGTTACACGACATGCCTATGCTCGCAGTTTGACTATCAAATCAGAGGTCTGATGGCTGCAGGATGTAAGCACTAAGTATTTACAGTATAATATCGATTTAGGTTAGAAAAGATGTACGAATCTTCGTCATCACCAAGATCAAAAGTTGACAATTGCCGCTTCGAAGCTGAGAAATACCTCAGCTTCCGTGCATGCGCTCTCCCACTGCTCCCAGGCCGAGGCCCAACCAAAGGAAGGTGGGCATTAGAAAATGGATCCACTAGTATTGGACTCTGTATTATATTCAAAATACAGAGAATTCAGAATACACTATATTTTGACGTATTTAGAATCAAAATACAATGTATTTTAAGGTACCCACTTTAGTACATACCAGCAGTATTCATTTTATTCCCTATAATCAGAGCCCAAATTCTCTAGATCGCCACCAAAATCAGCTTCCAGATCGGACAGCTTAAAGCCAGAGGAAAGTTCCTCCTCTGCCGGCGCAATGGCGATACCTAGAATGACTTCTGGCACCTCTTCCCAAATAGCTTCATCGTCGCCGGCTCTTATTAATAAAGCTATCACCGTTCCTAATCCGGTTAGCTCCCTGGCTTTGACTGGTCCGCGGAATACGAAAGTTGGTGTAAGAGAGAGTTGCTGTTAGCCGGTTCGAAATTTCATTTTGGGGGGACAACTTATTACCCTTTTAGGAAGGCGGTGGCAGTTCAAAATACACGATACAACGTATCTATATTTGATATATTCAAAATACTTATATATTATTTCAAAATACGCTATATCTCCCAAAACTAGGGTCCACGTGAGCCTCGTTCCAAGTTGACGTTCTGCATATTACCTAGGTAGTAACATGCTGCCGTCGTCAAAATTGATACTGACTCGTCCCAGTCTCCATCATTGCCAGTGTGGCAGGCATGTTGGGCGCTGCCCTGAGCGCGAGCAAGGAAACAATGTCCGTCATCAACGACATACGCGACGCTTCTTAAGACATCAGTCTCTTGGGACAGGAGATGAATAATCTTAACCTCCTCCTTCAAAGTACCTGGCGGCACATTGCAACAACAAACTACGAGAGGAGGACGCGATGATCGCACAGACGTTGGACGACTGTACAGTGCAGTGTACCGTCTCCATGAACGCGTTAACTGAGAAGCTCCGGCCGTACTCGGCCGGCGGGTTGATGAGCAGAGGGATGTTCAAAAGGGTGGGGTTTGCCAGGGGCAAGGACGAGGTGAAGCAGCTCACGGAAAGCTTGAGAGATAGCAAAGCGAGTTTATAGTTTGCGGTCACAGTCCAGGGATAGTAAGTTCACTTCCCTGAGGTCTTTTGATCACAAAGAATATCGGCAATCTGACCTAGACATGCAGCTACATGACCGCCAAAACCCGAGAGGACGTCGGATCAGCAAGGACCGATGTACTGCTGGAGATATCTCGTATAGGAACGATGCTTTCCGACCAGTTTCGAGACGTCGCCCGCGCAGCCAAGCTCAAGCAGCGTCTGGACAGCGACATCGCCAGCATCTACGACACCTCGACAATTGTTCCCAGTATATCTGACCACCCGAGTAGAGGGTTTAGCAACGACATAGGGCCGCCTAGTACTTTACTACAAGCAGTCTCTGCTGGAAACACAGCCATGGTCCTCGAACTCTTGTCCAAAGGCGCCCGGGTTTCGGAACGATCTAACGAAGGCTCTACCGCCCTTCACTACTGCGCACGGTACAACGATCGCGAGATAGCAGAGATCCTGATTGAGCGAAGGGTACCCCTCGACATGAAGAACAACGAAAGAATCACCGCATTAGAAATCAGCCTTCGTGAGGACTCGTGTGATGTCGCCCAGCTCCTCATCGAGAAGAGGTGCTCCGTCAGCAATATCATGGAAGAAACCTGGCTGAATCAAGCGAAAAACGTGAAGAGCAAGCAGCTCACGATGGGACCCAGCGCTGAAAGCTCTTGCTGGGCTCGACCCCGAAGCTCGAGACGTGCCACAGCTCATTCACAGAGCCATCGAGCGTGAGGACACCGTCCTTCTGGAAAGGTTGTCGGATTTAGGCTTTGATTCCAATATCGCTGACAACGAGTACACGCCGATTCATGAAGCCATCATTGCCGGAAGGAAGAAAGACGTCAAGCTCCTCATCAGCAAAGGTGCTGACGTCAATGCCTTCCTCCCATGGGCTGGGTCTCTTTTACGCCGCTCCATGCTGCTGTGGCAATGGGGCGACATGAGGAGGCGTTCATGCTCATCAAACGCGGCGCGGATCTGAACATCAAGAATGCAGGCGGACTGACTCCTGGAGACATGGCGGTAACACTGGAAAGGCATGCTATTATCCGGATGTTTCCTGCTCAAGGATGATAGAATCAGCAGATGCAGTAGAAAGGCGAGTATTTGGTGGATGAGGAGGGGAGTTACAGCCATGGACCATCTGTCAGGGCCAGCCCACCTGCTCTTCAGTAGACATCACCCGACTAGTGCCATTTCACAAAACCCATTCTTGGTGGTTGAGTGAAGGAAGACAGATGTGAACTTGCATGGTTCGGGAGCGCAACAACCTATAAAACCTCAGCAATTGCAATGCGCTGCTGCATCTTCCACTTCTAACATCGTCCAGGCTGGTAAGCAAATCACAAGCAACCTCTTTCCGATTGGCCTGTTGGCCCGTCTTCTTCCTTCATTGTCTTCTGGTCACGATCAAATCCCCATCCACTTCCTCCCTATTCCTACAAACAATCTGCTGTTTGTCGCGAAAAAGATCAATCGGCACTGCCCACCCACACCATCTTGCTTCCACAACACACCACCATGGCTAAGATGTTGGTCCTTCTCGTCCTGGCTTTCCTCTCCTTCCTGGGCACATTCTGTCCTTCCATTGCTGTCACCGCTGCTCTCGTCCCGGCTCTCGATACTGCCAACAACTCTGGTCTGCTCAGCCCTGCCCAGCTCTCTGCCGTCCAGGCTATCCAATCTGCCGAGGGAGGCGACAATGAGACTTTGACCGAGTTTGGGCGCATTGGCGCCTGCTACTCCTACCTGGGATTCTTTTGCACAGACTGGAAGGAGAAATGGAATCGAGACAAGTCCCTGGTAGCCTGCAACACCTACTGCTCTAACCAGGAACTTTCTGATGGTTATGGTGTAAGCTCTTCCCTCCTCTACTAACTCCTTGGTGGCAACTCAACATGCTAACATCTTCTTTCCAGTGTCTTGCACCACTCAATATTTCCCTTTCCACCGAGCTGGACCCAAGCACTATCTGTGAGTATATGATTTCCCTTCAACCCCTTGATCTGTAGTACGCTGTCTAACACTCAAATGTCAGTCACTGATGACGATGGACTTCATTGGACTGCTGGACTTTGTGATTGCGAGCTGGAGATCGCCGAGGACCTCATTGAGATCATCGCTGGTGGCCTCAGCGAGCTGGGATCAGTCCTCGTAAGTGTCAACCCCTTGGGCATCGCAGTACACCCCACCGTACGATCGATCTGCTGACCCTTGCATGACAGTGTTCCGTCTTCGCCAGCATGTTTGCCGATATTCTCGAGGTCGGAGTCATGTTCCTGCCGGCCGCGGATCTCATCGACGCCGCGGACGCCATCGTTTCCACCGTCAAGACCTTCGACCAGAACGTCCTCTCCCCAACCGACTACTTCAACAACTACCTCGGCAGCAAATGCGGCATCCAAGGCATCACTCTCGACCCCATCGGTCTCTTCGGCATCATCCTCGGCGCCAGCAACGGCGTGGGCACCAGCAAGGGCTGCAAGCGCAAGAACCCCGCCTCGTGCGCCCAGCCCAAGGACAACCCCGACCCGGCGCCCGACACGCCCCGCCCGCCCGAGAAGGACCCCTGGGAAGGCGAGGCGCCGCCGGCGAACAACATCCCGACGTACTGCGACAACAGCGCGTCCGCGCGCCGCATCCTGGGCAAGCGCAAGCCCAAGTGCGCCAAGATCCCGAGCATCGAGGGCAGCGGCTACAAGTACGAGGACAAGGCGGCCACGAACCCGCAGCTGTACCAGCCCAACACGTGGTCGCTACAGTGCCCGGACAAGTGGAGCAAGGGCATGATGAACGACGCGGCGGTGCTGCACCTGCAGCCCGAGTTCAACACGATCACGGTCGAGTACGCGTACCTGGACACGATCGACACGGTCAAGAAGCTCAAGCTGCGCGACATGATCGCCGGTATGTGGAACGAGAAGACCGGGCTGGGCGTGGACCAGATCAACACGGTCGTCCACCAGCAGTGCGTCAACAAGGTGTGGGCGGGCCGCTCGGCGACGGACCGTGGAGTGCGCGGCAAGGTGCTGGACCTGCTCGGCAAGGTGGAGGGCGATTCGTACAGCGTGTCGGTCACTGATACGGGTAATGCTAGGACTGCGTTTGATACCATTCTGAAAGAGACGCCCCAAGCCTCGGGCGTCTACAAGATGCTGGAGACGTACGCGGGTGGCCAGGGGCGCCAGATCACGCGCTTTGACATCACTCGCTCCGGAGGCCAGGATACCATGTGGATCAGCATCGGAGTGGGTGCTACCCCGTAAGGTGTGGGCGGTTGGTGCTCACGATGTGACCAGGGTAAGAAGGCAGGTATTGTAGAAGCACTTGCCTAGTACTAGCAAGGCTACGAACGAGTGGATCCATTTCCGGAGTCTACCTATAGCACCTGGCTAATCGGTAGGATATGACCAGCATATCGTACTTGTAGGAAGTACTAAAACAAAAGAGAGTGTAATGCCAGATCAACCCGAACTCCCACCCAATAGGACAAATTCGATCCTTTCACCGGGACAGATATCCTCTAGTAGGTATCCCATAGAAGATAGCCCGCAGTAGTCATCCCACGTCAGGTACCAATAACTCCCAATCTCAACTCCGAAACAGTCGTCGCTGAAGAGTGATAGTCCGGCGCACAGATCTCCAGACGTCTAGTAGATGAACTGCCCGGCGCAGTTCCTATATCCGCCACGGCAGACCTTATAATAAATGTTCTCGGCCACATTTCGGTTCCCTTGAATGATGTACTTGGAAGGGTCGGTGTTGGTGCAACCTTCGCAAGATACATCTGGGAGCCTCTGACGTCTCTTGTTGCAGCGTCCTCCGTTGTCACTAAAGCAGGTGTCAATCTTGGATCCCACAGGATGTATTCCACAGCACTACCTAAGTAGATATCCCACAGCAGGTATCCCATGGCAGGAATCCCACAGTCAAAATAACTTCAATCATGGTGGAGGCAAGCATGCTTACTAGTAATCCTCGCAGTGCTGAGTCTTGTCCTTCTTCTTGCCCGTCATTCTGCATTTGATTTTGCGATCGTAACACATGGTTGAAAAGTGGAGGGCAAAAAGAGAGAGAAACAGCAAGTGATTATATAAAGCGTAGTTGTAAGAGACGCAAGGCAGATAGAATGAAGTGGATTGAGATGATTTACTTTCGAGTATCATATCAGTGGTGCTGGCATGCTCCTCCTTCTTATACTCTGTTGTCTCTTCACTTGAGCATGTTTCCGTTCGACGTTGTACAAACTATCAGCGGGTCTTCCATCATGCTGATTCTGGTTCGGATTCTGGACTGGAAACCTATCGGCCATATTTCGAGGGCGACCCGGGCATGGTCAGTAATCGAGGACCAAGTGGCTAGTTGTCTGCACCCCGTCGACGGCCATGAACTGCTCCTAAACCCTTGTCCTCCAGGGAGCTCTGAAACGGGCGACTACCGGACGGTGAGCTTCCTCTGAGGACAGTAAGATCATGCTTCAGCTTCGCCGAGCTGTCATGGCCACAGACGTATACTGAGTAGTGGCATAGGCTGGTGCCAGGCTCAGGGTGCGCAGGTGAAGCTATGGTCGGCTGAGGGTCTGCGGCTCTGCCACTGTTGTCAGCGGTCGAGAAATAGATCAGGTCAACATTCGAAGACCGGGCGCAATCCTGTGACTGATGCGAAAAAGGGATCAATATTCAAGCATACTCTTCATGCAGGGCCTCTTTTGGCTAGGTCTTACTCTGGTCAAGACAGAAAGTCCCTGTACGTGGCAGCTAGGTAACATCGTCCATGGTTGGAGAGGTGGCGGTGGGTGAGGACAATTGGTTGAAGGAGAGGCCTCAGCCACGGCACGTCGGCCAGCCAGGATATGTCGTCCGGCCTTCGTTGCGCAAGTCCCCCGGGCTGTGCAGAGGGTATATCCGACAAGCTTCAGGCGAACGACAGTCATCATTAATGTCTTTAAGCCAAGCATGGCGTTCCTGTGTCTGAAGTAGGGCTGGCCTGGTCTACAAGAATCCTAACGACCAGAAGCCCAAAGATAGGGCTCGAGGTTGGCAACCATCAGGAGGTATTCTCGGGATAGGATCGCAAAGCCTGTCAACTCAGCTATTGATAATCGGGAAACAGGGTATGTCGACGCTCCATCAAGACGGCATACTTGAGCGCAAATGGGAGAAACATACATATTTCTGATAGCGTTGGGAAAGAGTGGAAGTGACATGATCAGAGGCTCAGGAGCTCTGAAAATCTAGGTATGATACCTTCTGCACATCGCAGAATACATTATCTTGGTACTGTACCAACTTGCTAGAAGCTGCGAACCCAGTGCTGGGTTGCACAAGGTAAAAATAGAATCGGGAAATAACCCAAATTCGTACCTAGACTGCCACATACAAAGAGTAAGTACACTGGTACAGTGATGCTACCCAAGCCATGCGGAATACAATCCCTCAGATGCGGCGCCCGTCCCGGAGTACCTAGGAGGTAAGTAAAGCCGCGCACCAGATGTCAAGGTGATGGTTAGAAACTCCGCAGCGGAATGGCTACCATGCTCGATTTGTTTTTGGCAACGAGCTCTATTTGATCCAAATCGCTGGAGCAAATTTGCGTTCTTTCTCGGTTTCTGTTGTTCGTAGCCCGCACATGCAATACCGAGGAGAGATGCGCCCACCTATGTAATTATAGTACCTAGGTATACGCGCTGGTCGCCCAGCTCATCCCGTAACGTGCTATAAATACTAGGACGACTGGAGCTAATCAGTGAAGATAAGGAAGCAAGTTGAAACGTTTATCAATGTTAGTCTTTGTTAAGACTTGGCTTCATGCTACGCCCGAAACTAAAGAACAGTGATCAGATCCTGGAAAGCTACGAATCCGCCATCTTCCTGCATGTCAGCATCTAGTGGAACCAGGTACTTGATGCGGCAACTAACTGCTACCATAATACCTATTAAGCAGGTGCGGTTCAGGGCTCCAGGCTGGGTAGATCCTTATAACTTTTAGATCCTGCATGCCTGTGCGCGCTTCTCGGCTGCTTCCGCTACCGTGACCCCTCCTCCTTCCCGTCCTTAGCGTCATATTCCTTCCAGCCTTTGGTGAGGTGAGTCACTGGGAACCGACTTCAGACACTCCTGCCTTAAATCTTTTCCCTTTCTGTACCTCCTCAACACCCTTCACACAGATCTCAAGACTCAAAAACTGTGCCTCTTTTCTACATCTACCAGGATGTCGACTTTATCGGGAGAAGGCCTCTCAGCCCTGCTCGAGAAGCTTGGTGTGGCACCCATCAACAATGTCCTTGACAAGCTGAACCTTCCCGCGGAGGATGGTCACATCCTCAGCCGGCCGGTGGACATTTACCGGCTGTACCTCGCCGACATCCTCCGCACCAATCTGGCCGTGGATTGCAGTCCTCAATTTGCATACGAATCCTTCCAGTCGACCACCCCTCTGAGCAACGGAGACCTAGTGCTGCCAGTGCCGCGTCTTCGTCTGAAAGGCAAACGCCCGGCAGAACAGTGTACAGATTTGGCCACGCAATTCCCGGACGATCACCCCCTCGTGCAAAAGCCAGTCGCCCATGGCATCCATCTGCCCATCTTCTTCTCTAAAAAGTCACTCGCTACACTCATGCTCCCGTATATATTTGATCGACAATCATCATATGGAAAGGACCAGGCTGTTGGCCTGGTCTCGACTGCGGCTGGGTCCAGGAAGAAGAAGGTCATTGTCGAGTTCTCAAGTCCCAACATTGCGAAGGAGTTCCATGCTGGTAAGATATGGCAACGAAACAACCCAATCGTAGCTCCTTTACTCACATTGTGTAGGCCATTTGCGAAGTACGATCATTGGAGCATTCATCTCCAATATTTACGAGGCCATGGGCTGGGATGTGGTCAAAATGAACTATCTTGGCGACTGGGGAAAGCAATTTGGTCTTTTGGCAGTAGGCTGGCAGCGCTTCGGGTCAGAGGAAGAGCTTGCGAAGGAACCACTGAAACACCTGCTCGAAGTCTACGCCCGCATCAATGCTCTTTTCGCACCAGAAGAAGCTGCGAGTAAAGCAGCTCGTAAGGAGGGCCGAGACACCGCCGAGATCGAGTCGAAGGGGCTCTTTGCCGAACGCAACAATTTCTTCCGTCGCATGGAGGACGGCGACGCACAAGCTCTGGCTTTGTGGCAACGGTTCCGCGACATTAGCATCGAGAGATACGTAACGCTGTACGCCCGGCTCAACATTAGCTTTGACGAGTACTCGGGTGAGTCACAGGTGCAGTCTTCGTCCGTCGAAGCCGTGGAGAAGCTGCTGAAGGAGCGCGGTGTCTACGACGAGAAAGACGGGTCGTGGATGATCGATTTTGAGAAATACGGAGCCAAGGGCTTGGGTACTGCCGTTGTGCGAGGCCGCACAGGCACGACCACATATCTGCTGAGGGATGTTGCGGCGGTGATAGAGCGGGAGGAGAAGTACGCTTTCGACAAGATGATTTACGTCGTGTCCTCGGAGCAGGATCTGTATTTCAAGCGCATTTTCAAGACCCTGGACCTCATGGGACGCTCCGACCTGGCCGCCCGGCTCCAGCATATCAACTTCGGAAAGGTGGAGGGGATGTCGTCTCGGCGGGGAAATGTGAAACTCCTCAGCGACATTCTCGACGATTCCGGGGAAGCCATGCACGACGTGATGCGCAAGAACGCCGACAAATACGCCCAAGTGGAAAACCCGGACGCCATTGCTGACACTGTTGGCCTCACTGCTGTCATGGTGCAGGATATGTCGGGCAAGCGGATCAACAATTATCCGTTCGACATGGCGCGTATGACATCCTTCGAGGGCGACACGGGACCGTACTTGCAGTACTGCCACGCCCGTATGAGCTCCATTCTGCGCAAGGTGGGCGTCACTGTGGATGAACTCCAGCAGCACATCGCGGACAATCCCTCAGCTCTGGAAGCGGACGCCGACAATGACCATTACATCAACCTCCTGCGGCTGGTTGCGCAGTATCCGGACGTGACTGCCATGGCTCTGCGCAACCACGAGCCCTCGACGATTCTGACGTACTTGTTCCGCTTGACGCATCAGGTGTCGTCCTCTTACGACGTGATCCGTGTCGTCGGCTCTGATATCAGTCGCGACGTGACGCTCACGCGGGCTGCTCTGTACGCGAGTGCTCGACAGGTTCTTGCCAATGGTATGCGCCTGCTTGGAGTGGTTCCAGTGGACCGGTAAGTCATGTGTTCCCTACTCCCCTACGCTGTGATCCTACTGGATTTGGCTGATGCGAAGCTGACGATTCCTAGCATGTAAATTTGACAATCCAGACTGAATTCTAGTGGTATAAAAATGGCAAAAAGGTTGGATAAGAAGATAGACTAGATTTTGCCTCAATTCAAGCCAGAATTCCAAAGCGCAAAGAAATCATGAATGTTGGCCCCAGACACCAGTCTTGGGGTTTGCATGCTGTCCTATATGTGCGTTTCTACTGACAATGCAAGTGTTGCAATCTTGTCGCTCACATTGTTGAATTTGTTGCCCATCCAAGTACTGTGATGGTTCTAGTGAAAGTGTAGCTTTTTCGTCACTTTGATTGCCTGCAGGAGTATATTTGGTATCTCCAGCATGCAGGCCATCTTAGTCAATCTTTTTGCATGGGTCTTTGTTTCAAGAGGTCTCTCTTGTGAGATAGTTATGAGCAGGGATCAGGGTGGGTCAAAATGAGTGGCCCTTGCTTTAAGAAATGATGCAGCGCGTCGGGGCGCATCAGCCCCAAAGCGCGGCAAGCAAGCAGCAGAAAGAAATCGGCATGCTCTTACAACCAACACCAACAAACCAAGTGGACACCGCCCAACTTTAATTCGACCTTCTCCGATCCCCTAGACCGTTGCAGCACCGATCCCACTCCAAACGAATAGTCATTTGCTTGTCTTGAAGTCTTGCGATCAAGATGGTTCAGATCAGCGAGGTGAAGAACCAGGGACGCGACAGTCGCACTTCGGCGCACACCCACATCAAGGGCCTGGGCCTGTCTCTGGCTGGCAATGCCGACAAGCAAGGAGCGGGCTTCGTTGGCCAGCAGACCGCACGAGAGGTCAGTCGAACATGAGCCTTGCGCCCATCTAATTTGACATGCGACGAGGATGAGGTAGGGATGGAGAGAAAGACTGCTGACAAGTCCCGTCTTTGCAAATTGTAGGCATGCGGTGTCGTCGTCGATCTCATCAAAGTTCACAAGATGGCCGGCCGAGGTGTGCTGCTCGCAGGAGGTCCAGGAACGGGAAAGACGGCACTTGCGCTCGCGATAAGTCAAGAGCTAGGGACCAAGATACCGTTTTGCCCTATTGTCGGAAGCGAGATCTACTCCGCCGAGGTCAAGAAGACAGAGATACTCATGGAGAACTTCCGAAGGGCCATTGGCCTGAAGGTGCGCGAGACAAAAGAGGTCTACGAGGGCGAGGTCACCGAGCTCACGCCAGAGGAGGCCGAGAACCCACTCGGCGGCTACGGTAAGACCATCAGCACCCTCCTGATCGGCCTCAAGAGTGCAAAGGGCCAGAAGAAGCTGCGACTGGACCCGTCCATCTACGAGGCCATCCAAAAGGAGCGTGTCACTGTCGGCGACGTCGTCTACATCGAGGCCAACACCGGTGCGTGCAAGCGGGTGGGCCGCTCGGATGCGTACGCTACCGAGTTCGACCTGGAGGCGGAGGAGTATGTGCCCATTCCCAAGGGCGAAGTGCACAAGAAGAAGGAGATTGTTCAAGATGTCACACTGCACGATCTGGACGTGGCCAACGCAAGACCACAGGGGGGCCAGGACATCATGTCCATGATGGGCCAGCTCATGAAGCCGAGGATGACGGAGATTACGGACAAGCTGCGAGGCGAGATCAACAAGGTCGTCAGCAAGTACATTGACCAGGGTGTGGCAGAGCTGGTGTCGGGCGTGTTGTTCATTGATGAGGTGGGTTTGATGCTAACTTCCCAACAATTCCCAGCGTTTGCCGCTCCCGCTGCGGCTGTAGCACGAGAGCTTTTCAGCTGACGTTAAGCGACATCAAATAGGCGCACATGTTGGACATTGAATGTTTCACATACCTGAACAAGG
Source organism: Ophiognomonia clavigignenti-juglandacearum (assembly GCA_003671545.1). Classification (NCBI taxonomy): domain Eukaryota; kingdom Fungi; phylum Ascomycota; class Sordariomycetes; order Diaporthales; family Gnomoniaceae; genus Ophiognomonia; species Ophiognomonia clavigignenti-juglandacearum. Next base: position 33,398 of record PYFS01001583.1, on the reverse strand, counting down.
CTCTGGAGACGCCCATCTCGCCAATTGTGGTACTCGCGTCAAATCGCGGCATGGCGACGATTCGTGGAACCGACGACCTCACCGCGGCTCACGGAATCCCTCCCGACTTCCTGGCGCGGCTGCTCATCATCCCCACCACTCCATACGATGCCGAGGAGATTCAGCGAATTGTGCGGCTCCGAGCCTCCACGGAAGGCGTCCAAATTTCCGACGCCGCCATCAGCAAGATTGCCGATCATGGTGTGCGCATCAGCCTGCGATACTGCCTGCAGCTCCTGACCCCCGCAAGGTGAGTGGGGCCCCTGCGCTTCCCGGCCTCCCGCCAACATCCAAGACATATTTCCAAATTGAGCACCCAACTGACCATAAACCCCTCCCCAAAGCATCCTTGCACGAGTGAACGGTCGGTCTCAAATTGACGTCCAGGATGTGGCAGAGTGCGAGGACCTGTTCCTCGATGCTCGCCGCAGCGCCGCCCTCCTCAGCAACAGCGAGACCGGCAAAGGCTTCCTGCCCTGATGCCTGTTTGTCTATTGCCTGTTGCCTTGATGCATAAGAGTCGATGTGTCAGGTCCACGGACCTTGTCACTGTCGTTACTACCCCTTCAGGGCATAGACTTGTCACATTTCCCATCATTTTCTCAGTCTTACGAAGGAAAAAAGGTTTGGTGTTCGGCGATGATACGACTGGGTTAACCCATGATATTGATGAAAATGGCTGGTCGAGAGGAGAGAAAAGAGTGTGGGTTTCATGAGCGTGTTCCTCATGGTGATCGGTCCAGAAAAAAACAAAACAATAGGCAAGGGCGCGGTCGTTTGCGGATCAAGACTTCTAATTATTTCGCTTCCCCCATAACAACCAGAACAACAACAACAGCAGCAGCAGCAGCAGCAGGCGTTGCCCTCTTTTACATTGTTCGTTAGGGAGACAAATGTAAGATCACGTGGATAGAAAATATCAAAGGCCCTCAATTGCCTCATTCGGCTGACATAGTCTTTGTTTCCAGCTAGCAGCATTCCAGAGGCGGCAGAACAAGGCAAGTTACTTTCAAGACTGTGCATTCCGGTGGACAATCATTGGTATGGCTTTTGCTGCAAGTGCTCAGAAAGCATATAATCTGCCCAGTCCTTGTCCTTGTCCTTGTCCTTGGGCAATCTGTCAGTTTGAACCAAATCGAAAAGAAAAAAAGTGCAGAGAGGGGTCAACTGCGAACGGACGACTGCAAACGCTGGACAAAGAACTCGCATCTGGCGCGGTTTCGTTGGCAGTCCTCACCCGCTCCCCTCCCGAGACAAAGACCACATCCCACCCATCCACCGCCCTGGACCTTACTTGCCTGCTTTCTTTTTGCATGGATGAGGGAGGGAGGGGATTAGTGCCAGCAATACTTTGGGCAGATTTTGCCATCAAGATCTTGAAGAAGGGAAAAAAAAAAAAAAACATGTCCAGGCGTTTGGTCATTGTCAGGCCCGACCGTGAATGAATGAGGAGGAAGGGAACTATCTCACAAAGAGGACAATCCAACAAGACCTTGGTCAGAAGCGGGCAGCCCCAATACCAAATACCACATACCACACTCGGAAAATCCTAGGTTCCCTTCTCCCCCCTCTCGCTGCCTTCATCACATTTGCTTCGCCTCACCTCGCCTCGCCTTGCTGCTGCTGGGTTGACAACTCCTTACCCAACTGGCCACACACCACACAATCAGCCCTTAGCCCCTGATGGGCTGCCACAGTACAGCATACGTCCACATCCATCCGCCACAAGAGACCCGACTCCTCACCGACAGACTGCTTGCACCCACCTGACCTGTCTCTTGTTGGAAAAACTTGGAACCTGGAACCTGGAGCCTGGGGAGCCTATTCCATTCGATCATCTCTCTCTATCTCTCCGCTTTCTTTCGTTCCACCAGGTCGGGAAGCGAGCTTCTCCCACCCCCCCCCCTCCTTCTGTTTGTTGGCCTTGGCTTGTTGTGCTGGCTCGCCCCGGGGGGGCGTTTTCCTCAATATGACAGAAATAGCCACCGATTCTACAGAACAATCCACTTCTCAGTCCACCACCACCCTTCCTCCCACAACGCCGACCGGAGGCCCGTCGCCAACAAAGCTACATGCCATGTCCACAAGATCCAGCGAAGCTCTGGCGAGACAGCAGCAGTCGATACATCATCATCATCACCAGCAGCAGCAGCAGCAGCAGCCACAGCAGACATCATCCCGTTCGGGCCTGCCGGGCGCAAGTGCTGCTGGGTTTCAACGAGAACAGTCACCACACGACGGTCTCTCCTCCTCCTCGACAGAGGGCCGCTTGACCCGGAAGCGCGCGCGGTCGATCAACGTGGAGGAAGCGAACCGCCCACGCGTCGACAACAGGGCTCTGCACTCCCCGGCGTTGGGGGGAGGGCCGCCATCTTCAGCAGCGTCGAGTGTGTCCAATTCGGATCGCATATGTCTCTGCCCAGCGGAGCCGAAAGTCAAGAGACCCCGTAACGGTACGTTGTGTGATTTCCTCTTGATGTTCAGTACTTGGCTTGCTGTTTGAGCATGCACATTGGCTGCTATTGTTGTTTGTGTTTTTCTTTTCTATGGCACTGGGCGTTTTCTGTCTCCTCTCGTCTTTGCCTGAGACGCAACTCAGACCCCTATTCTTTGTTTCGCCTGAGTCACCGCAAAGTTGCTGTAACAACCCAAATCACAAAATGAACGTGTGTGCGTGTGTGCGTGTGTGTCCTGTGCGCGCAGTATTTGTTGGGGGTTGGGGCGGCGGGTTTTCCTCCCCGGTCCAATACACATATATATAACATCTCTCCACCGTGCAAGCCAAAGTCTCGAGAGAAAAAAAAGGAAAGGAAAAAAGGGTGCCCTGCTTTCTAACCACTTGCCTCTCTCTTTCCCGCCACCAACAGCCTTCATCCTCTACCGCCAACACAACCAAGCCGCCGTGGTGCACCAGTTCCCCGGCCTCGCGAACCCGGACATCTCCAAGATCATCGGCGAGCGCTGGGGCGCCGAGGACGACGCGACCAAGCAGCTGTGGAAGCGCCGCGCCGAGGAGGAGAAGGCCGCCCACCAGCGCACGTACCCGGAGTACAAGTACCAGCCGCGCCGCGGCGGCAAGAACGGCCCCGCGGCTCGCGCGGCGGCGGCAGCCGCGGCCGCGGGCGAGGACCCGGGCCGCTGTCCCAAGTGCGGGGGGTGGTATATCTCGACGCCGCGGACGCCTTCGACGCCATTTGGGTCCGGGGGTATGTCGTTGGGACTGCCGCACGGCGGGGGACTGGGGCCGGTCACTACCGCGGCCATGCAGCAACAGCAGCAGCAGCAGCAGCAGCAGCAGCAGCAGCAGCAGCAACACCACCACCAACAACAGCAACAATCATTCATCACTAACAACCCGCGCATCATCGAAACGGTGCCGCAGCACCACCACCACCACCAGCGTCTATCGATCGACTCGCAGCACGGCGGCATGGGCGGCGGCGGCGACCCACGGCGGCAGTCCTCCTACTACCCGCACCCGCCCGAGCCCATGCGTCCGATCGAGGAGGACTACGACCCCAGCATGGCCCGGCGAAGAGGCCCCTCGCAGCACGACGACTTCGACATGGTGACCTCGCCCGAGGTCAAACGCCGGCGCTTCGACCCATACCCAGACCGCGGCTCGCCCATGTCCGCTGTTCCGCAACACCGGGGCGGCCAGCACCCTCACCAGCAGTACCCGATGATGGGCGGCCAGGGTTCGTATCCGCAGTATCCCATGCAGTCGCATCCGCAACAGCAGCAGCAGCAACAACAACAGCACCCTCACCCAGGATCGAGACGAGGCTCGGCCGTCAGCGTCGGTGGCTCGATGTACAGCAACCACCCGACCAGCGCGGGAGGCGGGAACTACCCGACGGGCCCTCTTATGCACCCACGCACGCCGATCGGTCCTCCCCCTCCTCCTCCACGGGAGCAGCAGCAACAACAACCACAACAGCAGTCTCATTCTCAATCGCAGCCCCAGCAGCGCGACATGGCCATGGCGCCTCCGCCGCGACCTGCACGCCTCAGCACCACCACCAGCAGCCACCACCAAGTGCCTCCGCCCCCACCGGGCCTCCCCCTCCCGCACAGCGCGCGGAGCTCGACCTTCGACGAAAGCCTGACCCTCCCGCCCCTCAAGATCCCAGGGTCCCCGACCCAAGATTCCGCCACAAGCGACGGCGCGCGCAGCCTGTCAGGCGGCGGCGGCGCCAGCGGCCTGGGAATGGGCGGCAGCAGCATGCAGCAGCACACCCCACAACAGCAGCAGCAGGGGCAGGGGCAGCAGCAGATACGTAGTGCAGGCGGCGACGGCAACAGCCAGCAGGCGGCGCAGCAGCGGAGCATCGAGGAGCTGGTCATGGGCATCCCGATCACGAACAAGCTGAACCCGCTGCGCCGGATCTCGCCGGCGCTGGGGCCGGCGGCTGCTGCTGCGGGGGAGGTGCGCGGCCCGGTGATTGCTATCGAGGGCGGAGACGCGGCGCTGATGCGGGAGATTCGGCCTGTGATTGAGAGGGCGCTGCGCGGGTCCGGCGAGTGCGATGTCAGAGTGTGGATGTCGACGACGACGACGACGACGACGAAGGCGGTGGTGGTGTCGGAGGACCAGGGCGTGGCGGGGCTGTCGCCGGTGGCTTCTCCTCCACCTGCTGTTGTTGTCGTCCCTGTTGAGTCGGGGAAGAAACCGGTCGCCGAGGATGTGGAGATGGCTGACGTCCCTGAGAAGGTGTCTGTTGCTAGCGGAAGCCGTCATACTAGCGTTTCTGGCGGCAGCAGCAGCAGAGAGGGGACCAAGACGCCCACGCCGCGGCAGCCCGGGAGTAGCACCGTCCCAATCACGAACAACCCATCGGCGCCTGCTGCAGTCCAGCCAGGCGCAGGAACAGGCACGAGCATGCTCGACTACCTACAGATGATTATGGACTGGCACCCCAAGTCCGCCGAGATCGTGAAACACGTCACCACCGCTCCTCGCACTAAACGCAGTCCCAGTCCCAGTCCCTCTACCGACATCAACCCCAACCCCAACACCCCCACTCTCACTCCCGTCGCCCTCATCGCCAACGGCTTCTCCCTCACCATGTCGGACCGCTTCGCGTCGCACATCCCGCTGGTGGACCACTACTCGCCCGTCGACCACTGGCTGTGGATGGCGACGCTGTGGCGGGGGATTGTCGGCGCGGACCTGGTGGTGTATGTGGTGCGGACGGCGACGGTGGGGGCGGCTGGGGCTGGGGTGGTGGAGATGGTGGCGCCGGGTGCGATGCTTGTGAGGGTCGCGCCTGGGGGAGGAGATAGGGTGGATGAGAAGACGGAACGGAGGTTGGCGTTTGAGGTTATGGAGTGGGTGCGGGCGGGGACGTTCAGGGAGGGGAACGTGGGGGAGGGAGAGGGTGGTGGTGGTGGTGGCGGGGTTTAAGAGGGGGGAGGGGAGAGCAAGGGAATGTGTCGAAGGCTGGGTTGAAAGGGTTATGTACTTGGCGAAGGCAGTTGAGGGTTCAAGAAGTGGTTCAAGGCGGATGGATCAGGTGTGGTGGAAGATGATGGGGGAGTGTATCGGTAACCCGGGGCTGGCGATTCTTGAACTTGTCTCTACATACTTTTCGAAAGAGCCGCCCATTGTCGTGCCTGCCCTGTGGCGAACGAAGGCGAGGCTTTGTATCTAATGCTGCGGCTTTTTGATGTTGTGTGTAAATGCAGACCTGTCTGTAGTCTTTTTGTGGCCGTGCCTTATGTTCAGCTCGTGTGGAGCAGCGACTTTGTCTCTACAAATATTCAGTGTGGTCTATCGTGTGAGGTCGAACATGAGGATTATGGTGGGACGCCGCTGGAGAGACCCCTGCCCCTGACTTGTCACCGTTAACAGCGGCTCTAGCTGCAGCTCGGGCACTAACAGCTAGGCACCCGTTTTACCCCCAAGGAGGATAGCGTCGGAGCTAATGCATCTCGACCCTGAGTCGCGTCTTACGCAAGAACGTCAACACGCGGAACCAACCTACACAACTATCTACGTATAGTAATAATCACCACCGCCATCACCTTCCACACCGCCCTCGCGATGGTCATATCGCAGTAACCCCTCCGAACACAAAAAAAAAGACAGACGGAAACCATGTCGGACTTGGCACCGGGCCAGGTCGTCCGGCTCGCCGACGGCCGCAACGCCGTGGTCCGCTTCGTGGGCGACACGTACTTTGCCCCGGGCGTCTGGGTCGGCGTCGAGCTCGACGACGGCACCGGCAAGAACGACGGCAGTGTCCAGGGCGAGAAGTACTTCGACTGCGAGCCCAGCAATGGCATGTTCGTGCGCCCCGCGGCCGTCACAGTCGTGGCCCAACCGCCCCCGCCCAAGAGACCCACGCCAGCAGCTGCTGCCAAAAAGCGGCCCAGCAGCTTTGCACCCGGCTCCAGCAGCTCGAGGACCGCGTCGGGCTCGTTGGACCCGAATGCGGGGCGGAGGAAGAGCATGAATGCCCCTAGCCCTAGTCCTGTTGGGCGGCGATCGAGCGTTCTTAGGGTGAGTGTTGTCAGAGTGCACAATCCAGGGCCCTCTTGTTAACGTCATGCTCGCCAACTTATAGTCCCCTACGAAGTCCCCTACCAAACAACTGGGCCTAGGCACAGCGACATCAAGCGCCTCCACATCACGGACCGGGACACCGGCAAACACACGGGGAGGAGCAGCCGCTGCTGCTGCGTCAGCACGAGCGCGAGCAGCCACGACCACTACCAGAACGTCCATGGGCCCGCCCGCGAGACCCGGCCGCCAGCCGTCGACGTCATCAACTGCGCGAGGCGGAGCCACACGATCCGCGAGCAACCGACTCTCCCTGACGACCAACAAAGCCCCAGCGGCGGCGGCGCCAGCCTCGAAGCGCGTCTCCTCGGGGTCGCAATCTGGCACGGACAGCAACAACAAGCGCGCATCCACGGGCGGCAAGGGCGTCACCTCGCCGCTCAAGGGCAGCAGCGAGGACGAGCTCAGCCCGCTGCCGGCCGCGAGCCCTCCGTTGGAGAAGTCGAACGAGGCGTCGGACGCAGAGCCTTCGCGAAGGGTGTCGCGGCCCACCACTCAGGCTTTGCAGGCTTCGAATCGCAAGATTGAGGACCTCGAGGCGAAATTACGAGTGCTGGAGAGGAAACGGATGGAGGACCGAGACACGATCAAGTTTTTAGACAAGATCCAGGCGGAACGGGACAAGTTCGAGAGCATCATCCAGAAGCTGCAGCAGAAATATTCTCCGATGCAGCAGGAGGTGAATGATCTGCGGAAGGCAAACAGGGAGGCAGAGGAACGATTCAATGCCATCGAGGGTGTGCAAGCAGAGTATGAGAGTGCGATGGAGCTTGCGACGCTGGATCGCGAGATGGCCGAAGAGACTGCTGAGGTCCTCAAGGTCGAATTGGAGGCTCTGCGAGAGAAGACCGAAGAGCTTGAGCTCGAGGTTGAGATCCTCCGCGAGGAGAACTCGGAATATACCAAGGGCATGTCGCCAGAGGAAAAGGCCAGCACTAGCTGGATCCAGTTGGAGAGGACGAACGAACGACTGCGCGAGGCTCTCATTCGCTTGCGTGACCTTACCCAGCAACAGGAGGAAGAGCTGAAGAGCCAGATCAAGAGCCTTGAGGAGGATGTGGAAGAGCTGACAGCCGTCAAAGAACAGCATGAGTCAGCGCAGGGCAAGCTGGCGCAGACGGAAGCCATGGTCGAGGATCTCCGACAACAGCTTGATACTGCTCTGGGTGCCGAGGACATGATTGAGGATCTTACGGAGCGCAATATGAGCCAGGCTGAGCAGATCGAGGAGCTGAAGGCAATCATCGACGATCTGGAGAATCTCAAGGAGGTTAACGACGAGCTTGAGATCAACCATGTCCAGAATGAGAAGGAAATGCAAGAGGATCTCGACTTCAAGGACAGCGTCATCGCAGAGCAGGCTAGGAGAGCGGCTCAACAGGAGGAGACTCTTGAAGATATGGAGTACACCTTGTCGCGGTTCCGCGAGCTTGTCACAAACTTGCAGGGCGATCTGCAAGATATGAAGGCGTCTCAGGCGGTGACCGAGGGCGAGTCCGAGAAGCTCAACAGCCGGTCGCGTGCCATGGAGGACCTCACCATGAAGCTGCAGATCTCGGCCGAGAAAGCCCAGGCCAAGACTATCGATCTCGAACTACGTCGTCTGGAAGCGCAGGAAGCCCTGCAGCATCTGGAGATAGTGCAGCTCTTCCTTCCAGACACCTACCAATCCGACCGCAACTCCGTCCTGGCATTGCTACGCTTCAGGAGATTGGCATTCAAGGCCAATCTGTTGCATCAACATCTGCAAGAAAGAGTCAAGGGCCAGACACATTCCGGCCACGAAGACGATGTGTTCTTTGGCAGCGACGCCATGGACAAGCTGACGTGGGTATCGGCCATGTGCGACAGATTCGTCAACTCGATCAGCCACTGCACGCTACAGCAGTTCGCCAAGTACGAAGGTGCGCTGTTTGAGCTGGAACCTGTCGAGCGCGCTCTTAACCAATGGATCGATGGTTTGAAGAGAGACGAGCTCAAGGAGAAGCAGTGTGCAACCGAGTTGCAGAGGACTATTGCCCTAATGAGCCACCTTGGTGAGGTGCACATTACCGAAGATCTGGAGAGCTTCGCGGATGACATCTACATGAAGGCGGTCCTCATGCAGAGCCACCTCGAGTCCGCTGCCACCAACTTCAACACTCTCCAGAGCATGGTCCAGCGTGTCATCCCAGCAACCGAAGAAGATGAGCTTGCGCAATACTTCATCAAGAGGGCCGACGCTGTTGTCACACAGACTCGTAGCAGCAAGGTCATCGCAGGACGGACTGTGAAGGCTCTCGAAGACCTCCGCATACGCTCTTTGGCACTGTCGCCCGAGACCAAGGACGTCTTTGAGCAATGCGATACCATTTCTCAGGAGTTGTCAGACTTGGCTCGCAATATTGGCCACGATTTGCACCAGCTGCTGCACGAGGAAGGCCGAGCTGAGCCTTACACTTATCAAGAGGTGCAGTCTCACGTGCGGAAGACTGTCTTGTCTGTTGCAAGCTCGGACGAGTCCGATATTTTCGCGACTTACCTTAACAAGCTTCGTATCCTCACCACTCAAATCACCGATCTGTCGCAGCTGGCAGAGGACTTTACTCAGACCCAGGAGTTCGAGCGTAGCACTGCTCCTTGGATCCTCCGTTCCCAGGAACTCAGGGCTATCAAGACCATTCCCCTGGACGCCGAAGAAGAACTCCGCCGCGTCAGGGAAGAGTACAACGAGGCCCGCCGTGCAATGGCCCAACGCGAGGAGGCCCTCAGCACGGCCATGCTCAAGATCGACACGCTCGAGTCCCGCATGCGCGACGCAACCGCGAAAGCGAACCAGATCACCGATCTCGAGCTGCAAATCGAAAAGAGCAAGCAGGCCGCCGCCTCCCTCAAAGAGGACATCGACAAGCAAGACCGCGAGCTCAAGACCCTCGAGGCCGACCGCGACAAGTGGAAGAAGATCGCCGGCGACTCGCGCGCCTTCAGCGAAGCCGCCGCGGGCACCAAAGCCGGCAAGGAGATGGCGGTCGCGACGGCCCGGGAAATGGACACGCTCAAGGACGAGATCCTCTCGCTGCAGTCGGCGGTGCGCTTCCTGCGCGAGGACAACCGCCGCGCGCGCCTCACGGAGCAGAGCGGCTACGAGTGGCTGTCCGAGCCGCTCACCAAGCCCACGCCGGTCGGCGAGCAGCGGCGGCAGCTCGTCGTCGCCGAGGGCCGCGACGTGCTGGGCGAGCTGCTCAAGATGGCGACGTCGCCGTCGCGCGCCGCGGTGTACGATCTGGGCGCGCTGCCGGCCGACAAGCTCGCGTGGAAGAGCGCGCGGAGCACGCCGCAGTACCATGCGGCGCGGCAGATGGAGGACCTGGCGGCGTGGACGGCGTGGCGGGATAGTGTGGTGCGGAAGGGGGCGGCGTTGCTGGCGGCGGAGCGGCGGGGTGGTGGCGGTGGTGCGGGGTTGGAGGATGTGACGAATGTGCGGAGGGCGAGGAATAAGGCGGCGGCGAAGTTGCATATTCGGCTGCCGGATTTGGTTGGGAAGAAGGGCGGCGGGATGATGAGGCTGCCTGGGAGTGGGGAGGGGGATGTGAGGATTGTGGGGAGTCGCGAGTGGGAGGGCTTGGCGGGGCGGGGGGGTGTTTGAAAGAAAATGATGATGAATGTACAGGGGAGCGTTTTCGCGTTTTGCGGTGTTGCTAGAGAGGATATACCATTGCTGTATGGACTTTGAATTCTTGTTTGCTTTGCGTTGTAGGGCTGGCTGGCCGGTGCTAGGTGATTTGTTGTGATATCTGGGAAGCAGCGCATGTGTACATGGTTATGGTGGTGTTTTGAGCAAGTTGGTGGCACTGCTTCATCAGTATCTGAAAGGACGACTACTACATAAGAACACGCAACCCCCCCCCCCCCCACCTTTCTCAAGGTTCAAATTTAGCTTCGTCTGAGGAACACACATCCCGAACCTAGGGGCGAGTTGGGTCTATGCCGGTACAGTCGTCAGATCACTATCTACCTATCTACTACCCCAAATCGCCGTCTCATGAGACACCCACTTTTGAACGGACGTAAACGTAGGGGGCTTCCTCACGTGAGATCTCATCGGCAAGATTACTTGCTTATTTCTGCAGGGCTTGCTGATTCGGGAGAGGTCCATTTCCGTAATGTGGTGTGGTCTCATCCGATGTGGGGGGGGGGGGGGGCGCGGCGCGGCAGGGCGATGGGGTGCAGTGGGTCGGTCACTCCAGTGCGCTGCGGGCCGAGCCGTTGACAAAGATCGGATCTCGGATCTTGCCGCTCGCGTGCCGATCAGGCTAATTTCGACGACCTCCTTCAAAGCATTTGGGGGTGCTTTTGTGCGCAAAATCCAGGAGAAGCATTTGAGACGTCCTGTGATTGCAACGGATTGCTTTATATTGACCTGAAATGCTATGAGCTCGTGGATTGAGTCCGCAACAGTGGATACGTGAATAACATGTGGCCGCTCGAGGTGCATTTAGTGTAGTAGGGACGCACAAGATTGTATGATGTGAGTCCTGGATGCAACATATGGCCTGATATGTTGCATCAATAGAATTAGGGATTCTGTATGCTTCCACTCATTCTTGTTTTAATATGATCGGCCGCCATCACCGACCGAGTGCTCAGACGCCAATGCCACTGCGCCAACATGGAATTGAATCTAAGACCAACAAGATCGAATTTCGTCCATTCTTTTGCATCAGATGCTCGCTATTCATTTCAATTGAAACTACCTAGCTACCTGCTCACTTTAATCCACTATGACATCATATCTCCGTACTCACAGCACTGTCCTCCGACCCCGGCCCCGCCGCCCCGGCCATCTCGCCGCCAGAAACAAAAAGAACTACCGCAGAGGGCAATTGAACCCACAACCTCCGCGTGACAACTTTTTTTTACGCCCACGATTCCTCATCCTCAACTCCCATTTCTCAACGTCAAAAAGGTCCAAAAAATTCATGAGAGATACTGATCGGCGTCTTCAAGCTGGTTGTCCTGGTGGGACCCGAATCCGACCCTTGATCTGGCAGCTTTCAGTGGAGGGAACTGCGGAGGGCCTAGCCGCGCTTGAATTTTCTTCGGCTAGTTGAGAAACGGTTTCTTGTGGAATTGGCCACTGCGCTAATCGTCCATGTAATCTCCAAAACGTGAATTGTTGATATGGGCAAGGGCAACCGCCCGCCAATTTCTAACTGACTCGTTGAAATTATTGAGGCTCCCTCATGGTGGACATTTCAAATTGAATATAATTGAAATCAACTGCCCGAATCAGAATTCTGGATCTGAATGTGTGGCAGGTGGGGATCGCTTTCGAAAGCTCGCATTTTGGGACTGGCCTCGCGCAGGCAGAGGGTGCTCCGTCGGGTCAAACACAGCCCCCACCTTGCTTCGTATGATAGTACACACGCAAGTTTCCGTCTTGATACTCATTGAAGACTATGTTCTATTACAAGTACCTTCAGAAAAGAAAATGCTACTCGGTGCACAGGCATCTGTTCCTTGCCACCGGCTACCGTTGGCGACCAGCGACCAACGGTGCCTGAACATCCGGAGCACAGAACTGGCATCTGAAGACTTCTGTCGCTTCCAAGTTTCTCAATTCATATGATCATTTGTGCCAGTTGATCATGCCTGTGTAGCCGCTTGAATCGCTGCAGTCAGAGACAAGTTGCCACCAGAACATCTGGATGCTTTGGTCATGGGTTCTTCTACAACACATTCGTCCAGCTTCTTGTGTGCTGAACACTGGGCCAGACCTTCACTTTGGATAAGTCTCTGCAAAACATAGATCCGTGGTAATTTTCCTTGCTCTGTGGCTTGACAGGGCGCATCTGCTCAGTTCCGAACGCCGGAGCCACCCAACCGGCGTGTGTCTAGACGCTTTCATGTAACTACTACGGCAGGTGCATACCTAGGTAGGCAGGTACCCTTGATAGATCAGACTAAGATGTGGATTGTATTTCCATGCACAAATTTCTTTATTATTTTCAGCTTAAAGTCTCTTCTATCTGACCGATGTCTTCTCCAACATGACCAGTCCCTGTCTGTGACCGGAACGGATCCTTCGTGGTACTTGCCGTTTAGTCGGAATTGCTCAGCACCTTCCTGCCCGAGGAATACCTCCTTCCCTCTAAGAATTCAGGCAGTCACCACTTTCTCGGCCCTCAGACAATCTCCCATTGTCCTCGGTTTCTCTTCTCTCTTCTCTCCATCCGTCTTCTTTCTCGCAACAACAAACTTTCGCCCCCCACATCATCCTCCCAATCTGCCCTTTTCGTCTCGACTGGGATCTCTCACTTCACTCATTCTCCTCCACGGATCATACGCCTGCTCACAATCACACGCGCACGCACCTCTTCCAGTTCACCGTCGCAATGTTGACGCGCTCGTACCGGCAGACCTCCCGGATCATGCTCTGGCTTGCGAATCTCACGGCGGATCTGATGCAGGGTGACCGGATCGCCTCAAATCCACAATGCTAAGTCTCAGTTTCCATCATTGTCTTCTTCCTCCTCACTAGCAGCGCCATCATTCCTGCAAGCTTCACCACACGGTCCCCTCATCCTCATCCCGGCTGTGTTCACATTCTGCAATCACCCACCTGGGCAGTCTGAGTGCTTCCTGTCAAATACGGTTCCGAGAGGGACCCAAGAGACTGGCTGGCAAGCGTCCCAGTTCCTCTCACGATCACCAGTCGTTGAAGATCGACCTTGAGCCCATTCCCCATGTTCTTGGTGTCCAACAGATATCGCTCCTTGTCCACCCGCACATATTTGTGGCTCTCATGATTATCGGCCACTCCTTTTCCCACATGAGAGAGACACGAGACACTGGCTGGCAAGCATCGTAATTCCCTTCATGAGGAATTTATCGAACCCTCAAATGCATAACCGACCATCTTGGCGAAGAACCACCGAGGGATGATCCGTCCGGGAAGTCCCGGGGATGGTCCCTATGACAGTGGCTCCTTGTATAGGGTCGAAGATCAAAATTGCAGCTCCACACAGCATCTTGACAGCATGTCAATGGTGTTTCACGCAAAGCTGCAGACATTCTCACACTCTTGATGTGGCAGCTACTGAACCCTCATATTCCTGACCGACCCTGCATTAAGAGCACCGAGGGACGGTCCGCCCGGGGATGGTCCTTATGAAGGTGACTCTTAGGACGAGTCGAAGATCAAAATTGCAGCTCCGGGTAGCATCTTGACAGCATGTCGACGATGTTAAAGTCACTCAAAGTTGCAGACATCTCCACATTTTTAATGAGGCGGCTTTTATACCCTCACATTTCTTAATCTTACCGACCGTATAAATAAGAGCACCGAGGGATCATCCGCCCGGGGATGGTCCTTATGAAGGTGACTTTTGGCACGAGTCGAAGATCAAAATTGCAGCTCCGGCTCAACGCGTTGATAGCTTATTGACGGCGTTGAGGTGAAGCTGAATGTTGCAGACATCCGCAGATTCAGGACGTGGACATCGGACTCCCAAATCCGCACTCGAACGATAGCCATTTTCGTAAGCTTCAGAGAGACTGCTGGCAAGTGTCACCAGGACCGTTCGTTGATGGGCATTTCAAGGTGCTCGGTCAAACCCCACTTAACCCCTTCCCCTGGCTTCGAGCCTCAACGGCATTATCACAGCTGTGACGAGAAGACGCGCTACGCTCCCTGATCATCCTCCCTCAAGCGGCATTATGTTGTCCAGAGTTTCGTTCGAGGTAGTACCCTTGGCATGAATTGCAATCCAATGTCTTCGACAGGTATATCTCATTTGAGTTGGCGTGGGATAGACTCAAAACCACCTCGCTGACTGCGATCTGACCAAGCAGACAGGTGCGTTCATGGTCCTTGCCTCTATTAAGTTCACTGTCGCGATCAGGTATCAATCAGGTGTAAGTCTGTTCCATGCCATCGGATTGTTGAGGCTGTCCCGAACCCCACCGACTTTGGAGAGCGCCCCGAGAGACGGTTTTACGGTTCATTTCAATATGTATACAAACGCAGTCTACCTCCCCTGTGTCTCCTGTCCCTGATTTGGATATTTCAGTGCACTGACAAGATGATGGGTGCTAGGAATACTAAGCAAATGCAACCCAGATCAGTGAGCACGAGCCGACAAATAATGCAGGGCGTGTTGAGGAGGACTTCGGTGCGGTGATTCAACAGAACTCCTTGAAACGGATGATTCACGGAGAGACAGTGTAGGGAATAGTGGTCTTGAAATCTTGAATTCATTGTCGTGGAAGCAGATGAGACTCTGGGTTGTGGGGCGATCAACGGGTTCTCGCTGAGAGTGGACGTCAAAAGATCGGTAGTCAAGTCTCTAATCACGGAAAAGACGCAATTACAGCAGAACGTCTAATGCCTTGACGACCACGTGAAGGACAGTGGATCTGAAATTGACGACTATGAGCTGGTCTTTGCTATCTCACCATGTTTCGCTCCATCCGAGCCACGAATATCACACTGGCTTCCAGGTGCCTCACACGGGCACCTCCAAACTGCCCTGATATTGAGAAAGACCTAAGGCCTGGCCTGGAATTAGTTTGAGCCTGTCGGCGTGATGACGAGCTTCTCCTGTGTCTCAGGCGGAGTCTTTTCGCCCCCGGGAGCAAAGTTCTTGGTGTTCTCGGAAGGGCTACCGCTGCTGGTAGAGGAACGCTTCTGGTCCGAAGCTGGGTGTTTAGCGCTCATGAGAGGCCAGTGACCTTTGACCTCCTTGAAGCGCATAAGCATGAAGCCAACCATGACGGCGATCCAGTAAACACAATATGAAATCACCGAGCCATAGGTGGCCGTGTTGTTCCAGCCCAGGATGGCGTTGAAGATTCCCCAGCCGCCACCACCGTTGAGCTCAGGGGAGCAACACTATGTGAGTGGTCAGTTGTGCGCACAATGCGGAAGACATACTGTGGATCATGTAGGAAAGGAGGAGTCGGAGGTTGCCTCGACTTACGTTGACGTGCCAGACAACCTTGTCAATGTCGTATGTGCCTGGGCCGTTGCCAAGCTCCGCGGCATCTCCGCCGATGATATTATTCCACTGCTGCTGCTCCAGATAGCCGACGCCGCGGGAGAAGAGACCGGCGGCGACGAGGTACAGCAGGCAGGTGGATACGACGAGGAAGATCTGCATGTGGGTTGTGGAGCCCGTCCTGGAATCAAATTGTCAGCGACTGCGGGTGATGCACGATCTGAGCTCCGGGGAAAGGTGGAGAGACGGCTTACTTGTACAAAATATATCCAACAAGGACACCCGCCGCAAGCCCCGTGATAGCCGGCAGGGGGAACGCAGATGCCGGCGCCGTAAACGACACGCCCGCCACGAAAATGATCATCTCGATGCCCTCCCTCAGCACGGTGATGAACGGCAGCACAAACAGCGCGTACTTTTCCGTGAACCGCTTGACGCGGCCCCACCTCCCCAGGCGGTGGCCCGTCTTCACGGCGTCCTTGTCCAGCGCGGCGGCGAGCTTGACGCGCCACTTGTCCTGCATCTTGCTCACGCGCAGCAGCGCGGCGCCGACGACGGTGATGATGAGCGAGGCGAAGAGCGCGAAGGCGCCCTCGTAGTACAGCTCGGAGCCCTCCCAGCTGTTGGCGCCGACGGTGTAGAAGGTGCCGATGACGGCGGCGGCGACGATCAGGCAGATGAGGGCGCCCAGGCCGGTGCCGAGCCAGACTTGGCGGCGGAGCTTGCGGTAGAGGGTCTTGTCGGCGGCGGCGGCGCTGCTGCTGCTGGTGGTGGTGGTGGGGTCGGTGCCGAGGGATTGCTTGAGCCAGGCGAGGAGGACGGAGACGATGATGACTACCTCGACGGTCTCGCGGAAGACGACGAGGAAGACGGGGACGGCGAAGACTTGGGGTGCCATTTTTGGTGTGTGTGTTTTTGGGTCTGGAGTGTTTTGGGTGGTGGTTGGGGGGAACACTTTTGATGAAAAGGTGAAAGAGAGAGAGAGGAAGAGAGATTCGTGCGTAAAGGTGGCGAGGATGGAGGATGAGGAGTTCTGCTGTGTGCAGCGCGGGCTGTGTGGTTTGAAAGAGAAGATGTGAGTAAGATTCAGTCAAACGATAAGATGCGCACGCTCGAGCGCGGATGAGATAACTGTGCGGCAAAGAATTGACTGAACCGGTATGCACTAATCAACATGAAAGCAAATGACCACACATATACACGCACAGACCCGGGACTGACCGTTGTGGTGTGAGAAGTCTTGATCAGCGCGGGAGAAAGGAGGGAAGAGGAGATCGACGATCCCAAAATTCAATTGATTTTATCAGATAATCGCGGCACCCAGCTGATACGCCACTTGGGGGTGAAGGGGTTGGGGGAGGAACTGTTGTGTTTAGCCATACATGGCTGGTTTCCGCATGAACTGGCCATTTTGTGCGACTGTTGATGAAGCTTGCGAGCTCGCGACAGGAAGACGAATTCCCTTCGGCACAAATTACCACTGCCGAGGATCTGTGCACACGAGGATTATCCCTGCCAAACGACCTATCGGTATGTGGGGCAACTGGGGTGCCCTGCCTCGTCTGCAGGTGTGGGACTGTCGTGGAAAGCTTAACTTTAATGTTGCATCCACACCTTTTGAACCTCGTGCATGTGTGTAGGCAATCGTACTCATGTTGTTCTCAAACTATCTGCTGTGTGATGATTTGGAGGGCTGTCATCCCTCTGGCAGGAGACAAAAACAAAAGCACGGTCTTTTCTAACAACCTGATCGTGTTTGTGTTCTAGCGGCGATCACGGCGATTAGATCCATCCGGCTCGAAACCCAGCCGTGCGGGACCAGTCCTGTCCAGGTTATCAGATTGAGCATCCCGGTCCATTTGGGGTTTATCAGATCGCGCTAATTCGAACCCCCCTGTCTTCACCGCTTACTGAGTCGGGTACAGGAGGAAGCCAGCCCCAGCTGCCCAAAGGTTTTGTCTAGTCTATAATTTTCTCGATATGTGTGCTGACTTCAAAATGGCTCAAATCGAAATATTTACGTTTCAAGGCTTTTGTGCACTAGAAGGGGCAAATCTCCAGCTGTGGCGTACGGCGGATGGGTCTGGAACCACTACTGCACAAAGCGGGAAGAAGCAAAGGGGCAGCCACCAAGCCGCTTCAAGCTTCTCCAAGACTTCAAGCTCATGACTTGGTTGACTTAAGCCTCGCACCAAGTAATACGACTACGGATTGTTCCTATAGATGGCTTGCCCCCCACATCCACAGGCTTCCAATCGGATACCGGACCACGGTAGTACGATCAGGGAACAATCCTCCTAGCTACCTGTGCACTTGCGCTTGACAAGTTCACAATAGCAAGTATAGACGGGTTGCAACCCTTTGAGAACGGTCCCCACTACCTACTTAGTACTTAGTAGAAACTCCGTATACTTGTAAGTCTTCTTTTATTGTGCGGACATCCCAGCAGCGGATCGCCTCGGTCCCGCTTGCTCTTTTCCATCCCGGCCGCCTCTTTATTAGAGTCTGATGGTCTGATCTTGTTTCTGATTGATATGATAAGATTTCTAACGCGGAAGTGTGATTTGATTTTCCTTATTCGGTCCTTAGTTGCGTTATCTGATCCGTGAGGCAGGTAGCAGCCCCGCCCCCCCTCTCCCGACATTTCAGCAGCACCATCCATGGTCCGCATAGCAGAGGGAATTTTGCCTCCGCTCTATCATCGAAGTTCGGTGGCACCGACCTTGTGTGCAACTCCGAGCAGCCCCCGTCGAAGACAACCCCACCACGCACTCACTGCTGTGGACCCAAGCCTCCTGCGTCTTCTGGATCTGCCACTTGGTTCTCTTCTGAATGCCACATCTTTTATGTCGCCTCTGAGTGACTTCCAAACTCCATTGTCTTTATCACTGTTTCTCTTCAGGCTTCAAATTGCCGAAATGACTTCAACGACAATGTCTCATCTATTCCGCTTCACACTCCTCGCTTCCCTTCTCAGCTGGGTACACGCAGCCACTGTGACATATGACTTTGAGGTCGGCTGGGTCAGAGCCAATCCAGATGGCGCCTTTGAACGGCCCACGATCGGCATCAATGGACAATGGCCGATTCCCCAGATCACCGCCAACGTCGGTGACCAGATCATCGTCAACGTGCTGAACTCGCTGGGAAACCAGTCAACCTCGCTGCATTTCCACGGGCTGTACCAGTAAGACAAACCCTCACACTGAACTACAACGACACAACCAAACACACGCACAAGATCCATACTGACCACAACAAACCCCCCCCTCCCCCAGAAATGGCACCACCCACATGGACGGCCCCGTGGGCGTAACCCAGTGCGGCATCGCCCCGGGCAGCCGCTTCACGTACAACTTCACCATCGCGCAGCCGGGCACGTACTGGTACCACAGCCACGAGCGCGGCCAGTACCCGGACGGCCTGCGCGGGCCCCTCGTCATCAACGACCCGGCGTCGCCCTTCGCCGGGCAGTACGCCGAGGAGCGCGTGCTGACCGTCTCGGACTGGTACCACGACGAGTTCTCGACGCTGCTGGGGCCCTTCATCAGCAAGGAGAACCCCACGGGCGCCGAGCCGGTGCCCAAGGCCGCGCTGCTGAACGAGACGCAGAACCTGACCGTCGCGGTGCAGCCGGGCACGACGTACCTGTTTCGGGTGGTGAACATTGGGGCGTTTGCGGGCCAGTACCTCTGGTTTGAGGGGCACAACATCACTATCCTCGAGGTCGATGGCATTTACACGCAGCCGGCGGAGGCGGATCGTATTTACCTGTCCGCGGCTCAGCGGTGCAGCTTCTTGCTCACCACGAAGAACGAGACGACAGCGAACTTTCCCTTTGTAGCGTCCATGGACACAGTAAGCCCCCCCCCCCCCACCTAACTATCATTCCGCGAAATCCCAGACTAACACCCCCTCCCAGTCCCTCTTCGACGCCCTCCCGTCCGACCTCAACTGGAACGTGACCGGCTGGCTCGTCTACGACGCCGCCAACCCCAACCCAGCCCCCGCCGTCCTCGAAGAAGACGTCTTCAACGAGTTCGACGACTTCACCCTCGTCCCCTACGACAACGAGGCCCTCTACACCAACCCGGACCAGGAAATCACCCTCACCGTGATCATGGACAACCTCGGCGACGGCGCCAACTACGCCTTCTTCAACGACATCACCTACCAGGCGCCCAGGGTGCCCACGCTGTACACGGCGCTCAGCAGCGGCGCGCTCGCGGCGAACGCGGCCGTGTACGGCAAGTGGACGCACTCGTTCGTCCTGGAGCGGGGCCAGGTGGTCCAGATCGTGGTCGACAACGCGGACACGGGCAAGCACCCGTTCCACCTGCACGGGCATGCGTTCCAGGCGGTGTGGCGGAGTGAGGAGGAGGCGGGTCCGTTTGCGGACTCGAATGTCACCGAGGCGGACTTCCCGGCGGTCCCTATGAAGAGGGATACGTTTGTGCTGTATCCGGAGGGGAACATTGTGCTGCGGTTTAGGTCAGATAATCCAGGTAAGTTCTCTCTCACCACCATCCCCATCACAGCTCACCACACGACACACACACACCCACACATATACTAATCTCCCCTAGGCATCTGGCTCTTCCACTGCCACCTCGAGTGGCACGTCGCCTCAGGCCTCGTCGCCACCATAGTCGAGGCGCCCCTCGACCTGCAGCAATCCCTTACTCTCCCGGCAGACCACCTCGCCGCCTGCGCCGCCAACTCGCCGCCCGTCGCCACCGCGGGCAACGCCGCGGGCAACACCGCGGACCTGCTCGACCTGTCCGGCGAGCCGGCGCCGCCGGCGCGGCTGCCGGATGGGTTCACGGCCCGCGGGATCGTCGCGCTGGTGTTCAGCTGTGTTGCGGGCGTCTTGGGCGTGGCAGTGGTCGCGTGGTATGGCATGGTGGGCGATCCGGGGAGCGGCGGAGCGGCGGCGGCGGCGGGGGGCTCCGGCAAGGTTGGGGGTGGTGCTGTGGGAGGGAGCTTGTTGCAGCCGGTAGAGGGGGCCCAGCAGGGCGTGCAGGAGGTGAGTGTTGCTTCTGGGGGCGGGAAGGGAGCAGTGGGGACGTGAGGTCTTGTTGTGTGAGAGAGGTGAGAGGCATGCAGTGCTTGTGTAGGAAGGACTACGGCAGCACATAAGTCTGATCTTGAGGTGTTGAATACCATGTGTGAGCGATAGCGATTATATATCATGTTAGATCTGCCAGTGTGCAACTATTTTTGCGATGCGAACGCCTATCCGAGAATTCGAACAGAGACGAAAGCCATCAATGGGTCTATGGATGTCAGAAGGACCGAAGACATGCGTGGGTAGACGGTCCTGCCCATCCGCCTCCCCCCTTCCCAAGCGCCTGCTCTCACCATAATCATGACCCAGACTCGCCACAACAGTCTGTCTACCAAGCACTTGATGAGCGCACGTTCTCCAAGGCTCGTCCTACCGTCATAAAAGATACATTTCAATTCAAACTTTCCCAATATCGAAGTCTAAATGTTTACTCAGCAAAGAGTAACGACTCGTCTCGCAGATCTCACAAACGCCCCCTTCCTCCCTCGCGCTGACGCGCCATGATTTTGAAAAGCTAATTTCTGCTGCAAAGAGTCTTATCACCACCAGGACCCGGAAATCATGCCATTGTTCGACCCCGAGCTCGCTGAGGTTGCTGGCGCGGGTCAAATTCCGGGGAGGGTCCGCGTCCCAGACCAGCTGGGGCCGTTGTCGTCAAAACGGCTCATGCTCAGACGGCCGTCGGGGAAAGCAGAACTTGAGACTATCTATTCCACGCCCCGCCGGACCCTCGAGTAACTCTGTCTCGTTGGTGGGCGATGTCCCGGCTGGAATCATCACCCCTGTGTCTTCGAGTCCAGGAGCTCGGGATCATGAGGGGCACAAGGTGAGTTGAGTTACATATGCAAAGCAAACTCGAATAGAAGATACGAGCTGTCCTGCCGCGCACTGAAGATGTACAGTGCCTTTATTGTCCTTGATCATGACTGATCCTGTGCCGGTGTGTCAGCGCAGAAAAAACCCCATCATGATGGCGACGAGCTTGAAGGATGCTTCCAAGGAATGTCACTGCAGTGTAGATTTTGAGAAAGCGAGCCGCACTTAAGGACCTAGTCCTCAGATTGATCCCTCTGCTCACTAATTTGCCTGCAAAAAGGTCTACGTCCAGCCGCGCCTGCTCGTTCCCAATCATAGATGCAAAGTATTTATAGCCTTCATGATGCCCCTGATGATCTCCTGGACCGCGTTGGAAATGATACAACTTGTGCGATGTCCAGACCTCTCTTGATTACAGCCAACTCGTCTTGTCTGGCAAATACCATCTCGTTCTTCGCGGTGAATGCCATGAGAAGGGCATCATTAGTGCTGAGCCAATCAAATGGTAGGAAGAAGTGACGATTGTAGGTCTCTGGCGATGAGCTCGATAAAAAGATAGAGCAAACCCAGCCGTCCTGGTCAAGAAAGAGTACACGAGTTCCGAACACTCCGATGATAGCTCCCAAAGTGCCCACCAGGCTCGAGATTCTGTCGCCATACACCTGATATGCTGCATGCGGCATGATCTCGTGGTCAGGCCCTGTGTCCGCCCTGTCGAAGTCCTCGGCGTCCCAGAACAAGAGGCGAAGGTGCGAGCGTGTCCGGTCCACTTCGGTGTACACAGTAGCGACAAAGGTTCCCTGCCAACCAGAGTAGACGTGCTTGATACCAAGATTGGCTGGCAGATCGAAGCCAAGCGTAACAGTACTGGCTGGGGCGACCTCGTTAAAACCTTCCCACATGAAGATACGCAGCCTTTTGTCGACGAACAGCAGGAGTCTTTCTGGATCCTGCGGATCATTGCACCAGAATCCCGGGAGCCTGGTGTCCCAGGACTGTGAAGATATTTGTTTGGTGTCCATGGAATACACGATGTCGCGAGTGGTGGTGACGACGAGGATCTTGGTGCCAGATGTGTTGAACAGTAGCTGCTCTATAGGCTCTCCCATGCGATACTCAAAGAGCGTGGACTCGACGATCCACTTGGATTGCTTCAGAGTGAGGCGGCGAATGATGATCTGACTGGATATGCTCGCGCTCGCGAGGATGTTCTCCGCCTTTCCAAATATCATCCAAATGATCGAGTCGCCGAATGCGTGCTCGGACATGGTCTGTACGATCTTGCCGGTTCTCGTCTGCACCACGCGGATGAGTCCTTGGCTGGTTGCGCAAAAGATGTGCTCTCCGTTTGGATGGATCGTGACCGACGTGATTGGGTCCGATTCCTCTACAACAGGCTCGAGAGCTTCGAATGGCTCTGAAGGGATGGATTCCGTGTCGCCACCAGACAGATCTTGGCGCAAGAGCACTGTAGGCTCCCACACTTTGACTTTTGGGCCTCTGATATCTACAAATCGTCTGTTGTCACAGAACGCCAGGGCACTAATATTCTCTTCAACCCCGGATAGGATGTAGATAAGCCTCAACTTGTGATTCTGGATGTCGAATGTTTGAAAGTCGAAGATGCGAATAACTCCAGATGCGTCTCCAGAAATCAAGGTCCTTCCGTCCGGCGACCATGACAAAGTTTGGTTGTCTGTCTTGCACTTGTAGTGGGCAACCAAATCCCCTGAGGTCGGCTCGAAAACCAATATCTCCCCCTGCTCGTAGGCAGCAGCTAGGAAGTTGGCACTTGGAGCTGGGTTGAAAGCCAACGAAGAAGCGTGGAATGGCAATCGCTTATTCCTTGAATCTGGCTTCTCGCACAGGCCAACAAACTCATCATCCTCCCAATTCCAGATTCCGATATGCCCGCCTCGATAGACAAAGGCGAGCAGGGAAAGGTCATTGGAGAGAGCCGCGGCAACCGGCACAAGTGAGATCTCTGAGGAGTGGTCTTCATCCATATACCAGGGCAGTTTCTCCACCATCACGCCAGACTCAACGCTGAAGTAGTAGATATGGTTATCCTGACATGCCACTACCACTTGAGTATCATCGTCTACCGTGAATGTAATTGCTATTGTCGGCCGTGGAGTCTCGTTTTCCCAAAGAAGTTGTTTGGATGCGGTGTTCCAGAGACATATCTTTGTGTTGCCCGCTGTAGCAACCCATTGACTGGCAAGACTGAACTCGACTATCTTGACTGATTCTCCATGGTGCAGGATCCCAAATTCTTGACAAGTGCTGGCGTGGTACAGCCGTGCAAAGGGACTGGACGTGCCAACCGCAAAAAAAGCGCTTGTGGCAGCCAGAGACATGGCGCGGTTGCCTTTCTGACGGTACACAATAGTCGCCAAACAGTCGTCCCAATCAAGTGAGGAATCAAGACCAAGTACAATAATTCCCCTTGCTGATTTTGCATACTGGCGATAGACGACCGAGTTGGCAGGGCTGAAGGGTGGGACCAGCGTGTAAATTGAAGAAGGCGAACGAAGCAAGTTGTTGCCAAATCTTCCGACGATGCGTATCAAATCCGTCCCCCACGACTCGATAACAGCAACTTTCTCGGTACGACGCATCGGATTCTTGGCTACCCGTTTGGAGAAACTTTGAATCAAGATGCCAGCCCTGGTGACACCAGTGAGATCCTTGGTTGTGGTGGCAATATGTTCGATCCACGTCAGGACATTGCCGTTGGGTGAAGTCAGGAAACCATGAAGAAGGTCAACTATCTCGTCACTGAGACTTTCGGATTTCTGCATATGCTCGTGGAACGATGAGGCCGCATAGTCGAGAAAAGGTGAGCGAGTAGGCCTGGACACTTGACTGGTACTTGACTTCCTGCCGCGTGGTGACCGGAGCTCTTTGTCGTTGAGATACTCAAGGCACACCAGAGCAAGTGCCTCGTGTGCTTCCGATTCGCCAAACGCAATAGCAGACCCATTTTCGGAGTCAAGCAAGAAACTCCTGGCTGTCTCATGGACCATCTTGACGGCCGAGCTGCTGTCCACAGACACGAGATAGCCACAGAGCCAACTGATGTGATTCTCCAAGTTGTTGAAAGTCTGATGGATATGGAGTATCAGTGCATGTCTTAGCTCCGCTGTGTTGAGTGGTCGAATACATGTGCTAGCCCACATCAAAATAGCTCTAGCCGCCGGTCTCCTCAATTCGTCTTTGGAAAGCGGGTCCAGACTTCGGAGATATATCTTGTTCATGTCTTTGGGCACATTTGCCAGCACATGATGAATAGCCTCAACGCTCAATGCACTCCCAAGTTCCTTGAGCACAAGCTTCACCCACAGGAAGCTACCCTCGGATTTGTCCAGAATATCGAGGACGAGTTTGGATCTTGCTGAGTTGTCCATCATGCTAAGGACGTCTGTATGGTTGTCGACGTACAGTTTGATGTCCAGAGACGTCGTGCTTTGATCGATTTCATGAACTGCCGCATGCACTCCGTTTCCACTCAAGCCTCCTTGCATCCCGGGACTGGGCCTCGACGCGAGGAAGATCTGCAATGGAAAGGCACCACTGATCTTAGCGAATAGTGGGAACATGTCGTCAAAATTGACGCACTCGTCCAGGCCGTCTAAGACCCAGAATTGTGGCTTGATGATTCGCGTTTGGAAGACCCCACTCGTGAAAAGTGTCCGCCATATAGACTGGAAGTTTCCCTTGTCGAACTGAGTCTCGCTCTCACGCATCTCCAGAAAAGTGTCCCGGATGAAGGTATTGTTCTCGGCCATTTGCCATGCCAGTGACATGAAACATCTAGCGAGGGACGAATGCTGTTTATTGCCGGCGTGGAAGAAGAAATAGCTGCAGTCGAATCCCAGATCTTCAACATGGTCAATGACATACCGTGACAAGAAAGACTTGCCAGTGCCGGGGTTTCCATTGAGCCAAAAGACTCGCGGGTCCGCAGCATCGCGCCATTGCCTGAATGACGGTATGGTCGTGAGCCATTCGCATGAGCCATCGACTCTAGGTTCGTCGAAATCAATATGTGACTGCTGTGACTGTTCCGACATGTTAAGAAAAGAGTGTACTTGGCGCTTCTGTTCCTTGACACTGTCGCCATTGACCATGCTCCCTGAACCGCATTGTCAGTCTCATTGATGGTCTGCATGCGGAGCCCATCAACCAGGAATGCTACCAGATGATGGGAGGTATCAGGTATGAAAATGCCAAAGACCAAGACTTACACGTCTCTGCAATACTGTCCAAGGTCTCTATCAAAGCGTTCCTCACTAAAATGTAGTTTGGATCCGATGGAGAGCCGTATTTGCAAACGCCACGGTGGTTTGCTTGGAGGGGCCCGACGCGTTCCTTGGGGAGCAACATGACTGCTGAGTTTCGCGTGACGATGAAGGTAGCGCCAACACCAGCGATAGTCGTGGGTTGTGTTTCGAAAAACGAGTACAGCCGAACCGTGTCTGCATAATGACGGAACTCGTCGTTGATAGCCTGGATTGCAGGTGAGTCCTGCACCAGATCATCCACGAACGGACGGCTGCCAGCATTTGTGGCCTTGATGAGAATGTTCAGCAACTGCGCAGAGCTAGCGCCGTGGTGCGGTGTCGCAAGAAAGTAGATAGCATTGAACTTCTTTCCAAGTCCATGGAACGACGGATCATGCTGAGCAAGAATAAGAGCCTGAGGCCGTTTTCCATTAGCTTCAGCACCAGAGTATTCAAGTCGGAGACAGCATACTCACCCTTTTGACCACTAAACCTCCCATACTGTGGCAAACGAAAATAATGGGGAGCTACTATCATTCCAAGATTAGAAATCAAACCATATCGTGGAAAGTCATGCATCTGACCTGTTTTCCTCGCCTTATAGTTGTGGAAGCCTGCAAATGAACGAGCAGGGAGTTGGCAAAATCATGTATGTTGAGAATGGACTCCCGGCGCTCGACCCAGTCTGCGTGATAACCAAAACTATGGGCTCGAACGTGTCTGAACTCGGGGTCTCTTGAAAGCCATTCTTTTGGCCAGAAGAGTTGTGGGTCATTGTCTTTGGTCCAAGTTTTCCTCGACCCGCCTCCAAGACCATGGACAAAGATGATGTCGGCCACTGGCTCTGAAGAATCGAACAACAGGGTGAGACCGAGCTGGCCGCGAACATCTTCGGGTGAGCTGTCATGCTTCACGAGCGATAGTCCGCTGAATATTCGAGACAAGGTTGTCGATCGGCTTGCAGAGGAGCTTTTTCGAGCAGGGAGGGACGTGAATGTACGTCTCAGAGGGGTATCGTTGGGACTCTGTGTCAATTATCCCGGATAGTCAGTAAAGGTCACCCGAAGCCCAGGAATCATCGCAAATATGAAGGTGTGTGACTACAAACCTTGTCCATGGTGCAGATAGTTCAGACGTGATGGCCCAGCTTGCCAAAGCGCCCAAGGGCAAACGACGCAGTCCCCAGCATGTGACGAGCAACAGCCGTTTCGGCCGATCGATAATGAGACTTGATATCACGGGTGCATAGGTCGGCTCGCGGCTACGCCTGTTCCTAGATTTAGGTCCAGTCGAGGAATAGAATCAAGAAAAGCAGTGTCGACAACGGCCGATCAAACAGTGAAGTGGTATCGTGTCACACTGTTCTCGAATGCCTCAGCCGGTAATGGTTCTATGCAGATTACTCGGTATGAAATGAGCCCGGGACCTCAAGTCAACCACCTGAAGCTAAACACCTGGGGAGTCCTCATGTCCTGCACAGCATCAGCGGCTAGCAACACGAGCAGCGCAGAATCTTGCTTGAGCCTCCTAATTGCACAAGCGGATTTGGAAATACACTATTGACTAGGCGCCGATGTGCACCTGTGGTCAGCAGGTAAGGAAAACTGCTGTCCTATCACTTCCTCTGAAGCCCCGGACATTTGCCTCCGAGAGAGCAGGTGAATCGTCTATGGCCGGTTCTAGTCTTATGCCCGTTCTCATCTACCAACGAGCACTTTGTCTAGCACACCCCCAGGAGACTACAACCTGTGTTACACATGAAAAACAGGTGTTGCACCATGTCAACCGCTTCTGTCCCGTCAGCCACACCTTCACCGGTCCCCGATGGTAAATGCGGGCACGAACCAACCCTCAGCAATGACAACTGCGGGCAAGGTTGACCTTTTGCTCCCAGTCGGGCTGGGCGGGCGTGGATGTGTTACACAAGTTGTAAGAAGTCTGCTCTGGCTAGCTGCATCCGAACTTCGGAACTGTGGGAAACTGCTGTGATTCAAAAGAGGGAGGTGGACCCATCACTATTTTGCGACCGCTAATTTTCATTTTCACCAGAGCCTACCTAGGTATAGCTGATCTTTTTCATTCCCTTGCTTGGAGGATGGCATCCTCAGTAGCACCCCGAACTAGTTTGGTGGAAAAGGAGACCAAGGAGACCAGCATCCAAGTTTCACTATCCCTCGACGGTGGTCAACTCAACCTCCTGCCATCAAACGACACATTTTCCGCTCTACCACACCAAACTTCCACGCACCATGCCACACAAGACTCCTCATCTCAGCAAATCTGGATCTGGACAGGCATTGGGTTCCTGGATCATATGATCCATGCTCTTGCGAAGCACTCAGGATGGAGCCTCCGAGTACGAACTCTGGGGGATCTTGCAAGTGAGTTGCGAGCACGTATATGCATCAAGTCACGATAGCCCAAGCAGCATGTCTCTCGAACCTGGATTCTGAAGGCTGATGAAACATCTTGGTGACTAGTCGACGACCATCACACTGCTGAAGACACCTTTCTCGCTATTGGTGAAGCATTTTCACAGGCTCTCGGGGACCGCAAAGGCATTCGGCGATTTGGGGATGCCCATGCTCCTCTGGACGAAGCTCTCGGCCGAGCAGTCATTGACATCTCCTCCAGACCCTTTTTCGTCGGTGATTTTGGGTTTAAGGACCCCAAAATTGGAACATTATCTACGCAGATGATCACGCATTGCTTGCAGAGCTTCAGCCAGACTGCAGGGGTCACGTTGCACGTTGACGTGCTCCGTGGTGATAACGATCATCACCGCGCTGAGGCAGCTTTTAAGGCTCTTGCTCTTGCGTGCAAATCTGCCACTGAGAGGGTGGCGGGCAAAGAGGGCGAGGTCATCAGCACCAAGGGAGTGTTGCAATATTCCGCGTGGTAAGGGGTTCCATAACAGGAAGTCAAAACCATGCACTTGAGTTCATAGCAGATAGTATATATGGTCCTTTCCTCTGCTCCCGCTTTGAAGTTTCAAGAACGTTGTGCAATGCTTCAAACCCCATCCTTCCATAGGGAACAATAAGGAAGACACCCACGGAATCGACATGATGCCCGTTTCCCGGCAGAGACTGGATCGCATTTCAAGCAACATGGGCTTACTCTGACTCCTCCGACAGCCAAGCATCATAGCCACCTGGAAACTTCTCCACCAGCTCTGTCATGGAAGCTATCAACCTGAGAAGTTTGAAGTCAGAATCGTCATAACTCGGTAAAGCTCGGCCTGCACCTATTCATCTAAGGAGGAGTAAGTGACCCACATCTCGCGATAACTTTCCTCGCCCTTGTAGAGGATGGAGTCTAGAAGATTGACTCGAGTGGCATATAGGAGATTCCTGTCTTCGAAATCTTCTGTCGGTTCAGACCTCGGAAAGTATCTGTGATACCTGGAGCGATACGGCCTTTTTATCCTGTTCCATGGCTGTCGCCACACGCCGAGCTCATCTGAAGGTGCAGAGACTAGTCAACAATCAAAATTCAACCTCCAGGGGATTAGTGATCTATGACTGACATTCATTGTGTGCATAAAAGCATGCGGCATCGAAGATTACCGGCTCGTCGGTGTCAGCGTCCATGGATGCGTTACCGTGCCAAAGGTCCCCATGGATCAAGGCAGGTCGAATGTTGCGACCACCTGTCTGCAGTGGGCGAAGAAGTCGCGGGACAACCTTGTCGAAGAACGCGTTCGAAAGCTTCAATATCTGGTCATTGTGTCCCTGAGCCTCTTGTTCGAGGCTCAGCAGGACCCGAGTAGTCCGCGTGAAGTATTCCTCCCATGTATCGGACCATCCGTGTTCAATGGGCGTCTGCCCGTGGTAAGTGGTTACGAAGAATCCAAAGCGACCATCGGTAGACGTGCCGTTTCTGTGCAACTCTGCAATTTTGGCTGGGAACGTCTCGATGTCGGGAAGCTCTTCTGTCATGTTCCTGAACTCGCACAAGAAGAAGTGAACATCTTCAAGGCCGTCGTATGAGCCCCAAGCAATGGGTTTGGGCACAAGGGTTGGAGCGACAGCATGGATAGTTGTCATGGATTTGAATTCCCCCGACATCATGCTGCGTCCTCGCTCGCCGTGTGAGGTCTAAAAGGCAGATTGGGGTCGATAAGCTCCAAGATCATGTCCAAAACGAGCCAGCAATGAGACGAACCTTGAGAAAGTACTGCACTTTGGTTCCTCCATTGATCGCATCCAAACGCGCTGTCCTGGTCCAGAAGCTTGCTCCATGGGCGGTGATCTTAGTTATTTCAGTGTCTGGCGGTAGTTCTGATATTCGCTTTGTCAGCCATGACTTGATGAACAAGTGTAAAGTCACAGGGCAAAACTTGGGCTGGGAAGACTTTGGGGAGGATTAGGGGACACAAGCGGCGAGAAGAGATCCTGCTTGCAGGCGTGGCGCCGAAGGTTGTTACTGACTCTGGACGACGCTCGAATCTACAGCCTGGATCGCCTCCACGGGCACCTGGATTTCACCCTCGTAATCGGTATGCTCGTTTCCCATGATGGTGAAAAAGTCGACAGCAAAATCAGTGCCTGACTGAAAATCGTTCAACACTATGTGACTGCAAGTAGTCACGTAGTAGACAGCTGAGAGAGGGGGACGACGGCGAGTACCCGTGTAGTTATCTCAACCAGATGGCAGGAGAGGAGGAACAGAAGATTGCCTGCTCACCCCTCACATTGCCCAAGATGGCCCCTGTCAGACCCGTCAGTCCGGTTTCGCTCCGGACGACAGACAGTACGACAATGCTGCAGGCTTCAGACAAGTGCAGATATGCAGGATAGCGACTTCAGGAGAGAACTAAAGGGTGGTGTGCGTGACACATGAACTAGACCAGACTGAGAAGAAAGAACTTACGTTGGACCAGCTGCAGACCATAGTAGCTACTGGAAGACCTTCATGGTCGCAGCGTGGCTATTCAATGTATTATTTATTCATAAAGAAAAAGAGAGACCAGGAACAGTACCTTCACAAAGATGTACTCCAGTATGCCCAAGGCTTGTGCGTGTCCGAGACTCAGGAGGCCGTGAACTTAGTCGTGTAAGTGTGAACTTTTACGGCCCCTGCCCCCTAAGTGCACTGCCCCCTGAAGCGAGACTGCCCAAGATCTACGTCCTGCTACACCTTGTATAAAGACAGAGGATGAGTGCTTGATATGAATGCATTTGAAAATAACAGTGTGTTCAGCAAGTAATTACCACCACATCAGCCACAATACTGGAGCTCGTTCACATGCCCACAATATACCCACTCCCAAAGCCTCAAGACAGATACATAGTCTCAAACCCAACAACAACCCACTCCCCCGTCTCCGTATCCAACGTCACATTCGTCGGCACCGTCTCCCCGCTCTGCAGCGCGCCGCTCTCCACCCTGGCCCCGCCCACCGGCCGCGCCAGCCGGCCCGTGCCCGCGGCCATCGTGAAGTTCGCCAGCGGGATGTCGTAGCCGTTCCTGCTCGCGACGCTCGGGCTGCCGTAGTACCGCGCCTCGGCGCGCGCCGCCGTCAGGCTGAGGACGAAGTAGCCGCGGTAGTACCCGTCCTGCCACTGCAGCTCGGCGTTCTCGGCGACGGCGGCGCGCGCGTCCGCGCGGGTCTCGCGCAGCGTGCCGCGGTTGCCGGTGCTCGAGACGGCGGTGCCCGCGAACTCGACGCCGACGGCGCCCTCGCCGGTGGCGGGCGTGTAGGGCTTGGTGTCGAGCCAGGCCAGGTCCGAGACCCAGTTCTGGTGCGAGTCGCCGGCCAGGAAGATGGTGTCGGTGATGCCGTTGTCGTAGAGGTGCTGGAGGGTGCGGTTGCGGTTGGAGACGTAGCCCTGGGGAACCAGGAGTTAGGAACTTTGTGGAGCGCAAGTTGTGCGGGCGTGAGCTTGTGAGGGAGGCAGGGAGAGGGAGTGGACTTACGTCCCAACTGTCACCGTTCAACTCGCCGTTCTCGGCGATGGTCGAGAAGATAATCTGGTTCGCCACAATCCTGTACGCCGCGCCTCTGTCATTGGACTCGGACAGCTGGCGGTAGAACCAGTTCTCTTGGTGACTGCCCATGAGCGTCCGCCCCGCATCGTTCGCAATCAGCGGGATGTAGTCCTCGTTCCAGCCCAGGTCGGTGATGGACCTGTCGTAGTTCCTGGTGTCGAGCACCACCAGGTCGAGCAGCTTGCCCATCTGGAAGCTCCGCCAGATCCGGAGGTTGTCGTCCAGGTCGGCCTGCCTGATGGGCATCCACTCGAAGTAGGCGCGGACGGCATTCATCTTGCGCTGGTCGACGCTGATGCGCGGGCCGTCGTTGAGGAAGCTCTCTTCGGTGTTGTTGAGCGCAGAGGAGCCGTCGCGGTAGCCGTTGTTGGAGACCTCGTGGTCGTCCTTTTATGGTGAGGAGGCCAGTCAGCATTCCCCATCATTGTGAATGAGATTTATGTGCTCCAAGTATATATGTATGTAGGTAGCCTGCAGGAAACGCCAGTGCACCAACTCTACTGGTTTTGCTTTCAACTCACCCAAGTGGTAATCCAGGCATGATTCTGAGCCAGGAGCTGCAAATCGGGATCAAGCCTGTACTGCGAATGGCGGGTGCGATAATCAAACAACGAGAAGATAATCCTGGGCGGATCGTGGGCGCGCGGGCCCTGCTGGGCGCCTTCGTAGATGTAGTCACCCAGATGAAGCTAGCAGAATCAGTACATACAGCACAAGCTTGCAAATAATAGACTCTGGCAGAAGGGGAGAGCATTACAACGTAATCTTGGTCATCCTTCCGAGCTGCGTTTCCATATGCATTGAAATACCCGTTTGCTGTTGATGCCCGCGTGTCAGAGACTTCGACATATTCCGTGAGTGACAGACAGGCCTGGGCTTGGTCTTACGGTAGTTCGAGCACGAGAACACAGCAAAGCTGATCTCCTCGACATCCGCATCCTCCGTCGGCGTTGTCTTGGTCCGTCCCACGGGACTGGAGTTATTCGAACCGCAGACTGTGAACTGGTAGTTATACACCGTCCATGGCTGCAGCCCATCTGCCTCGACCTGTTCACAAGCAAGTCAGTCAAAAAAAGAAAAATCCCACCGGAACGACCAGTATCAAACATGACACGAGGACGAGACTCCGCATACCTTCACCGTGAAGTCAATATCACTAGTCGTATACGCCGTCCCACTCGCCACACTCAGGCCCCCAACCCCCAAAGTCCCATTCCCATTCCCGCTCCCGCTCCCCGCCGCCTCCCACACCCGCCACTCGACACACACGGGATGCGCGTCCGCGGCAATATACCGCTCCGTCTCGTGGCTGTACAGCGGCACCGTGCCGGTGACGGTGACATTGCTGGCGTCGCTCGCCACCGACGGCGCGACCCGCGTCCACAGGACCACGCTGTCCGGGAACGGGTCGCCCGACGCCACGCCGTGCGTGAAGGCCAGCTCGTCGGGCGCGAAGGCGACCGCGGCGGCCGCGGCGCGCCTGCCGCGCTTGTGGGGCCGCGCGTGGATGTGCGCGGTGTCGAGCCCCAGGTTGGCGTGCGCGGCGCGTCGCGAGGGTGAGCGGTAGTTGAGGTTGGCGGCTAGGGGGGAGGAGGAGGAGGAGGAGGAGGGGGAGGGGGGGGGGGGGGGGGGGGTGGGGGGGGAGGAGGGGG